>CM052700.1:68794949-68847034 GCA_028551405.1 Uromys caudimaculatus | reverse complement strand
AATAAAAACCAGAGATAAAAAGTCAAGAGCAAACAGCGGCGCCTGAGAAACACGAACTGCAGCCGCCAACTTTTACGGCATCCAGCCCTGTTATTCATAAGCGAGTTTCCTCTCTCACAAAGAACCTTTTGCACGGTTTTCGCTGCTGCCTCCAAACCAGCTGCTCGCGCTGTTGTATCCTGAGTGATGATGAGGTTCTGAAAGGGCTTTCTGGGAACAGATGGCCAGGGGAGAGCTGGGGAATGTGCCAGCGGAGGGCCGGGCGAGCTGCCAAGGCCTGCGGTGACTGAGTTCTTGGGCTTCCAGCTCGCGTGCTTTCCCTGCCCTCTGCCCTCCGTGGCGCCAGCAGGCCTTCCCAGCGAGCGCTCGGAACATCTGGAGTCTGGGGTTGCCAGGAGGGGGGGGCGGGCGGCCTGGGGGGGACCCGCTGTTCCTGCAGAGCTCCCATAGACTTGCAGGCAGGCCCGCCTCTCCCAGCAGCTAATCAAAACCACAGCACCGAATGGGAACCAGGCGGCGCTCCCAGCTGCAGCCGAGGCCGCCAGGCGACTTAACCCGGTGTCAGGCCTCACTGGCGGCGCAGCCCTGGGGGTACTCGGAGTTGATGACATCCACCACCCCCCACCCCCGAATCCAGGCCCACCCCACTCCTTGCCACCACCAGCAGGCTATTGGCTCCCCGCAGCTAAATGGAACCTCCACGTGCCGCAGATGCCTATTTACATAAGGGCTCCAAGTGGGTATGGCACAGGACATAGCGTGTGGGCTGGGGGTGAGGGGCGCTCCTGGGCAATCTTCAGGGGAGAAAGAGCTTGCCGGTTTTCAACCAAAAAAAGGAAACCTTCCTAGCCCTAAGGCATATGACTTTCTCTTGGCCTCAGTTACCCTTCTGTGCAGTGGGGGTCAGGGGGCACTGGTTCTGACTCCAGGAGCATTACTGACAAGGGGTAGAGACGGTAGATTCAGTGCTTGGTGCACAGTGTATCTCACCATATGGTTGGTGTCTATTGGTGGCGGTCTGTTTATTGGCATTCTTTTGAGCCAAATGTTGCCTAGATTTCTTGATATAGATCCACGCCCTTTGAAATCGAGGCTTTATGGACTGGCTGCTTGCTGGCCTCACTTTAAAGGACAGGACCAGAGCTTCATATTCAAGTGCTAGAGATTCAAGAATCCCTAACTTGAAGGATTCGCATCTGTCCACCCTGGGTACCTTCTCTTTCCTGAGATACTCCTTCCCAGGGCTGGATACGAACTTGTCACTTTGTAAGCTATACATTCGGAGATTCCCTTTCTGAGAAAAGGGCAGCCCCTTCTGACACAGGGTTTTGTTTAATCCCTTCAGCAAGGCAGAAAGGAAGGTATGATGTTCCTGCTTTATGGGGGAGAGTCCTGGGGACCCAAGAGGTTAAGTAACAAGTCCAGGGTCACCAAGAAAGAAGTACAAATGCCAGGATTTAAAACCTTATCCGGTCCCAAAGTCCCACGTTGTGTTTACTTCACAGTTAAGCCAGAGAAGGCAGCATCCATGAGAGGTGTGGAGCTCTCGAGGTTTCACCCCAGCTCTACACCAGACACCCTTCTGAGACTTGCAACAGAGACCGTTCTCATGTCTGAGCATGCAGGGGAGTTGCTTTTTCCTCGCTCAAGGCTCTGAGCCTCTCTCTATTCATACCCAGCACTACAGGGTGAAGGGCAGAGCTCTGATCCGCAGAGCTGGGGCAGCAGCACCCCAGCCTCTCCCCTACCTTAGACCACCCAAGTAACATCTCAGGCCACTGCAAGGAAAGCCAGCCCAAGCTCACCTGGGAGGCTCCCCAGCTAACGATCTCTCCAACCCAGGCCTTGCCAGACTTGTGGCCTAACGGTGTCAAATGTGAGAGAAGAAACAGCAGCTGAGAGGAGGCTCCATGTTGGAACAGCTGGCGACAAACATCTATGTAATTGGAATGCCAGAAAAAATAAATTGCATCCATTTTTATGACTGGAAGGGAATTGGGTGGTGGTTTCCCACCCACCTCTCTTTTTTCCCAGCATAGATGGACTCCACAGACTTTGAGAGCAAATGGCATTTAACTCAGTGACTTAGCCTAGAGGATCTAGGCTTGAGAGCATGCTGGCCTGCCTGAGTCACACGTGGGAAGTAATCAGTGCAAGCCTTACAGAAGGGGACAGCCAGGCACAGCAGCAGTGACCACTTATGTGGCAGGCCGAGGGACAAAGCTAGCCAGTACCCTCAGTGGGCGCCCAAGACCACACGGAGCTGGGGGGAGCCGGACCCAGGCAGGGAGAGGCTCTTGAGACTTTGTCACACACATTCAGGTTCTATGAACAGCCCACAAAAGGATGGTCCAGAGCTCAGCCACCTAGATAGGAAGCAGCCCCGAACAACCAAAACTCACACTCACTCTACTCTCTTCCCCACTGACAGCCCCCCAAAATCATCTGCCCTTGATCTGTCCCCAGAAATGACATTACATGACATGATATTATTGAGACAGTCTTTCAAAAAACAGAGTCTGGTACCGCACCTGCTATCACCTTAAAAGGCTTCCCTCCTCCCAGGAGGCAGTAAGCAGCAGAGGGATAAAGCTCTGCCTGCTTAGGAGGTCACAGACTTCCGGGCACCCACACTCATGAGGTTCCTCTCCATTCCCTTAGCCCCACAGGCCACACAGGCAGGCTGGCACCCTCTCAATGAAGTGCTTACCTTACCATCCCATCCTACCCCACTGCTGTGAGCAACTAAGGCAGGGCCTCAATAGCCATTCACTACTAAGACTCAACTCCATCGATGTCAGCAGGAGACACTGTTACTGAGTTACTTGTAATATCTGGAAGAAAATGTTCTAGATTCGGGGTACCAACTCTCCTATTCCCATAGGACGAGAAAGACTCACAGTGGCCAGTTATGAAGAGACAGATCTGTCCCCCTTCCTGTTCTCCGCCCTCCTTCTGAGAGGCCCCCAGAAGCTGCCACCATAGAAACAGAAGCTGCAGGGGCATGGCACAGGGCCAGGTGCTTAGCTGCTCTCTTTCCAGCACAGCAGACTTAGGGCAGGGGCCCCCCCAGGACCTTTCCTCCTCCAGTCCTGTCCCTCTGCTGAAGGACCTCTGACAAGGCCCTCTGCACTGCTAGGGCTTATGCATTGGGTGAGAACTCAAAGCTAGACAGGAAGAATGGCTGATGAAGGGCTGTGATGGATAGACGTGCAACTGAGGCTGGGGAGTGAGCAAAATTCAGTGCTGATTCTGTTCTTACTGCAGACAGTGGCAGGGTGGGTCACGGGGTGGGAGGATCAGGAGCCCTGGACTCAGGCTCTCAAACTGAGATCCTGAAGGAGAGTCACCCAGCCTCTCTAGGGGACATATTTGCTCATAGAGCCATCCCCCAGCTGAAACTGTCACCAGTCACATTAGCCAGGACCACCAGCATCTCAGAGGCAGAGCAGGCTTCATCCACATCCTTGGCCTCAGCCTCTTGCTGCTCTTCTTGGTGGTCTCACATCACAACTGTTCTTTCCACTTAAGGCTTTGGGGGTTGGGGGTGCTCACTCTGTAGCCAGGGTTGACCTAAAATTCTTGGCAATCTTCCTGCCTCAGCTCCCCAGGGTGCTGGGCTGGGATTACAGGTATGAGCCACCTTGCTAGGCACCATGTAAGCCTCTAGACATGAGCTGAGTCAGGTAGCCCATGAGATGACTCAGAGGGTAAAGGCACTTGCCACCAAGCCTAATGAACTGAGTTTAATCCCTGGATCCTCAGTGGGAGAAAAGGGAGAACCAACAAGTTGTCCTCTGATGACCTCCACGAGCATAGCATGGTCCCTCCCCGTCCCCGTGAATTAATCTTCTCAATGCAAATGAGTTGTAATGGGATTTCAACATGAACCCTCAATTATATGTATTGGAAACTCAACTCCAAATCTCATGTGCCAATAATATGGAGGCAGGGGCTTCTGGGAGTTAATTACATGACATGAGGTCATCAAGGTGGAGCCCTCGTGACAGTACTGGCTTTGTAAGTGGAAGGGAAACTTGAGCTAGCATGCTTGCTATCTGAGTGTGACACCCTTGACCAGGCAAGATAGATAAAGCAAGAAAGCCTTTATCAGAAACCAACACTGGACTAACTATTGGACTTCCCAGCTCCAGAACCAAGAGCTAAATAAACCCCTGTTCTTTAGAAACTACCCAGCTTCTGGTATAGGGACCAAGGCTGAGGGTAACTATGAGCTGCCCTCAACAGACATGAAAAGGGCAAGCAACCAACCATGACTTGGGCTTGACAGGAAGGAGTGGGAGGTAAGTGTAGCCTGGGACGGTCATCTCATTTTCCATGGAGGAATGGCAAGGGCCCCTAATGTTTCTGAGTTGCCCATAAGCCAAGTGGAGAGCATACATTCCTGATGTCACTCAGAGCTTGGCAAATGGGGCCATGCACTCTATCCCAGGGCCTCCTGGAGGGTGATGTTAGTAACAAGCCCAGGGCATGGAGCCCCCATGCAACTCCAGACCCAGAAAGGGCAAAGCAGATACCTGCATGGGAAGTTCTAGATCTTACCTCCTTGTATTCTCTACAGCCTGACAGGGCTCTGGGCAAATCTTCCCAATCCTCCCACCTGCTGAACAGACTCTACTATATCCACGGCTTCCCAGCAGCCTCTGACGGCTGGAGACTCCATGTGAAGAACAAGAATTCTTCCTTAGAGTTTGTCTTTTTCAATCTGATTACTTACTTTCGGCTTCCAAATCCTCCAACCACAATGTTCTGTTGCCACTAGGTGGCAGGGACAGTGTGGCAAACTATTTGTGTCTATCCCCCATGTCTGTCTCAAAGAGGGTACTGTACAGGGAGTAGGCATACAGAGAAAGACTTAAGACCCCTTCCATCCCATCCTTAAGGACTCCTAGAGTGGTTACATGCCGTATGAGAGGTGTTGTATATACCCGCTGAAGAAGAAAGTGCCCTTTGGAGCCTGCCAATGTCCCAGGCTGTGGCATGGCAGTGCTGAGCCCTGGAGCTGAAGCACAGATTGTCCCCTCTTGCCACATGAGGCTTTTCAAAGAGGCAGTTCTAGGATCAGGAAGCACACCCTGGAGGCCCCAAGAGCCAAGAAGACTAGTGAGGGTCATTACTTTAAGTGGACAGGGAATATCTAAAGATGTGCTTCCTGTTCAGACCTTTGCAAACCTCCCCCCCCCCCCAGAGCAAAGGGAAGGCACCCTCCAAACCAGTCACCAAGCAGGCAGGTCTGCCCTCCCTTTTGCGACCCATGAACTCAACATTTTATCTGTCAAGTGGCCCTGAGTGGGTGCCCCCTGAGTGGGTGCCCCCTGAGTGGGTACCCCATTAGTTCCAGCTATCAAGGAAGCTTGATACTTAGGAAATGGCTCTCAACTGGTAGATGACAGCCAGGGCTGTCAGATTAACTCCAAAATCTGCTACCTCCATCTCCTCATCTACACCACAGGGAAGTCTCTATGGTTTCTTAGCCTTGAGGTGATTTCACAGAGCTCCAAATGCTTGGCTCTGGGGGGGTTGGGGGAGATCCTCACTGCTGGCCTTTTTCCCTGGTTGTCTGGCTGGGGCTGGAGTGTGCTGTCTACTCCCATCAAAGGACTGGTGGAGGGAGGGGCTTGGTGCTGCCTTGGAGTGGAGTGGGGAGGGGCGTAAAGAGGTGGGGAGGGGAGAAGGGAGAGGGGAAGGTAAGGAGCCAGCCCAGGCTGCCTATCTGCACCACTAAGGGACACACCAACAGCTGAATGCCAAGGGAGTTCACCAAGAGTTTACCAACCTCCTCTGTCACAGAGCACGCGGCATGGAGCCATCAATCACGCCTTCATTTACCCATGTCACTCTCCCAAGGAAAGCAGGAAAGCTGGCCCCGGAGTGGCCGGTGGTGCTTCCTCTCTCACCCACTTGATGAGGGCCTCTCCTAATTGGCCCTGCTAAATCACTCCCAGGAATGCAATGTGCAATTAGGGCTGGTAGCACCCCCTGAGGAGGGCCTCCCTGGCTAGGGCCTCAGTGGCCTCTGGAGAATCAGGGCAAGCTATAGGTTCCTTGGGGGAGGGGCAAGCCAAAAGGATGGAAGCAGGGAAGGAGTGGATGACGGACACCAGAGTCCCCAGCTCCTGTTCCCAGGACCTCTTGAGCATCTCAGATAGACTGCATCCCACTGTCCTTCTCCATGCATTCCAGGGGAACAGATCCAGACAGCCACAGCAACTCTGCTAAGTACTGGCCCCTGACTGGATACCCGGAAGCTTCAAGCATGTGGGAAACTATGGGTGTGACCAACCCCTTTTCTCCTGCACGGATGTCCTTAAATATATCAGGCTTAGTACAGGCTGTCTGCTCCACCCGCCTCCATCGATGTCCCCGCTTCATCGCCTGGCAGCCTCTTAGCTGTCCTACTGGTCCCAGCCCAAATGCCACTTCCAACAAGACGTTCTGCCCAGCTCCCTTGGGTAGGAGAATTACTGTGAATCTTCCATCTGGTCTTCCCCTGCCCACACTTGGTCGTACAGGATACCTTTCTGACCACCCTATCCCCGCGTGGGACGCTCCTCAGTGAATCTCTCTG
Source organism: Uromys caudimaculatus (assembly GCA_028551405.1). NCBI lineage: Eukaryota > Metazoa > Chordata > Mammalia > Rodentia > Muridae > Uromys > Uromys caudimaculatus. The sequence goes on along the minus strand of CM052700.1, from coordinate 68,840,445 downwards.
AAGTGAACAGATGAATAAATATCATCCTCCCTCATGCACAGCTTCGTATGACTCCCCAGACAAAACTACATTCCCCAAACCCACAGATAGCCTCTCCTGGGCTACCACCTATCTGGGGAAATCTCATCCTGACAGAACATCCGTCAGGGCCACGTGGATCATTTAGCCTCACACCACATAGGAACAGGAAGGGCTTCGAAGATGGAAAGGCAAACTCAAACCTAGAGACTCCGGGATATCGAAGGTGATCCAGCAGCTTCATGCTCACGATCCCACCCATGACCCCTGGGATGTGAGGATTCCTGGATTTGAGATGTCTCCCGGAACATTCCAAGAGGCTGATCTCTCTCCCTCTTGGGAATCCCAGACACATGCAGGGTGTCCCTACCTCACCGTCCCCAGTGCAGGCGAATACCTTACGCTTCTTGGCACGTCCTTCTGCCTGCAGGGTGCGGGTGCAGCGCTGCACACACTCGGAGAAGCTGAGGTTGCTGTGGTCGGCACTGTAGTCCAGGTCAGCCAGCCTCGCCAGGGACAGGATGTAGTTACAGGCAATCCTCAGGATGGCTAGTTTGGACAGCTTCTGCCCATAGGAGTAGCACGGCACCTGAGAAAGGCAGGAGAGGGCATCAGGACAGCTGCAGGGGCCTCTGTGCTGAGCATCGCACCTCAATACCCACCTGGCGACCAGGGGGTGGAGGCTGCCCATCTACTGTGTGTCTGGGAACGCCTGACTTTACCACCTGCACTAATTAAGCTAATTAACCAGCTCAGCCACTCCCACACTCTAGGGTGTGTCCAAATTCCCATTTGACAGAAGGAGACAATGAGGCTGGACTCACATCCAGGCACCAGCTGAAGTACCACAGATTTCCACCCTACAGAGCCCTGGGCTCCTGCTGCTGGGGGGTGGGGGGCAGACATTCTTCCTACCTCTGAGGCTTCTTTCATATGGTCACTCATTCACTGGCACTTATTTTGTTGGATACTTGAGGCCTCAACAATTTTAAAAAAAACTTTTTTTTTTTTTTTTGAGAGTCTTATTATATAGTCCTGGCTGGGCTGAAACTCATGATGCAGACCAGGCTGGCCTCTAACTCAGAGACTTGCATGCCTCTGCCTCCTGAGTGCTGGGATTAAAGGTGTGTGTCACCATGCCCTGCGAGCACTTGACTCCTATGGGCCTGGTAGTATATACCTATAATCCTAGCACTTGGGAGGTAGAGGCAGGGGGTCAGAAATTCCAAATCAGCCTCACTTACACAGCAAGTTCAAAGATAACTAAACTGTAACCCTGTCTCAAAACATTTTCAAAAGTAAATTTAAAATAAAAACACAACTCCTCGCCAGGTGGTGGTGGTGGTGCAGGCTTTAGTCCCAGCACTAGGGAGGTAGAAGCAAGCTGATCTCTGAGCTTGACGCCAGCCTGGTCTACATGTTGAGTTCCAGGACAACCAGGACTACACAGAGAAGCCTTGTCTCGGAAACAAAACCAAACCATGCCTCCTAGCCAAATGTGGAGGTACATACCTAGAATCACAGCATTGGGGGAGCTGAGGCAGCAGGACTTCTATGAGTTGGAAGCCACCCACGGCTACACAGTGAGTACCAGACTAGCTAGGGCTACAGAACAAGAACCTACCTGAAAACAAGCCAACAAATAAACAAACTTCAACTCCTGCCTTCGAAGAACTTAAACCCAAGATGAGTGACAGAGCTGTAGTGACAGCTCTGTGGGGAAGTCTCTGCCGTGCAAACCTCACAATCGGAGGCCAAGCCTGGAAATCCATGCACAGGTGGATGGAGAGAACAGTCTATAAATCTGCCCTCTGTACCCCTCATGTGTGCTGTGGCATGCATGCCCACATGCACATGCCATGTGTACACGTACACATAGCAATAAAGAGCATTTTTAAAAGATACCATACATTCTCTTGGGTCCCTGGAGATGTTCAGAGGGTCAGCGCAGATACTCAGACACAAAAAAAAGTGATGTTTTCTTCTTTCTTCGTTTTCTCTATGCTCTCTAGACCTGGGTTACTGCCTAGCATGGCATACAACAGTGGGTAATAAGCCAACAGTCCCAACTTGATTCATTTGTCTATGTTGGCAGCAGCTAATCACTCACTAATTCTGGGAGTTGGGCAGGGCCTCTGGTTTCTTAGTACTGGCCATCCCAGACATGTGCTGTGTGACCCATCAAAGAGCTAAGAGCACAGCACAATGTAACTGAGTGTGGCGTTGTAACATGGACGGAACTGTCATAATCTACTTGACAGCTATTAACCAATCGGCCTGTTCTTTCCCTGCTCTCTTCACCCAAACAGCTAAGACGTTCCCACTGCCCAGCTCGGGGCCCGCCTATGGCTCTTCGGCATCTAGCCACAGCATCCTTATCACCCCACAGTGTGGGCCTCACAGAACTGCTGCAGTAATATTAAGGGAGTATGCTCAGGGCCAAGAACTCTCTGAAGCCAACGGTTTTGAACCAGGGATGATTTTAGTCCTCAAGGGACAGATGGTAAGGTCTGGGGCCATTCCTAGTTGTCACAACAGAAGAGCAACAGGGTTTGGAAGGAGGCCTGGGGTACTGCAGAACATCACACCCTGTACAGGTCCTCAACGCCCTCCTCAACAAAGAACCCCTTGGTCCCAAAGCTCAGTAATACCAGGAGAATGAAAATCCCTACTGGCAGCCCCAGGATTGTGGACCCTGAGCACATCATTACATCATCCACTTTAACCAGCACTTTGCCTAGGAGCTTTCTCTGGTTTCTCATGTCTGCCCTAAACCAAGGGGCAGCTTGTGCTTAATGGTGCTGTAATGAACCCATCTGTCTTTAAGTCTCGTTTTTTGCTTCCACCCTTAGTGTCCGGTATCCCCTATATGCTGGGGGAAGGCTCACAGCTGCAGAGTAGAGTCCATGTCTGGCCCAGAGCAGGTTTCAAAAGGGCTGGTTATATGAGGCCAAGAGTGAATTAATTCCGGGATATTTTGAATATAGTTCCAAAACCATGTTTTGGGCACTGTTGAGATGGCCCAGCAGTTAAGACAGCATGCTGATCTTGCAGACAACCAAAATTTCGTTCCCAGCAGCCAAACAGAGCAGCTTACAACTGCCTATAACTCCAGGAACATGGGACCCCAGGCCCTCTTCTGGCCTGAGACGCTGCACTACTGCACAAACCCACATTCAGACTCATATACACATAATTAAAATTTAAAAAGTGGTAAGGGGTTAGAGGGATGGCCCAGTGGTTAAGGGCTTACTGGCTGTTCTTCCAGAGGACCTACCTGGACTTGGGTCCTAGCACTCACATGACAGCTCAAAGCTACCTGAAACTCTATTTCCAGGGGATCTAATGCTCTGTTTCAAGCTCTTTGGGTGGCAGGCACTCACATGGTATGCAGACATACATGCAGGCAAAGCACTCATATCCATACGATAAATAACTCTTTGATGAGAGGATAAAAGAAAAATAAAAGTGGGCCGGGGAGACAGTTTAATCAGTATGCCTGCAAAAGGAGGGCCTGAGTTCAATTCCTAGGACACACGCTAAGTGTCCAACACAGTAGCATGAGCTTACAATCTCAGCACTCAGAAGACAGAATCAGAAACATTGTGGAGCATGTTAGCTAATCTGCCTAGACTACTTGGTCAGTTCCAGAGAACCTTAACACACACACACACACACACACACACACACACACACACACACACACACGCACACACGCACACATGCGCGCACACACGAGGGGAGGAGAGAAGGGAGAAAGGGGTAGGTTTTGAACGCAAACTCGCTATCTCTGAGGATGAACAAACATATACTTACCTTTGTCTCTTGGATTCAAAGCCTGGCTCTAACTCTGTCTAGCATATGTCCAAGTGAATGACATGCTCACCCTGAACCTTTGTACACTGGGCACAAGACTGACCTCACAAGGTAGTGGGGACTCAGCTGATGACATAGGCATTGTACACAGCAAGCCTAGCAGAGGTCAGTAAAATGATGACATTCAGTATTGCAGAAGGTCCCGAGACAGGCTCCAGAGAGGGGGAGAAACCTGGGCACAGGAGCTAAGCACTCCTCATCCTGGGCACAGGAGCTAAGCATTCTCCATCCCGGGCCCAGAAGCTAAGCACCCCTCATCCCGGGCACAGAAGGTAACCACCCCTCACTCTGCATGAGCCAGGAGTCTAGAAAACCAAGACATGGGGGCAGGAAAGGCAGCAGAGCAAGCTAACTCTCCAACGCCCACCTACATGCCCATCCCCCCTCCCAACCCCCACCTATAGCACCAAACCCATCCAAGAAAAGCTGGCAGAACAACGCTATTTGCCTGTTTTCCAGTCGGAGTCCAGAAAACCCTGTTATCAGTTTGAACAAATAAACAAGATCTGGGCCAGGAAAGGAGGTCTCAGGGTCAGGCCCAGCACCTCTGCCTGCTCCTTGACCCAGGAGGTGGTGTCTGCCTGTAGGGTAGGGGAATTTAGGAACCCAGGACTATGTCACTTAGAGATTACTCTGGAAATCTCCCTTCAACAGACAACTCTACACCTAGGCCCCCAAACAGCTGGGCTTCTAGGAGGAAGTGAGAGTTTGCGAAAGTCTGTGTGCTGGGCCCAGAAAGGCAGGGGAAGCCAAGGCCAACCCAGGAGCACCATGCCAGGTTCTGGGGCAGTTTGTTCTAGATATGTCACTTTGCTCCACTGCTTGGGTCAAGCTCCTGGTTAAACCAAAAGAAAACCACGGACTGAGCCCTTGTCTTTCTGGCACAGTCAACAGGGTTTCACGGTATTATCCTATCTGAGATCTACCTCAAATAAAGATGAATGTCCCATATGCACATGAAGAAAACAGGTGAGTGGCATTCTGAGCCTCAGATCAGCCAGATGAGACCTGGCTGGAGCCAGCAGCTCATCTGCCTGGCACCCAAGGAAGGCACATTCAACAGGACATTCTGCTACCAGGGTGGACACATGGGGTGACAGTGGCTCTTTCAGGTGGCTTGTCCCTTCTCCCTTACATCAAGGTTGGCTCTCTGCAAGGCTCCTTCTAGAGTCTCCTAGTGACAGGGCTAGAGATAGAACTCAGTTGGCAGAGTGCTTGCCTGGCATACCTTGATACCCTGGGTTTAGTCCCCAGCACTGCACAAACCAGGAGTAGTGGGGCACACTTGTAATCCCAGCACATGGGAGATAGAAGCAGGAGGATCAGAACTTTGAAATTATCCTCAGCTATGTACTGAGTGTGAGACTAGCCTTGACTACATTAGACCCTGTCACAAACATAAAGCATACATACTACTCACAACAAACAACAAAACAACAAACCCCATAAACTACTACCATGCACCCTACTTCCCATGCAACCTTTGGCCCCCACCAGTCCAGCTATACCCCAGCATGGAGACTCGTTAGCCCGGCTTCCCCCACAAAGTTCCAGGCACTTGCAGTGGCATGTTTTAAAGCAAATCCCTTCACCTCTCTGAGCCTCTGTTTCCTCCTTGAGAGGGTAGAGACAGCAACACTTGTGTTCCTCGAGGAGTCTGGAGGACATTTATTGGTGTTGCAATAGGTCCCCCACAGCTGCCTTCTTCAAAGCCCCGTGGGCAGAGGCATTCTGAATGCACTGGCTATACCCATCTCTTCAGCAGAGCACTGAGGAGAAGCAGTGGCGTCCACTCCACAAAGGTGCACTTGACTGGCAGCTGCACAGTCTCCCTATTCCTCCAGCTGCAGAGAGATATGCTGGGTTTTTACATCATGGCTCCATCAGGGCTCTTTCCAATTAGCCTAGGGTGGGCGTAGATAGCTTTCAATAGGTTTGGGCTAATGATCCCAAAAGACTCCGGACTTGTACATTGCCTCTGTGAGCATCCAGAGCAAGTCACACGCCCCATCCATACCCCACCTGATTGCCTGCACAAGACCCTACCTGGTCAAAGGACTAGAAGTGAAGTAGATATGGCCCCATGTCTCCCACTCCCTAGCTATATTTTTCAGCTTCTGGAATAGTAAAGGGACCGTCCCTCAGGTTCATCCATAAGGACTAGCTTAAAGCTAAATGCATGTGTCTGTGCACAATGTCTTTGCAGGTATACATGCATACGGTCGAGCACTCACGTGAAGGCTAGACACTGGTATCAGGTGTCTGCCTTAATCACTCTCCATCTTGATTTTTGAGACAAGTTCTCTCCTGAGCCAGGAGCTCCCTGATTCAGCGAGGTTGGCAGGCTGGCTGGTTATAAAGCCCCAGAGATCCTCATGTTTCTACCTCTCCGGTGCTGGGGTGACAGATGTGTGCCAACGTGCCTGACTTTTTATGTGGGTAGGTGAGGGTTGAACTCAGGTCTTCACATTTGTTTGGCAAGCGGCTTACTGATGGAGCGACTTCCCCTTTTAAACTCCACAAAAGATCAGCTTTGGGCATTTTCACAAGGTCCTCTGGGCCCCCCCCAACATTCCACCCCTCCTCCACTGCCCAAGCTAGACCCACCCTTGGCTCCAGCAAGCACAGGCTAGGTAGCCTGAGGGCCTGGCTGTCCTCTGGACATCTTCCCGACTTTAAGGAGGACCGTGGCCTTACAGGACCTGTTTCTTCACCAGAAACATGGGCATCCAAACAGCTGCTTCTCAGAATGGGATCACAGTGGACAAGTGTGAGGGGGGGGAAAACAACAAAAACAAAATCAAGAACCTAACAGAACATTCAGGAATGCCCCGACAGCCTTTTGCCCTCGAACAGTCTATCAGAGGCAGTCCTTGGAGACCCCCAGGCCCACAGAGCTACAGGCACACAGTGTCCCTGCACACACAGTATTCTAGACTCCTGTATGAAGTTATTCTCTTATGTCTGTGGGACAGAACTCCTGGCGTGAAGCTGTCCCATCTGGGCTGTTCAATGTCCCTTCCAGTCCTACTTGGAAAGGACGTTAAAATTCAAACTGTCTACAAAGTGAAGGAGAACATAAGACCCAGCCATTCTCCCCTGGAGCCTGACAAATCTGGGGACAGAGCCTGGCCACTTTCTGTAAGTGTCCCTGTCAGTGTGACAAGTAGCCCTACAAACTTACAACCAAATATACATATATATATGTGTGTGTGTGTGTATATATATGTATATGTATATATGTGTGTGTGTGTGTGTATCCATGTCATAAGAATCTCAGTAAACGGCCTCTCTTGGAACCTGGGAGTAGGGTAGAATCCTGTCACCCTCGACAACTGTATGGAGCTTCCAGTGTGTGTAGGCTTGCCAGCCACTGCCTCGGGGAGAGGTGCACAGAAACTGCTGGAGTTCCCCTGGGTCTTTTACCTCAGAGGATTTGGGAGCCAAAGGCAGGCTAAGACCCTTCTGGGATCACTGAATTAATCTAGTGAGGACCCTTGGGGACCCCCAAGGCACATTGGAGAAGGTGGCTGGGGTCTACTTGCTCAATGCCTCCTTAGGGAGAAGCAGCTGCTAAGGGGCCATCACTGTCTGCTGATGCCACTCCTCCATGGACATCAAGGGGCTTCGAGGGAGAGAACAAACCACCCACAGGCTCGACAGCCCAAAGGTGGGCGAAGCCGGAGCGTCCTGCCAGGGAACTGAGTCCCAAAGCTCAGGCCCTTCCCTCCTCTGCCCAGTACAGCTGGTCTTTCCCATGGACCCCTCCCACCTGGCAGGGAGCAGGCTGCACGTGGCCATCCCAGCTGCACACACATGGCCCTCATGTGAGGCAGCGAGGAGGCCTCGGCTGCAGCTGGGCTGGTGGCAAGTGCTGTAGTCTGACCATCTGCCCTGCACCCCCAGCCCCAGACTTGAGGGACTCTCTCCCACCTGCACCTCTGCCAGCAGGCACACAGCCCCCTCCCACTTCTTCCTGGTTGGTTGGAGAGTAGATTGCAATGACAGGCAGGGGCCTGACTGTTTTCCTGGTGCTGCGGTGCATAAGCCAAGAAGCAAAGCTGTTAAGCACTGGCCACTGGGAAGACTCACTAACCCTGATTCATTCCAGGCTTTGCGGTGACCACACAGCTCTGCAACTGCACAATGCCATGAACGCATTGCCAAGAGAGTGCCGACACATGGAGACAGCACAGCACAAAGCCTGCAGGGCCACTGGGAGCACAGCAAGACCTCAGCCAGTTCACATAAGCTTCCTGAGACCCCGAAACCACCTTGTATGAACCGGGGCACGGGGGAGTGATGACAGCACCTATTTCACAAAGCCAGCTAGAACACAGGAGGTTCTAAGCACAGAGTCTGGCACATTCTGTGATTATTATCAAGCTGACTAAATGGCTGGTTAGATGGCTCAGTGGGTGTCTGCTGCCAAACTCAAAGGCCTGAGTTCGATCCCCAAGGACCACATGGTAAAGGAGAGAACCAACTTCTCAAGTTGTTCTCTGACTTCTATTCACACACTGTGGCACCTACACACACACACGTGTGTGTGCATACACACTTAATAAACTATAATTTTAAAAATTCCAAATGAGCTTGATGTGGTGGCACATGCCTTTAATCTCAGAACTTAAGAGGCAGAGGCAGAAGCAGGAAATTTTCTATAAATTCTAGGCTATCCTGGTCTACATAACCAGTTAGTTGCAGGCCAACCAGGAGTAAATATAGAGACCCTGTCTTAAAGGGGGGGAGGAATAAAGCATCCATATTGCTTTGTCTCATAGAGCTCTGCTCGGTCCCGGGCCCCTGAAGACGGCTGAGAAATGTTCTTCATCCTTACCACCCCTGCCTGCTCTTGGTGCAAAAGAACTGCACGTCAGGTAAGGAAGGGATAACAGCATGATGCAGCTTAGCAGCCAGAGAGGGCTGTCGACAGAAAGCCCAGGAGGCTGAGGTCCAGGACAGGAAGACACTCCCCTGTGACACAGTCCTCCACTGCCCAGATGGGAGCTCTGGCGGTGGGGGCATGGTGGGTATAGTCTCAGCCCTCCTCTATATTTCTGTCCTTCTCAGCCAACAAGCAGGTGTCCAATGGGACCCAGCATCCCTTCTAGAGAAAGGACAAGTGCTCAGAGCTAGGAAAAAGAAACAGGAGACGTGTGAGTTTGTATGTTCTTTGGGTAGATGTGTTAAACGTACGTATATACATTTAACTACATGTGTGTGCACACAAGGTCTCTCTTTGAAAATGCTTGGGCTAACCTTCTGCAGGACACACTGAATTTGATGCTTTTGGGCAGAACTTCTCCTACAGATAGCAGGAATGAAAGGCGACTAATAAAAACAACCTCATCTCCAAAAGCTGACAAGGGCACCACCCAGTGGGAAAACTGTAGCCACAGAAACTTTCCATAAACTGCTTGATACAAGATGCTCTTGGGTAAGTCTCCTACTGTCCCCTGGCCTCAGTATTGCTTACTATAAAATGGGTTTATCTGATCCTGACATTAAGATTAAATAAAATAGGACTCCTTGTTGAAAGTCACAAAAGCCACAGTACACGAGAGACACAGGCAAGCACACAGGCATGAATGCTTGCCCTGAAGAAAGTTGAAGGAGGTGACTGGAGGCAGAGAAAAGGAGCTGAGATAGAGGTTTGGGACGTGTGATCCCACAATTCAGGAGAGGTTCACCTCACCACAAGAGAAGCAGATCCCTACCCTCTGCCATCCTGTCCTGAGACAGGGACTTCGAGATACCTCACAGGCTGTCACTGCCCAGGCATGCAGGCACAGGGCAGCTGACCCAGGGTTTTTAAAAATGGATGGCTCCACAGCCCAGAGGACAGCTGATGTATCTGCAGGCAGTGACAGCCACCCTGCCTCCACCCTACCTCCACCACCAAACACTTCTCCCAAGCCCAGGTTCAAACGCTGTTAGGGTCTCTTTCTCCTAGGGGTTCCATGTCCAATTCATGGATGGCCTAGGTCTCCAATGCCTGACTTTATCCATAGAAGGGAGTCTGAGAGAAGAAAAAAAAAAGTTTTCCGAAATGGTTTGCTACTGGCTAAAGCCCAGAGAGGTTGAGTAACTTTTCAGGAGCCAAACAGCTAATCAGTGACAGAACAAACAAAAAAAATATTTCATCCATTAAAGAAGTACCATCCACCCCCCACTCCGACCCCTTATATGACCGGGATGAGAGGGCCCATCCCACACCCTTTTAAGATCTTACTCCTCTCTAAGAAAGTGAGAAACTAGAGAGTCCTGGGGGAGTACCAAGATTATCTTAAGTGGAACTGTCAACTGCCCCCTCTGCCATGGTAATTCTCCGGTCTTTCGCTTCCCCAGTAGGCAGTGTCAGGTGAGGGCAGTCTGCCCCCAGTACTAAAGAGGAGCCCCCCGGCTTAACCAGAGCTAAGCCCTCCCCGCCCCGCCCCCCCCCCAGGGAATCCCCAGCAGTCTCCTGGGCAGAGGTGACTGGTGTGAAGAGGAAGGGCAGTGGTGGGCAGAGTCTCCTGGGAAAGTTCCCGAAGCTGTACCTGGAAGAACCACAGCCATGTAGCCCGGATCATAACGGACTCCAGAAGCCAGATAAGGAGTGCAGAGATCCTAGAACCAAGCTGAGTGACCAGAGAAACAGGAGCTGAGAGGGACTGACAAGCCTCCCACCCTCCCCCGACTGCCCTCTACATTCCAGGGCCCCCAGGAGCGCACCTCTGTGGTGTTGTGTGCCTCAATGCCACCAACAGGGAGCCAAGACCCCAAGCATGCCAAGTGCACAGAGCGGAAAGGTCGTGCTCTGCTCCCCTCCCCTGCCCACATTCCCCCTCGATATTCCGCACCAAGCCCAAGGGACTAGAAGATAAATACTCGCTGTCATACAAGTCAACCAAAAGACCTGAGGTCAGACGCGCAGTTACCCCTGGGGAACAGGGGCGTGTCTAGACCAGAGATCCCTAGCTTTCGCCCACTTTGCAAACTAAGAGTTGCAACAACAATGATAACTCCAATCTGTCTGCTTTGTGGGATTCCTTTAATCCTAACTCCGATGCTGGGGTCACTCACCCACCCACTCCTGCCACTGTAGTCCGGCGGCAATTAGTGGGTACCTGTTTCCTCAGCGCCTCGAAGGCTGCGCTGATGGTGTGCACCCGCGTCCGCTCCCTGGCGTTGGCCAGGAGCCTCCGGGTCTGCTGCAGGGCTTTGATCTCGGTGGAGGCGGCGGTCGCTTCGCCTGGCCGTTTCCTAGGCGACGCGGAAGAATCCGGGTGGTTATTGTAAATTACGTGTGAAATTGACGAGTAGGAACTTTCCCCCGGGCGCGTGGGGGGCGCAGGGCGCACTGGGGACTCTTGTGGCGCCGCTGGGGGTGCGAGAGGCGCGGACGGCGTGGGACGCGCGGGAGGGGCGCACAGCAAGATGCGGGGACGCAGAGCCTGTTCGCGGAAGGGCTGCGCCTCGGGATCCCCGGGTGCCAAGCTCTGGGACGCGGGAGGCGGCGGTGGCGTGGATAGTCCCGGTTCCACTGTGCCCAGAGAGAAACCGCGTTTGCGCGCGTCTGAGACCTCAGGCGCCCTGATGCCCCGGAATTCCCTGGCTGTGTCTGTGCCTCCACCTGGAGGAACCGCCGGCGCCACTGAGGCTGGTACTGGGGTCGCGATCGGGAACGGTTGTGTCCTGTCCCGGAGCCCGTTGGTGGCGGCGGTGGCGCTGGCCGAGGCGCCGAGCTCGGGAGCTTCCAAGTCCAATCGGAAAGTTTTATAGCCATTCGCGCGCCGCACCGGCTCCTTGCTTTTCCGCTTGAGCTTCTTGAGGCCGTTCAGCTCTTTCACGCACACAGTCTTCCACGGCCCGTCCTCGAGGACCGGGATGTGCTTCATGGCGCGGACGGCGTGAGGCAGGGGCGTGGGACTGCCCGGGACGCGCGCCCGCAGTGATCGCTCTGCAAGTCGCGCGCCTGGCTGTTCCCGGTGGCCGCCGCTCTCAGCGCCGCCTTGTCGCCGCGCTCTCTCCTCCTACCCTCCCTCCCCGGGTCCCTCCCTCGCACCCCCACTCCCGGGGCAGCTGCGCCTCCGGCTCCGTGAAGCCTCGGAGGCTGCCCGTTCCCTGGGAGAACTCAGAATGTCATCTGAAGTCGCTGCCGCCCTGCCAGCATTTTTGGAGAACGCCCGCTGCGCTCCATCTGTGTTTGTTTAGCCTCAGTTTACACAGAAGCCCAGTTAGCAGGATCACTCAGCGCCGCCCGCCCGGAGAGGAGGCAGCTCCCGCCGCCGCCGCTGCCGCCTCCCGAGCCCAGGCCGCCCGAGCCGCGAGCGCCTTTAAAGAAACAGGAAGCATTTTTCAAAACAGCTGGGCTGAGGGCCGCCTCCTTTGTCCGCGTGCTCTCCCCCCCCCACCCCCCATGCCTTCTGCCGGAACCTGCCTCCTCCTGCTCGCCCTCTCCGCCCCCTACCCAAGAGTTGGGAGCGCTCCTCCTCTCCCCAAAGACAGTCTGCACTCTCCACTACTGTCCTGAGCACGTGGCTGCTGACCGCTGTGGACCTTCATTGCCCAGCCTTGTTGGCCTGGGGGGTGACACAGCGCCGACCTTCCCCACCCAGAACCTTCCCCTCTACCTCCCACCCTAACTGTCCAACAGAGGGAGAGATCCCAGAGCTTCTGGGAAGGAAAGATAAGTGGGAGAGAAGAACCCCAGAGTGGCTGGTCATTGTCATTCATTGCAAGGCCTTCTCCTTTCTATTTGCTGGAGCAGAGGTCTTAGGAACAGAAGAGAACACGGACATTGAGAAACCGAGGCACCAAAGTACAGGGGAGGCAGAGAAGGCTGCAAATTTCTGGTTTAGCATATGTAACATCGGTGAAGATCTTAAGTCATCTCACCCGAGGCGCCCTGCTAAACCCAGATTTACTCATCTATGAAATGAGAAATCTGGAGAACACCCATGCTTGTCACAGCCTGGCTGTGAAACCAGCCGCATAGGAGGCGCCAGGTCATCAGTAGCTGCGCTAGTGTTATCAGCCAGGGCAGGACAGCTCCTCAATCAGGCAAAATTCCTGGGTCCCAGCGCTCAGTGTTGTCATTTACTGAGCCATCTTGGCATTAGTCATACAGCCCCTCTGTACCTCTGGCTCCTCGTGCCCAGGACAGGGGTAATAATCACGCCTTCCTCCTGCGGTGATGGTAAAGATAAATCGAGCACAGAGCCTGATGTCAATGTTAAGGGATAGAGTCCACTCTCCAGACCCCCAGGCCACCATTTCACTGGAGAGCCCACTAGAAAGAAGAGGCCACCGGGGAGGCCCTCTGGGGTCCTCTGCACACACCTTCTTCCCCTATGCTGTCACACAGGGCTGCTCTCCTCACTGAGCCTTTCTTCAACGTTCTTCCTTGAGGCAAGTGTCATTAAAAGGATCAAATGAGATCGCATATGGCATTTGAATGCTGACCCGGGATACACTGGTGTAGTGAAACTATATCTCAGGATTTAGCCAGAGTTGGGCAGAGTCGCCGGCTGGGTTGCCCATGGCAGTTAGGAGTGTGTTAGAAGCCTCCGTGTGGGTGGATGTCATTCCTAACAACGGGCTCCACGAAAGCTACATCCCAGCCCTTTTCTAATGTCTCCCAAAAGAAGGGAAAGACCACTGTAATCTCTCGGGATAGAAGGAAAGGGAGCAGAGAGAGGAATGACATCTTGTTGGGTAGACACACCCGCCACCCCCACCACCTCTCCCTCTGGGCAACTTGAGGTTCTGAACTTGGCAATCACAGGATGGAAGGGTGTTCTGAGGAACAGAAGAGAAATGTAAATAGCCTAATTAATGGGAAGAGTGCCTGTGACTGCCATTCTCAGCCTACCAGGCCACAGATTTCAGGCTGCGGCCAGCTGAATGCAAACCGGTACTCCCCGTTCTCCGATTCCCATCAGCTTCCTTGAGAAGCTGGACAGAAACCAGCTGGGCAGCGCCCCCTGGTGGTACAGAAACTCCTAACACCACTGACTTCTCTCAAGGAACTGGAATAAAGCAAGCGGCTCTGTCCTCATAGCAGCTCCGTCTGTGCTTTGTATGAAATGGCACAGACACCCTCCAAGAAAATCTATACCCTTTAGTCAAACCTCCCCCACTGAGACAACCTTTTGAGGCTATACTGGAAGAGCATAACAGTGCCTCGGGAAGCTTCCATATCCTTTGAATGGCTGTTCCATGGCCCAGGAGTGAAGGAAGGGAAGGCGAATGCTTAGAGCTTAATCCATAGGAAAGACATGCTAGGCAGCCAAGCACTGATAATTACCACTACATAGGGAGTGACCACATACATTTTGAATCTTTCATCTTTATGACAATTCAGGGAGGCAAACCCACTCTACCCACAAGAGAACCAAGGCTTCTGGTGGAAGAAAGTAGCCAGCACAAAGGGAGCGAGAGAAAAACTGTTTGAATTCAAACCAACTGAGTCTGAAACCTGAGTCTGAACGACCCTGCTCCCTCTGCCTCTTGAGAGCCCAGCAACTAGCTAGCACCTGGAGATGAGGGACTGAACCATCAGTCGGACTGGTGTTTAGTTGTTTGTTTGTTTGTTTGTTTGTTTTGACCGCTGACTGTCTCTGCTTGTTCTTCCAGCCTGTATAGAAGCTGGAGCCACAGGTCTCCCATAGCCCAGCCTGATGTCTGCCTGGTTCCTTCCAGATGACAGGACTCCTTGGACAGACAGGAGTCTCAGGCCCAAAAGCCTGAATCATGGTGGCTGTACACAACTGTTTTCTCTTTGCTGCCGAGCAGAGTCTGCCCCCATCAGTCCTTAGTATACAAGTTAAGGACTGGCCAGCTCTTAAGGATGGAGCTGTGAGTTCTGTCTTCTTGGCCAGAGGAGAAGGGATCTTAAATACTTGCTGCATGAAGCTCTACATTCCTAAACATGGAGTTTCATTTCTGGCTGTTCAGATTGTCCCAAAGTGCCTGTGCCCCATTAGAGAAATCAGAGAAGAGTAAGAACTAGGCAGGTGCAAAGAGAATTCAGTGGGAACATCACCCTTTGCAACTGTGCTCACAGCAGCCCTGCATAGGACCAATTGGAGTGAAAAGAGAGAACAGGATTACCATGGGTTCATGAAAGCCCCTCTCTGCCATCTAGCCAGGGAGCCAGCACTGCTGCCATTAGCCCACAGGATACTGGATCCAGGGATGAGATATCTCTCTTCCTTCTGCACGCCAGTGGCTATCCCAGCTATGGAAAACCGAGAGTCTTGGGGAAGAGTGAATAGGGCTCTGCGGAAAGGGAAGAAGGAGCAGACAGAGAGAGCAACCAAGTCTCCAGGCACCCAATTTCCCTTGGCGTGCCCTGCCCTCATGCTCCCCTGACCTCACTGTTAAAGTGTGGGGCTCATTCTGCGTTCCTCTTTCTAGGGGTCAACAAGGAGGGAGGCCCAGTGGGGTGCAGGCAGAAAGGCCATCTGCTCTTGCCATCTGTTTTCCTATGGGGCTCTATTTCAACCAGGTGATAGAATCTATCTCGGTCATTTAAGGTGGCCAATAGGAATAGTGGACATCTATGTTTGTGTTAAAGGGGGGCTGGAGAGGTGATGACTCAGTAGTTAGGGGGACTTGCTGCTCTTCAGAGGACTGAGATTCAGTTCCTAGCATCCACATTGTGTCATTCAGCACCTTCAGTAATCCCAGGTCCTGGGGATCCAAGGCTCTCTTCTGCTCTCCTGGCATACCTGCACATGTATAGTGCATACACACTCACAGGCATGCACACAAGCAGGTAAAATAGTAAACACTTTAAAAGATCGGCTGGCTCAGTTGATAGATACATGAAGGCCCAAGATCCATCCCAGTACTGCATAAACTAGGCATGGTGGTGCCAGCAGCACTCAGGGTGGAGGAAGGAGGATCAAAAACCACAAAGTCATTCTCGGCTACACAGTAATACATAAGACCCTGTTTCAAAAATGGGGGGAAAAAAGGCTGGAAAGATGGCTCAGCCGTTAAGAGCTGAGTCTCAGCACCGCCAGTGTCACTGCAGCTTTAGGGAGTCTGACAGCCTCTTCTGGCCTCCAAAGATGGCTCAGAGGTTAGGAGCACTCTTTGCTGCTCTGGCAGAGGTCCTGGGTTCCCAGCATCACGTGGTGGCTCCCTACCATCAGTAGCCCCAATTCCAGAAGACCAAACACCCTCTCCTGACATCGTGAGCACCAGGCACACACATACACCACATATAAACACTTGGGAAAAAACACTCATACAGATCAAATAAATCTAAACATAATTTTTTAGATAAAAAATTTTTTTAGAGAAAGAAAAGTGTAACTCAAATCCAGGAAGTTTGGGACAGTTTCCCCAAGCTTCACTCAAGATCAGGGGGCTCTGAGAGGCATCCTCTTCATCTGTAAATGGAGAAGCAGCAGGAGGATATAGAACCACAGACCTCACACTGCCAGAGCTCTAGCAAATGAGGATTTGTGCTAAACCTCCTCCCACCACAGAGCACAGCACCGGGGAATAGCAGAGTCTCCGCTCTGAGACTGAAGCCCCAGCAGACTCCTCCACAGGCTGGGAAGGCTCAGGGCCCGTGGAAATAGGGAGAATCAGCCAGGGAGGCAGACAGGGAGCCAGCAAGTGGCTCCTTAAGGCTTTGAGCATCAGGACCTAGTTGTCAACAGCCTGACAAGGCTATGCTTCAGCCACTATCCCCCCGGGGTTGCTACCCACAGCTGTGCTCAGGGGCTGGATGGGAAACCAGTGTGATAACTGCTTCTTTTTTCATCTTCTTTCTTAAGGAAAACAACTTTCAATTCCCTGTGGAGTGCATTCCTTCATTGTGAAGTCTTCCCTAACCCATCTCCCCCAGTCCCTCAGAAAGAAGGGGGGTTGGGGGGAAGGTGCTTGGCTGCTTCTTCAGTGAGGTTTCTAAAAAAGTCTCTGCTGATGGCGGCAGTCGGAGAACATGAGGGGGCAGAAGAGAGCTGACGTAATCTACATTTATTAGCAGTGAGGAAAATTAATAAGGCGTACCAGAGCAAGGCCCACTCTGTAGACCTGGGAAGCCCCAGGGACAGCTGGAGATCTGGTGGTCTCCACCCCAGCTGAGTCTAGATCACCACAGCTGGAGAGAGGCTCCACCATGGCCATCGCCTAGTGTCCCAAGGACAAATGCTTTTTATCATGCGTGCCAGATCTAATTGATTGGTAGGGGTGGCCTGAGATTTGGTGTTGAAAAGGAATCAGAGGTTTCTGGGTCCATCAGGGTAGAGGGGCTGAAATTGATTAGCAAATGTCTGCTCAGGAGTGTCAGGGTTCACGCCATGTGCTGGCCTTGCCTGCTGTAGTCTAACCCTCCCACTTATTGATGGGGAGACTGAGTCCCAAAGCTCGTTGACGGGTTTCCTCCCATCCAACAAAGTCTTCCCGGGAAGCTAGCTGCTTTGTATAAGTGTCGCCTCATCCTGATTTCAGGTCCCCAGATGTCAAAGCCAAGGACTGTCTCCAAGAAGCAAAGACAGCCACTGGCTTGTGTTAGCTAGAATGGTTGCCTGTTTCCTGAAAACAGTTGGTTGATCCAGTTATCATACTGAACTGGCCAGTTGGCTCAACAAATACAGGTGGCAGGCTTTCAGAGTCGACCTAAGACTAGTGGTCACTTTGGTCAGTACAGGATCCGAGGGTGAGATTAACTATTTGGCCCAGCACAATAAAATCCCCAAGTAGTCAGTGGAGTTGTCCAAATGGGGTGAATCACTGTCCAGGGCTGATCTTAGGGCTGAGGCGGCCTAGATGCTCTACCCACGACCCCACCTCTGCTGTACCATCTCCTCATGCCCTGCCGGCCCAGCTCATTTCCTTCTCTCTGGAGCTTTGCTTCTCTTGGCTGAGAGGCCTTCAGGCCTGAGAGGGGAAAGAGCTCACCTGATGTCACATGGGGGTGACAGATCCTGGGCCCTGATCCTGACTCCAGGGGTCGCCCTGGGTAAGTACCTCCTATAAAATATGAACCCCATTTTCATTCACTCCTCAGAACAGAACAAAAGAGGAAACCCAGGGAAGGTGGTCCTGAGCAAAGGTCTGGGTGGCCAAGAACTTGGCACATGAAGGGAGCCTGCTGAGAGCCCCTGTGACAGAAAATGCAGGAGTGCCCAGTCACCACCTCCTGGGACCACCTCTCATCTCCAGACAACTCATCCCGCTGAGCCCTAGGAAGTACAGCACCTCCTTAGGTCCTCCACCTCCCTCATTTTGAGCTGGGTCCTGGAGAGAAAGTGGCTCCTGCCTAAGAACCATGCTGATGGACACTCAGTGCTGTGAGGAGGGCTCAGGCTATGGGAGACTTAAGGCTCTAGGTGGAGCCCTGGCTCACCATTTACAACCTAGCCAATGGGCCCAGACCTCTCTGGGCCTCTGTTTCCTCACTTGTCAAGTCAGGACTGAAAGATTACTGACTGTCACAAGGTTGCGGTGAGAATTGGGTCAGGGCTGGAGATGCAGCTCAGTCAGTAGCTAGCATACATAAAGCCTTGGGTTCAGTCATCGCACTGTACACACCGGGTATGGCCGTGCGTTACTGCAATCCCAGCACTGAGGAGGTGGAGGCAGGAGGATTAGAAGTTTAAAGCCATCCTCAGCTACATGGGAGTTTGAGGCTAGCCTGGGTACAGGATACCACAAAAGAAGAAAAGGGTGGATTAAAGAGATTATTCATGGAAAAGACTTGGCACATGGTAGCCACTTGTAGGTGATCAAAAGATTCTTTCCTTAAAGTGCAGTGCTTTGGGGCCTCACCTCCCACACCTCCTCCGGGAAGCCCTCCTGAACACCTGAGTCCATCCACACACCCTGCTGGGAGGGCTTCCAAGAAAAGTTGCCTGTGCTCTGTACTGGGAGCCTTCTTCCTCAGTCACAGGGTCCCCCACTCCCTCCCACCAGTGTGCCCGTCCACCTTTGAGCAAAGGTACAGAACAAAGTGGCTAACAGGATCTTGCCCCTCAACCTGCTCCACCCATTTTACCCACCCCCTCTGGCTTGCCAGCCCCTTGTCTACTTTGTTCCTAGTGCTTCTGTCTCCACATCTCTGGGGCTCTGTTTGCATGAAGGGGAAAAAAAGTCTTCATGCACACACAGAGCCCAGAAAGCATCCAGTTGCTCCCGGGCCGCCTGCCAGCAATTGAGTGACCTGCAGCTTCCTCCCCAAATCACATTCCACTGGCACGGATCTTGCCCCGCCTGACGCCAGCCCCCGAACTCGCCCCCAGAGCAAACATTTCCAGTTGGCAGCCTGGCCTTGTTTTTCTGAGGCCCTAATTCAGTCTCCCTTGTAGAAAACAGAAAACAAAATGCGTGGGACCAAAAACTGCAACAAAATAAACTTTTAGAATGAGGAGGCTGGAGGGTGAGGGCTTTGCTCCAAGGCACACGGAAAAATAAAAGCTTCGGGGGGTGCAAGGAGTTTTAAGAAGCAAACCCACATGCTGCCCAACACCCCGCCTCTCGTGCTGGCTTGGAGGCTGAGACCAATTCATTCAGGCTGCTGCTAAAGACGACTCTGTTCTCATTCATAGTGGAGCTGGGAGAGAAAGATGAGGGGAGACTGGAGACTGTGAGGAGAGGGTGGTGGGGCTTCAACACTGGTGTTTGTTCCAAAGGGGAAACTACAGGAAGAAAAATAAACACGGCCAGCCAGATTTGAAGGCCAGTGCGTGCAGCATCTGGGCGCTACAGGGACAGGGTGTGTGAGTGCGTGTGCTAGCTTGTGTTCATGCCTGTGGGCGCCGTTGGGTTTGCTGTCTCAAAATAAGGGCTGCTCAGTGGAAAGATGTCATAAGCCAGGCTTGGGCAGCCAGGGGATGGGCCAGCCAGGGAGGGCCAAGCCTGGCGCCCAGGCCTGCTCATGAGGTCAGGCAAAGGCCAGGTGTCAGAGCAAGGGAGTGTCGCCAAGGCCTGTTAGCCAGGGCATGTGGGGACAGGATTCTGAAAGTCAATCTCCATAGGGGTCCTTCTCAGGGAAGAGAAGGGTTCACAGCTTCACTGGTGGGCTTGGTCTGGGGACATTGTGCTTAGATCGGTTTAGGGGATGGGATGGCCTTGGAGCTAAAGAGCAGGGTGTAGGATAAATGACACCCTGTCTGTACAAGGACAGAGAGGAGAGAGAGGTGGTCAGCAGACTGCATGAGGACAGACAGACTCAGATGCCATCAACACACAGAGAAGCAGAACAGCCAAAAGTAGTATGGTCAGGAACTGGGATGCTGGAGCAGCCTAGACACTCAGGTGGGGGCTGCCTCCCCTCCACCCAAGCCAGAGCTGGCCAAACATTAGGGATCAGGGACACAAGAGAAGCTGAGCAGTCCACGTAGCTGGAAAACTGTAAGGGAGGGTTCAGAGTAAATGCTCTCAGGGGCCCAGGTAGCTTCCTCGACTTCCGCTATGGTACAAGCTCCCCACACAGGTCCCCTGGCACCTGATGTACAACTAGCAAGATGAAGGAGGTCTCAGAGTGAGGGGCTTGACAGAGTTCAAAGTGGCTGGCAGTAGGGACTGAGTGGTGACAGACAGAGTTGCTGGAACAGAAATTCACTCCCAGAAAACAAGAGAGAAAAGCCAATGTCTCCCAGAGGGAGACCATGACAGGGCCACCTGGGGTGTCATCAAATGTGTCTCCCTGCCACTCACTCAGCCTGCTGGGTTGAACTTCATCTGACTGGCTCCTGAGGTGGTGACCCTCAGATGGCTGGCCTGGGTGGTTCTCTTTGTCCAAGGTAAGGAATCCCTCCTCTGGAAGAGACTGATATGTTCTTTGGCCCTTGGCCCTTCTCCAGATGTTAAGAACATGAGGACTTGACTCTCTCCTCACAGTCTTCAAGCAAAGTAGTTTACTAACTTGTCCAAAAGATATTTTTACCCAAATTCAAGACTGCCTTATGCTAAAGAAGTGAGTCTTTTCTGGGCCCAGAGGAGCCAGAGGGGGAGGTTTTGGGAGAATCCTAGAAAGTTGGTCTAATTTTCAAGTTCACTGTATTGCTGGCAGCCCCTAGACTCTGTAAAATGACCCCTTCTGGTTAATTTGTCAGGTCTTAGGATGACATGTCTCTCTAACAGCCTCTGACACCTTTCAAAACATGCTGTATACGAATGTACACAAGCGTGTGAGCATGTGGAGGTGGGTGCTGTATATGTGTGTACACAGGGTGCTATACATGTGTGCACACACATGTGAGCATGTGGAGGTAGGTGCTGTACATGTGTGAACACACACGTGTGAGATGTGGAGATGGCTATACATGTGTGCACACACATGTGTGAGATGTGGAGGTGGCTGTACATGTGTGCACACACACGTGTGAGATGTGGAGGTGGCTGTACATGTGTGCACACACGCGTGTGAGCATGTGGAGGTAGGTGCTGTATATGCGTGCACACACACGCGTGAGATGTGGAGGTGGGAAGTCAATGCTGGCCTCTCCCTCGGTCTGTCTCTCTCCACCCTAGTTTTTTGAGACAAGTGTCTCTCTCAGCAATGGGAGCTCACTGGTTTAGCTCGGCTAACTAGCCGGCCAGGCCCTGGGACCTGCTTGTGTCTGCCTTCCCAGTGAGCCACCAGAACTGTTCTTTTGTTATTGCCCCTGCCTCTTCCTTTCTGAGGATTTGAACTCAGGTCTTCATGTTTGTGCAGCAGCTATGTTACCAACTGAGCCATCTCCCCAGCTCCCAAATGCCTCTGTACTAGCATTTTTAACTCAAGGATTTTCAATATGCAAACAGTTCCATGTATCCAGTGGGACTTCCTCCAGGTTGGCACCTGAGTCCTGCCATGGCTCGGTGGTGTGTGATACCTTTCCTGCTTTCTAGTACATGATGTTGTGGGCTTATCTTATACACTGACCTGGAAATAGGCAAATCTCTAGGAAGTTTATTTCTTCCTGTGGGGGAGGATACTTAAGAGACGGCATTACAAGTACTCTGTGTGTTTTCTCTGTTTCTTGGTTTTCTCCAAGAAGAACTTGAGTTCAGGGCATCATACAGCTGAGTAGGACTCTCCCAGATCTGAGGCTGTCTCAGTCTTGAGAGGTAAGCTTTGCCTGGTTGAAGCCATCTCCTCCCTTCTCTGGTCCCAGAAACTAACCTTAGCCTCAGGGTTGGCTGCCATGTGCCAACTCTTTGAATAATATGTAATGTGAGGGGCTCAGTCACTAAATTATAAATCCCAGGAGTTGAGCTTCTAAGCCAAAGTTCTTCCAACAGCAATATGACAGTATTTTTTAATATTACATTTTTCATTATAAAATATTTATTATTTTATGTATATTAATGTTTTGCCTGTGTGTATGTGTGTGCACATTCCTGGTGCTCATCAGAGGAAGGCTTCAGATCCCTTGGGACTGGAGTTATAGAGAGTTGCAAGTTGCCATATGGTATTGTCAATCAACCCCAGGTCCTCTGCAGACAGTGGTCTTACACACACACGAGACTCTGTGTGTGTGTGTGTGTGTGTGTGTGTGTGTGTGTGTGTGTGTGTGTGTCCCCACTTGTGCCAGTGTATGCTTCTGGGGCTCAGAGGCCAACTTGCTGAAGGTAGTTCTCTTGTTCCAACGAATGGATCCTGGGAATCAAACTCAGGTCATCAGCGCAGCAGGAAGTGCTTTTGCCTGCTGAGCCATCTCACAGGCCTAAGGTGTTTTAAATGTAGTCTGTCAGGCAAACTTCTAGGCACCAGTCCATGTTGTTGTCTTTGTGATATCCTTGATACCCACTTTGCTATAAAACAGAGTCAGGGTTATGTGTGCTAACAGTGCCTGTAATTCCAGCACTGTGGCTAAGACAAGAGGGCTGTGAGTTCCCCAGACCCCTGTGCAGTCTCTTCCTACAGCCTCCTACCCTCCCCCTCCCTCCCCCTTTCCCTCTCTCCCCTCTCTTTCTCTTTCTCTGCCCATTTTTGTGGTCCTCTACATCCTCTCTTTCCCCTGAACTCATTTGTATCTTCCTTTGGTTTCTGCTCCCACAGCACTGTTGCTCACTCCACGGTGTCCCATGGGCTAAGCTCTGCTGTGCAGCCCAGCCTCTGACAGCCTCGTTCTTCAGGTACTCACAGCCCTCTCGCCTTAGCCACTGTGCTGGAAGTACATTTAGAGAGGCAGAGGAAGACCCTGGGCTCTTGCTTTATGCAACATGGATTATCCAGCAGCCACCTGAGCTGTCTTTCTGTGCTGAGTATGGGTCCCAAAGGAGCTCGGGTGAAGGAGACAAGCAAGGGGTGGTATTACGTGACACAAAACTTAGCACCTGCTCTGGGATGTGGCCTGGCCTGACCACCTGGAAGGTGCTAGGAGTAAGCATACCCTGACTACCCCACCCCATCCCAGAGCAACAGAGATGGGAAGGATAGGGGATGCATTTGGTTAAGCATTAGATCATGTTAACCTCTCATTCTTAAGATGCGAAACATCTGGCCGAAACAAGAGCAGTGTAACAGAACATCTGGATACTCACTCTGCACAGCACGGAGCAGCTGCGCGCTTGGCAGCGTCTGCGTGAGTAACTGATGGGGGTCTCTTCTGTGTGCTTAACATCACAGTCATGCTTTCCTTTGCCTTGTAACTGAAAACCAGGCCCAAACTGGTTTAAATTTTAAAAGGGAAATGCTTAGCTTTCTGGGCTGAGGAGCTTCAGGACAGATTGGCTCTGGGTAGGTGTTAATCTAGCAACTGAATGGAAGCCCCGTGGACTCTGTTTCTGGGGGGGGGGTTGTTTTGTTTTGTTTTGTTTTTTGTTTGGTTGGGTTTTTTTTTTTTTCAAGACAGGGTTTCTCTGTGTACCCCTGGCTGTCCTGGAACTCACTCTGTAGACCAGGCTGGCCTTGAACTCAGAAATCCACCTGCCTCTGCCTCCCAAGTGCTGGGATTAAAGGCGTGCGCCACTACTGCCCGGCTTCTGTTTCTGTTTTCTGCTCTCACCTTTACCTTTCCCCAGACAAGTTTCCCTGGGTGGTCCCACAAGCCCACCAGAAGCCTGTTCACATCAGAAAAGTAGGATCATAATTATCTTTGCCAAAGTCTCAACATCTATTCTGATTGGACAGAACTGGGTCGCACATTCCCAAGAATCCATTTTCTGTCATCAGAGGGTAGTGGGTGCTGGCTTAGTTGTCTGATCCCCTTGAGAAACCAGCATCTTCAAATTTTCAGAATCAAGCTGGAGAGTGAGAGAAAAAAGCAGCTCCTTCGAAGCACAGGGGTCAGACTAAGATGAGGCGTGCGAGGGACAAAGGGCACAATTTAAAAACCTCCATCCATTGGAGGCTGGGAACTGACTCTGCCCTTATTATTTTTAAATTTTTATTTGGTTATTTAGTTAGTTTGTGGTCAGGCATGTGTCATGGCACAGTCCATATATAGAGATCAGATGATAATTCTCAAGAGTTGGTTCTCTCTGTCCACATATGGGACCTGGGGATTGAACTCAGGTCACCTGGATTAATAACAAGTGCCTTTATCCACAAAAAACATCTTGCAGGCCTGACCCTGGCCATCGACAATCCTGAGTGGTGTTCCTCCTTCTGCTGCATACCCTATCTGCGCCATTTGCTTCCCTGTGAGCCAGCCCCGACTACCCAGCGGACTACATGAGACTTGTTAACTTGAACAAGAAGCGTTGGTTGTGTGCAGGTTTCTGTAGACCAGGGATCTGAGAATGCTTTGGCTGAGAGAACTGGCTTGGGGTCTGTCCTGACATGAAGTCCAGATGTCAGCGGGGGCTTCAGTCATCTGAAGGCTTCACTGGGCTGGAAAATCTATTTCCAAAATGGCTGTTGGCGGTCGGTCCTGGTCCCACCCCAAAGAGCTACTGATACACATGCAGCATGGCATTGTAGGTGACTCCCCCAGAGCAAACGGTATGGAAGAAAAGGGAATAAATCACATTGCCTTTTATGCCTCTTAAACGTCACACCCTATCTCTCTGCTGCTGTCGATTGGGAATGAGTCACTAGAGCCAGGTGTAATCCACCTCCTGAAAAAACTCCAAGGAATTTGTAGACCTCAAGGTACCACATGAGGAAATTACAAAATTACACTATAGGTGCCCTGAGGACATGGGAGTACATACATGTAAACCTAGCACCTGGGAAACAGACTGATTGCAAGTTCAAAGCCAGACTGGGCTACACAGTAAGACCCTGCTTCATAAGCAGGGAGAGGCTGGGACTGGGGTTGTAGCTCATTTAGTTGTAGAAGGCATGTCCAGCATATGAAAGGTTCTGTGTTCACCTTCCCAGCACAGTAAAAACAAACAAAACTCTCAAATACTTGAATTATGACTTCTTTTACTTTGTTTACTATCTAAGGCCTAGATAACACATTTTGATTCATTTTTTGAGATTTATTTATTTTTATTTTAAGTATATGGGTATTTTGCTTGCATATATATGTCTGAGCATGCCTAGTACCCAGGGAGACTAGAAGAGGACTTCAGACCCTTTGTACTAGAATTATAAGCAGTTGTGATCCATCATGTGGGTGCTGGGAATTGAATCCGGGTCCTCTGGAAAGAGCAGCCAGCACTCTTAACCAGTAAGGCCCATCTCCAGCCCATTTTCATTTCATGAGCCAACTATTTGACTGGTATTACTGTGATTGATTATTAATGTCTGCCCTCAACCAAACCAACAGCCATTGTTCCCTAGTTCTTTAATAACAGAATCTGTCCTTGCTCATGATCCAACCTTAATGTGCTCAGAGAAAGTGGGTCCTAAATGAAGCTCCATGTCCCGACTAAACCTTCCACGCCATGGGAGAGAGTAGGCCCATTCATTCTTACCTGTGGTGACCTAGGGATGAAGATGTATCTAATCTAGCCAAGATAAGAGAGTCCTGAAAACTCAGGTGACAGCAGATGCTGTCGAGGATGTGGAGAAAGAGGAACACTCCTCCATTGTTGGTGGGATTGCAAGCTGGTACAACCACTCTGGAAATCAGTTTGGCGGGCCTTCAGAAAAATGGACATAATACTACCTGAGGACCCAGCTATACCTCTCCTGGGCATATACCCAAATGATGCTCCAACATGTAATAAAGACACATGCTCCACTATGTTCATAGCAGCCATATTTATAATAGCCAGAAGCTGGAAACAACCCAGATGTCCCTCAACAGAGGAATGGATACAGAAAATGTGGTGCATCTACACAATGGACTACTACTCAGCTATTAAAAACAATGACTTCATGAAATTTGCAGGCAAATGGATGGAACTTGAAAATATCATCCTGAGCGAGGTAACTCAGTCACAAAAGAAGGAACATGGTATGTACTCACTGATAAGTGGATATTAGCCCAAAAGTTCGGAATACCCAAGGTTCACTTTACAGTAACCGCTGGACTGAGAGTGGGGTCCCAGATGGAGGAGTTGGAGAAGGGACTGAAGGAGCTGAGGGAGTTTGCAGTCCCATGGAGGGAGCAACAATGTCAACTGCCATTCCCCCCCCCCCATGCTCCTGGAGGCTGGACCACCAACCAAAGAATACACATCGAGGGACCCATGGCTCGGACCACATACGTGGCAGAGGAGGGCCTTGTTGGCCATCAGGGGGAGGAGAGGCCCTTGGGCCTGAGGTTGTTAGAGGCCCCGGTAAAGGGGAATGCCAAGATGGGAATACAGGAGTGGGTGGGCAGGTGGGTGGGAGGGGGAATACCCTCATAGAGGCGGGGGAGGGGGAGGGAATAGGTGGTTTCCAAAGAGGAGACCTGGAAAGGGGGAAACATTGGAAATGTAAATAAAGTATCAAAAAATAAATAAATTTTTTTAAAAAAGAAAATAATTGTAAAATTATACTGCAATAAAAGTTATATGGAAA
Organism: Uromys caudimaculatus; assembly: GCA_028551405.1. NCBI lineage: Eukaryota > Metazoa > Chordata > Mammalia > Rodentia > Muridae > Uromys > Uromys caudimaculatus. The sequence goes on along the minus strand of CM052700.1, from coordinate 68,813,711 downwards.
AAAAAAGAGAGAGAGAGAGAGAGAGAGTCCTGGTGGAAATGTTCTGGGAAAGGAATGCCCTCCAGATAAAATAAAACTGGTGAGAATACTTTCTTTGAAAGCAATTTGGGGCAGGCATGGCAGCCAGCATACACGGGTAATAGCATTCAAGGCAGAAGCAGGATCCTTCCTGCCTAAAAACATAAAGAAAACTGGAAGTTGGCTTACTCTTAGCCCCCTAAGATCTAAGTGTGACAGTGTGCGCCTGAAGTCTCAGCACGGAAGTGGAAGGGGCAGGAGGTGCTTGCTGACCAGTCAAGCTAGCTTAATTTGCAAGTTCTAGATGTGATGAGACACCCCATCTCAAAAAATTAGGTGGGGAAACTAGAGACATCTCTGGCTCAGCAGTTACAGGCACTAGCTGCTCTTCTAGAGGAACTGAGTTCAATTCCTAGCTCCCACATAGCAGCTCACAACCATCTGTAACTCAAGGTCCAGGTGATCCGACATCCCCTTCTGCCCTCTGAGGGACCAGGCACACATGTGGTACCCAGACATACATGCAGGCAAAACACCCATACACATAATAAAATTAAAACAAATTAAATTAAAATTAAAAAATAAGGTAGAGAGTGATTGAAGACTCCTGATGCTGAGCTTCTCTGTGTACCAGCACATACATGTGCACCCATGCACGGGAACACATACATGCACACATGCGGGCTGGTAAGATGGCTTATTGGACAGAAAGGCTTGCAGTGCAAGCTTGGCAGCCTGAGTTTAATCCCTGGCATCCATGATGAGAGAAGAGAATCAACTCCCAAAGATTATCTTCTGTCCCCCACACACATGCCATTGCATGTACTCCCACCGCACACACAGACTGATAAATAAAATACAAATTAAAAAGAAAAAAAGAAGAAAATGGAAGCAGCTTTGGAAGGGCATTGTTCTTGGTGGTCTGGCTTCCACCTTACATCTAAAAGGAAGCACTGTGAGAATCCTGGGTGGTAGAACAAGAGCCAATGCATCGAGGAGATACCGGAGCAGCCGGTCCTGAGCCTCATCCTCGGGACTTGTTTCTTTGAGAAAAACGAGATGCTCTCGTTGAATATTCGGGTTGGGTTTTTTATAATGTGAAGCCGACTGCAGTCTAATTGCTACATGAAACAGTCCTGTATGGTGCACGCACCTTTACTACTTTGAAGAAAGCCCCACAAGGTTCTTGCTAGGATGCCAAAATTACATAATTCTATTAACATCATACTCTAGCTATACTCAGGAGCCCTTTCTCGGCTTAAACAGTCAAACCTGGGCCTCGGTCTTCTTTATTTTTATTGTACTTTATATAGTTTGTTTGTGTGCTAGTTCCTGAGTGTGTGAGTATGTGTGTTACTTTATGCACATAACACTGTGGCCGTCAGAGGACAGCTCACAGACATTGATACTCACCTCCTCCCCTGTGTGTCACAAGAACTGCACCAGGTCATCAGGTTCAACAGTCACCTTTACCTGCTGAGTCATCTTGCTGGCTTCTCTCTATCATATTTGTAAAGGTAAAATGTCCTAGTGAACTTGGAACTTGCTGCTTTGGGTAGATTGCCTTCCAGTAAATCCTAGGGAGCTTTCTGTCTCTACCTCACCAGCACTGGGTATGCCTGGCCTTCTTACATGGGTGTTGGGCATAAAAGTCAGGTCTTAACACAGTAAGCATTTTACTGATGGAACCATCTCCCCAGCTGCTTGGTTTGGTCTTCCCTCTTAGTGTTAGACCTTCCCATGGGAAAAAAACTCACCAAAAAGAATCCACAGCCCACTTCCAGGAATACATAGCAGGTTTAACAATCTCTGGACAATGGGAGGGATCCAGACTTCAAAGATTTTATCCATGACAGACCCCTAGACCTCAGTCATCCTTGGGTGAGAGCCAGGCGGTCTGAGGGTCAGGTCTGACAAGGCTGCTTGGTTTCCCTGCTTCTCTTCCTGTCCCCTCTGTTTCCTAAGACTCCTTCTTTTTCCCAGTTTCTGTTCTCTTCTTTTCATTGAGGTTTTTATTCTGGATATGTGAATGTCCAGAAGAAAAGACTAAATTGCCCAGGCTCCCTTGCAGCTAGATGTAGCTACAATAAAAATTATTCTGCCCAGTGATAAGGCTAAGGAAGTTGGGTGTTAGCTCACACTTGGGTCCTTAAAGTTAGGACTGTGCCCCCCCTTCCTCTAACCAGCGGCTTAAAATAGGGTCTGAGCCCAGTGGCACATGCTTTTCATGCCAGTACCCGGGAGACAGAGGAGAGGCAAGCAGATCTCTGTGAGTTCAAGGCCAGCCAGGTCTACAAAGTGAGTTCTAATTCAGTTAGGGGCCACACAGTGAGACTGTCTAAAAACAAAACCAAAAGAAACAAAAGGCTGGGGAGGATGCATTAGAAATGGTCAAAAGCAAAAGCATGGGTTTCCACACTCGTGCTGGACCTCCCTGCGGCTACCAGATGGTGAAGACTGTGTTGTTCGAGCCATTCTTATCTTGGGGTCTGGAGTTAACTGTAGCCCAACCCTATCTTCCACTTCTGCTGCTTCTCCTTCACTCTCCTCTCTTATCTGGTTTCTTCTCCACTCCTTCCTCTTCTGCCTTCTCCAGATTTTCAGATTCCTCCACTTCTTACTTCTGTCTACTCTGCAGCTCACTTACCCTTTGCTAAAGTGGCAGGTGGCAAGACTGGTCTGCTGAGGACACAGGTAGGCCTCCTGCTCTCCAGCCTGTATAGACATGTCCCTATCCCAAGGACTCTGCCCTGCCAGGGATGTGTCTCCACCTACAGGAGTCCCAAGCCAGATTCAGCTATGTGCCCTGACGGTGCCCTCTTCCCTGGGAGGGAACAGAGAGCCAGCCAAAGTGCTAACCCAAGGCAGTCTGTCCTGTGGCTGATGCCAGTGCCCAACTATGCCTATGGCTCTGTGGTGACTGTGGAGATGCCTGGAATTGGATGCTACCCTCGGCTAAAGACCATCTGGCTGTGTCCTCTGGCTTCCTCAGAAGAGAACACTCTTGAGTGTCTGAGCAGCTGAAGCCAGCCTGAGCTGGGAGCTGACCACTGCTATTACCCTTCAGCTCCAGTTCCAAGGTGCCCAGGTGGCAGGAGATAGGCAAAGAGGATCATCCCACAAACCACGGTGCAAGCCACCAGGACTTGCCCTCCTAACCCCCTGCCAGCCTTCTGTCCCTGATTAGCTCTCACAGAGACAGATGGTGCCTTGAAGCCAAGCCCTGGACTGGAGCCCAGGGGGACCATGTCAGCTTTGACAGGGCTCCCCTTTCATCCTCCGGCCTAGGGTTGGGGCAGCCCCAGCTCTTCACCTGGCTCAACAGGGCTTAGCAGGCCTGGGCTGAACTGCAGAAAGCCACATGGCAGAGTAGCAACAGCCCTTTGGAAACGGAGGCCTGGCTGAGAGAAGAGAGCTCACAAGACTCTGGGCTGAGTAGGAGAACATCAAGCAGCCATACTGGGTCTCTTCCAGCTAGCAACATCGATGACAGACTGGGCTCCAGTCCTTGGGAACAGATGAAGGGTACTTGTTCATATCCAGCATGGTCTCAGAGCCAGCCTGGGTGCCTAGAAGGCCTCTATTGGGGCCACCCCTTGATTCTAGATACCGTTTCCACCCCATGCCCCACCCTCAGCAAACCAAGGTTCTTGATCTGGGCTAGCTAGGGAAGATGGCTTCAGACAGCTGCTGGGAAACATGGCACAGCCTGTGCAGTGTTGGGTGCCGTGATGTCACATCGGAATTCTCCAAAGGCTTTCCATCTGGAGTCAACACCACCCTCATAGCTGCTCCCAGCATGGCGGTCCTTGCCAGCCTTGGGCTGGATTGAGTGACTGTCCCTCTGGAAGCCAAGCCTGGGACAGGCTTAGGATGAACAGATCCAAAGACAACTTTTCTCACAGAAGAAGCTTAAGGCAGGGATCCACTGAGGGGTGGGACAGTACTTGTGGGGTGAAAGATAGAGAAACATGGGAGACGTACTCCCCTCTTCCCCCTCTCTCTGTTTCTCTCTGTCTCTGTCTCTCTCCCCCACCCCCCCATTCCCCACACTGTCTGCTATGTGCTATGACTTCTGTGTCTTTAAGCTTTACCCCATCATGAATGTCCTCTGTCCACCTGGTAAATTCCATTCAGCCCTCAAGAAGCCAGCTCAGATGTCCCTGACACCAGCCTCATGTTCTGCCTCTCTCCCATGAATAGATTCATTAAAGCCCCCAGCAGCTCCACGCACAGGCACGGAGCCCCCACTGCTGTGTTAGCAGATGGCCTCATAGCCACCTGTCTTTCAACCCTGCCAGCCAGCAGGGGCTCAAGGGCAACCAAGTTGGTTGGGCAGAGCCCAGGAACGACTTGTCTTCCTTAGACATGTGACCACCAGGGCCTGTCCTTAGGGGTTACAGACAGGTATGGGTGTATCACCCTCACCCTGGTGACATGCTTGTCCTTGATGAGGATACATGTGGGGTGTTAGCAAATAGTGAGGGAATGCATTTAAACAGGCCTTTATTTGGCAAGCAAGGTTTGTAGCTCCTTGGTAGAGCTCCGCTCAGCATGCCTTGATCCCTAGGTTTTAGGTCCCAAGTAAAACATAAAACTAGGCAACATTTGGAAGGTAGATGAAGGAGAATCAGAACTTCAAGGTCATCCTTGGCTATATAGCTTGTTCAAGATCAGCCTGTGCTACAAGAGATTCCATCTCAAAAATAAATATATATTTTTGAGAAGACGTTTATTTATCATAGTCTCTCTATAACTCTCAATCCATTAGAACTTCTCACAAGGTCCTGGAGTCATTTGAAGTTGATCTTAGTTATAGAGGGAGAAATATAAAAATATTAAAAATATTAAAAAAGATCAAGCTGTCCTTGTGAAACCAAAAGTATCTGAATAGTTCCTGTCCTCAGGAAGCCAGGGTAGAAAGCAAGACCAGGGGACCCATTTTTACGCTTTGGTTCCCGAGAAGATCTATGGCAGTAAAATTTGTGGTTGTTTAAAAAGGGAGGGTAAACAGGTGGCAATGTGATTGACAAGAAACTATAGCACAGCAGTGACCCAGGGTCACATTGTGCCCAGGTCCAGAAAACCAGTATTGGCAAAATGGGCCTGGAGAAGTTCTGTGAAATCACCACCTGTGAGCAAAGGTGAAACCAGCCCATGCCAGGGACTGAACGAACAGAACACACACACACACACACACACACACACACACACACACACACACACAAGGCTGTTTGGAAGAGTTCTGGTGGGATGGGGAGATGGCTCAGCAGCTGAGCGCCTGCTCTTCTTCCAGAGGACTTGGGCTCAATACCCAGCAGCCACCTGGTGGCTTACAACTGGCAACTTAAGACCTGATACCCTCACAAAGACATACATGCAAACAAAACACCAGTGCACATAAAATAAATAAATTACAAAAAGAGAGAGAGAGAGAGAGAGAGAGAGAGAGAGAGAGAGAGAGAGAGATCTGTTGTGTAACTTTTCTTTTTTTTTTTTTTTTTTTTTTTTTTTTTTCGAGACAGGGTTTCTCTGTGTAGCCCTGGCTGTCCTGGAACTCACTCTGTAGACCAGGCTGGCCTCGAACTCAGAAATCCACCTGCCTCTGCCTCCCAAGTGCTGGGATTAAAGGCGTGCACCACCACTGCCCGGCTGTGTAACTTTTCTTGAGGAGATAAGAACTCATGCCTAATTACCCCAAATAGGGCACCAGTGAGAGAGCAAAGAAACAGTTCTGGGCCAGTAAGGTGACTCAATGTGTAAAGGTGTTTGCTGTCAAGCCTGGTGCCTCAATGCCCAGGACCCACGAAGTGGGAGACCAGGACTCAGTCCTGCAAATTGTTTGACCTAGAAAGAATGCCATGACACATCGGCCTTCCTCCCAGACATACATACATACACACACACACACACACACACACACACACACACACACACACACACACACACACACATGCAAATAAATGTAATAAATAACAAAATAAAATTCCAGCTTGGAGAGACAATGAGTTAACTGCACTTACGGGAGCACAGTGAGAGATTGCTTACAGCAGAATGGATGACTCCAAAAACAGCCGCATCACCACAAGCCTCCCCCACCCCCCACCCCCACGGAGGACAGCCTGCCTTCAGTTACCGTCCCTCCTCTCTACTCCAGCATCACCATGTGCAGCTGGGTTGGGGGTTGGGGTGCAAGAGGATGCTAGTGGCAGGTCTCAGACGAGAGTCTGGTGACCTTTGACTCCTTCCATGAGGAAATATTGGCAAGTATTTGATCATACAGCGGTGACAGCAACCCGGTGTCTGGAGGACAGCATTTCACAGCAAGTTCTTATCCCAAGTGTTCAGACCTTCACATGTACCTCAGATGGCCCTGTTTCACTAGAATGTTCCCACTGACTAGAACAGAGTCCCTGAGCGTTTTAGGTGAGCAGAGAAAGGTTGCAGGTGGGAAACTCAGAAACAACTCAGAACTAGCAGGGCCCCACCCTGTGCGAGAATGCAAAGCCAAGGCCAAGAGTCACACAGCATCCAGGACTGCAGTTATTTATCCCAAAGGCATTTAGAGGATGAAAATTACCCACAGGAATTCTCCTCAATCTGGGAATGGAGATGGCTCAGCAGTTAAGAGAACTTGCTGTTTCTCCAGAGGACCCAAGTGTGATTCTCAGCACCCATATCAGGTTCACGATCACCTGTAACACCAGCTCCAGGGAGATCGACATCTCGGCTTCTGAGAGCTCGTGCACTCACATGCACGTACACTCATACGCATAATTTAAAATTTAAGAAAGAATTTCCCTCCTTCTAAGATACGTATCTTTTATTTTCATATTTTACCTTTTTTTTCCCGATCTGATTGCATTGAGATGATGCCATTGTTTAATGATTTGCATTTTGTGCTCCTCCAAAACTGTTAAATATTATTGTAGCCAGGTTCTTCCCCACCTCTGTGTGTGTGCGTGCGCGCATGTGTGTGCGTGTGTGTGTGTGTGTGTGTGTGTGTGTGTGTGTGTGTGTGTGTGTGTGTGTATGCCCCACATACGGGCCCCATAGAAGATGACATCAGATCCCCTGGAGCTAGAGTTACTGGTAGTTATGAGATGCCCACTGGGTCCTGTGGAAGAGCAGCAAATGCTTTTAATTGTTGAGCCATTTCTCTAGCCCCTACCAGCCTCAGATTTGTTATATAGCCAAAGATGACCTTAAGTTTCTAATTCTCTTGCCTCTACCCCCTGAGTTCTAAGATTATAGGTGTGTACCACCATGGTTGGTTTATGAGGTGCTGGAGAGTTATCCCAGAATTTCATGCCTGTTAGCCAAGCAATGTACCAAAAGGCTGCATCCACAGTCCCTGCAATTGACACCGGCTCCAAAGTGTGAAAATAAACCAGTGATCTAACTTATTTTAAATGGAACTGAAAGTCATTTAAGATATTGGGGTTTTTTGCTAAAACTTGCAAGGATACTCTAAAAAGCAGAATTCCAAATGAACATTGACTTTTAAAAAGCTTATTTTTATTTTACAGGTACCAGTGGTTTGCTTGCAAAAATACACTGTGTGTGTCTGGTGCCCAGAGGTTATGAGCAACCATGTGGGAGCTGGTAATCAAACCTGGTCCTTTGCAAAAGCAGCAAGTGCTATAAACCAATGAGACAGCTCTCCAGCCCCCATGAATACAGTTATTTATTTTTTTTAAAGAAAAAGGATGGTGTGTGATGAACACCTTTAATCTCAGCCCCGGGGAGGCAGAGGCAGGAAGATCTGTAAGAGTTGGAGGCCAACCTGGTCTACATAGTGAGTTCCAGGTCAGCCAAGACTGCAGAGGGAGGCTCTGTCTCACCACACCACTCAACCCACAGAAAAAGTGGGGCGGGGAGGGCTGGACTGGAGAGCTGGCTCAGCAGTTAGGAGTGTGTACTCTTCCCCCAGAGAACCTGAGTCTGGTTTCAGAATTCATGTTGGACTGCTCACACTGCCTGTAAGTTCAGCTCCAGCACATCTGACCAATGCCTCTGGCCTCTGCAGGCATCTGTATTCATGTGCATACGCCTACATATACACTTGAATGCATAAACACAACTAAAAATAAAATTAAAATATTTATTAAGAGGAAGGAAGAAGGAAAGGGCAAAAAAGGATGGAAAAGAGAAAGAAAAGGAAAAATCTAACAGAGGTTTGCAAAATGCTCTGCTTGAGGTGTGGCCATAGCATGTGATCCCAGGGCTAGTCCCGCCCCTCTCCCTTGTGCTCGGTTGCCTCAGGATGAACTTTGAGGTGGCTGCCTAACATCGCCCTCTTGGACTAGCCTGCCCAAAGAGAAGTGGCTAGTGCTAAAATTAACTATTGGCAAAGCAGTGTCCCACACATGTGACACTGGCAACAGTCTGGTTCTGAGGCACACCTGTTAATGATGCCTGAGGAGTGGGCAGTCCCAAAGGTTGCTGAACTACGGTGAGCAGGTGGAGACACACGCAGCAGCATCGCCAGTGATGCCTCCACCTCCTTCTGGGCCAGTCCTGGGCAAGCCCAGAGCCTCACAGACCACACAGGGTTCCAGCTGAGAATGAGGGCAGGTGTGAAGGAATTACCCCACCTAGCCAGGCCTGTTTCAGACTTCTTGTGGGAAGATAGAGTAGGGAATTGGGGGGAGACCTGGAATCCCACTGGGGTAATCCTCTCTGGGGAAAATGTAAGAGCCTCAGTCCCTGTACTGGGAAAAGGACCCAGGTAGGGACATACTTCTGATACCCTTGCAGGTGACCGACTAGAATGGTTGTAGATCTGGGGCAAAGAACCGAAGCAAGGCTGGCCTTGACACTGGATGTGTAATCTCCTCCCTACTGCCCTGTCTTTACCATCCCCTGCTGGAGGCCTCTGCCATCCCAACGCACAACCCACCAGGACTTACAGAAGCAAGCTTCATGATCTCTGGATGTCTTTCTTTATTTTTAATTGGTGTGTGTGTGTAAAGTTTGTGCACATGTATGTGCCTGTGAGGAGGTTGACACTTTCCACCTTTTATACTGAGTCAGGGTCTCACTTGACCCCAGAGATTGCTGGTTCAGCTAGTCTAGCTTGCCAGCTTGCCCCAGGAATCCTCTGTGTCTACCTCCTGAGCCCTGAGGTTACAGGAAGGCTGCCATGTTCAGCAGTATTTAAGAATGTGCTGGGAACCCAAAGTTCAGCCCTCAAGCTTGCGTGGAAATCGCTTTACACATTCCCATGTCCCCTGGTCCTTGTGTGTTGTTTCGTTCTGTTTTAGACAGGGTCTCCTGTAGCTTAGGCTAGCCTCTAGCTATGTAGCAGAGGATGACCGTGAACTCTTCTGTTGATCCTCTTGCTTTTACCTCTTGAGTGCTCGGATTACAGGTGAGCATCACCATGCCCAGTTCATGAAGTGCTGAAGATCAAACCCAGGGCTTCAGCCACGCTGGCAGGCAGCAATCTACCCACTAGGCCATATCCCCACCCCATCTCTAGAACATGCCACCCACTTTTGCTGCCTGCTGCTTTTCAACCTGGGACTCCTTACCCAACAGCTTTTAGCATGGACCTCTTTCTCTGTCATAGCACATTTTAAAGAACACCCATTGACTCTCTGCTTTGGGACTCAGATCAAGTATAACAAGGACATCCACAAACAGACACGGAAACTGGGGGCACCTCTGAGTCCTTAGTTCATAATTCCTCTCTCCTTCTACAACTTTGTGTGGTCATGAAATCTCAACTGTCTGTCATTGCACTTTAGAACTCTGTACCTTGCCTGTTGGTTTAGGTGTCCATCTCCCCCAAGGGCAAGCATAGGTTTGCTTTTATTTCATTGATCTCTGTGGCCCCAGGTCCCAGGCAGCATCTAACATCTCAGGGAAGCTTGTGGGCCCGGCCCACACCAAACCTGTTTGAAGAAGATGGAAAATAGTACCCAGAGAGCGGGATTATGAAATGACAGGGATGACGCGAGGGGCTTTCGAAACCTGGGAAGGCATCCACCCACGTGAATTACAGCCCCTTGCTATTCTTGGCCATCAGAGGCTCAGGCTTTGACCAGGCACAATCAACCAGAGCTCGCAGTCAGCTGGGGACAGAGCAGCCCTGCAAAGCAGGCCTCTGCTGCCGCCTAGTGGCTGTTGGGCTCCTAGTATCTGAGCTGAGGCTGCCTGATTGTGCTGCAAGCCTCTAAGAGTTCACCTCTGCTGCCCAGTCCCGATAGGGCACTAGGGAAAGCAGAAAGGAGGGCACTCAGAGCCTTCCTTTTTTGCAGTGTGACTCAAGGGATGAGCTACAGTGACCTCCTTCATCTTCCCAAGCATCCACTTTCTTATCAGCAAAATGAAGAAGGATACTATTCCCTATGGTTGTTATGTAGATTAAAGGAGTCTATGCATGGAAGCTGTTTAATAAATCCTAAATATCCAGATGATAGCTATTGCTAGGCAGTTGTAGGCCAGGCTGGCCTCAAACTCACTATGAAGCCGAGAAAGTTTGACCTTCTGACCCTCATGCCTCCATCTCTGGAGTGCTGGGATTATGGTCATGAACCACCAATCCCTGTTTATGCAGTGCTAGGGACCAAGCCCAAGGCCTCATTTATGTTGGACAAATACAACCAACTAAGTGACTTTGCCAGCCCCATTGCTACAGTTAAAACAAAGAAGTCCTCAGAGATGCTCGAGTTCCCCATTTCTCTCTGTCACTAGAGTGCCTCTGCCCACACAGAAATCTCACTCTTCTTTTCCTGCAGTGCCAGAGCTTCCACCCAAGCCCTGTGCACACCAGCCACTTACATCACCACTGTACTGCATCCTAGCGCCAATGCCTGGTGTCTGGAGTGCTGAGATGGGATATCTTGTCTCCATTCTGTACACGGCCTGGGGGCTACTCAGCGGTGCTAGCTGAGTAGGTGAAAAAAGTATTATGGGTTAGCTCGACGCGCTTCTGTAGGCTTTCCTGTGTGTGGTGCAAGTGAGCTGGCTTCCGGGTAAAAGCACTTACCATCATTTCCGATGACCTGTGTTGGACCCCCTGGGACCCACTTGGAAGAAGGAAGAGAACTGGCTCCTGTGGTTGTCCTCTGAGCTCTACACATGTGCACACCAAGCCTCTCAGCATAATAAATAGATAAATGCAATTTTAAAAAATTAAGATTTCTCTGTACAGTCTAAAACATAATCGCTGTTTGAGGGGGAGGAGTAATCACTTTTAAAGTCACATAAAAACATATTAATGGGGAACAGTGGAGCTGGGGGGAGCTGGTGCAGAATTGCATCCTTCCCCAGTGACAGTAAGTGACAAGTGTTCCCTTTCCACATGACTGCCTCTTCCCAGTTCACCCCCCGCCTCTCTGTGTTGACAATGAATCACTCCAGGGGATAATTAGGAGCCCCGCAGTTCCCTGAAATTCTACACAAGCAACCTCTGATGGCAGGTGTGTGCCTTGCTCAGAAACAGACACACACACAAACACACACACACACACACACACACACACACACACACACCGCTCAGGACCTCCCTACACTAGTACATGGTGGGCCAGGTGCCAGGGCTTTGGCCCTTGGGTGGTCTGGGATGGCGAAGTATGAGGAGGAAGAAGTTGGCTCACATCACTTGTTGCTGCCGTCACTACCTAGAGGAGAATGGAGTCCATTCAAGACAGGCCATCTTTCTGTACTGTGTGCCTTCCTTTTCTCAATTTTTCCTTATTAAACATTTTTGCTTGTGATTATAAAAGTATAATTTGCTATAGAAACTTTAGAATGTACAGAAAGTCTAGAGAGGGCCAAACCCATTCATAATACAGTCGTTCATCTGGTCGGTACCAGTGAGCAGCCCCTGGCCCTTGGGATAAGAGCTCATCTCAGCCTTCCGAGAGCATGCTCAGCCCAGGGCACCCCAGTACCCTGCGATAAGCACCAGGGTTGTTTGATGTGTTTCTTTCCTGTTTTTTCTAAACATACATCTAGTTCATTTTGTTGGAAGGTGAATATGATGTGTGTGTGTGTCTGTCTGTCTGTCTGTCTGTCTGTCTGCGTATGCATGTACATGCATGTGTGTATAGGCCATAGGCTGATGTTAAGTGTTTCCCTCAGTCATTCTCCACATTTTTTTGAAACAGGGTCTATCATTGAATCTGGAGTTCCATTCTGAAAGATTAGCTGGCTTTCAAGCTCCAGAAATCCTCCTGTCTCCACCTCCCTAGTGTTGGGATTACAATTATGTGCCATCATGCCTGGCTTTAAATGTACATATTTACTATATTAATAGAAATATATTTAATATAAACATTTAATTAATATATATTTAAATGTATAATTTAATATATATTTTATAATGTGTGTGTGTATGTGTATGTGTGTATACTAGGAATCAAGCTCAGATCCTCACACTTAAAAAGCAAGCAGTTTGTTGGTAAGAGCCAGCAGCTCTTTAGCCCCTCTTTTGGTTTTTGTTTTTGTTTATTTTGTTTTTGATACATGGTCTCTAGCTGAGTTCCTATCCTACCTCCACCCTCCCCCACGTACTGGGTTACAGGCATGCATCACCGTGCCTGGCCTTATACCTAGTTATTTTAAGCACTGAGGTCACACTGTGTCTCTCTGGGCTACTTACCAAAACCATTCTCACACGTAGCATCAGTTGTCCTCTGATTCCCAATCTTCCTGCGATTCTAAATATTGCTGTGATTCAAATCCTTGTTATTTATTTATTCTTATTATTTTTTCAGTTAGTGTATTAGCTGGTGTTCCCAGAGAGGCTGAGAACACAGTATTTGTTCTGTCCTTAAAGTTGGGTGTCTCCATGGTTCCTGGTGAGCTGCTGGCCCTCAGTCTGTGTTGGAAGCCTGGGAATACTGATTCTGAAATCACCAACAGAGTCAGCAGCAGCCTGGATAGCAACTTGGCAGCAAGAGGGAAGCCAGGGACCAAAAGATGGAAGCCTTTCCTCTTCTCTCTTATCTGGCTGCTTCCAGAAGATACGGTCCACATTTGGGCGTGGTCACCCAGCATCAATTAAGGCAATCAAAACAATCCCTCTGAGGCTTCCTGCTTAGGTGATTCTAAATTGTAACACTTTAAAGATTTAAAACCAGCCATCACAGTTAGCGTACAAAGCAATGAGTTCCGAGGTGACATTTTTATACACAGGTTGTTGTACTTGGCTCACATCGCCCTTTCAGTCCCTGCCCCATGGGCCCCACTCCCATTGGTGCCTGTCTTTCTCCTAGATAGCATCCTTTCTGTTAACTTGTGGGGGTGCAGGGAATTGGAACACACACCTGCAATCCCAGCACTCAGAACACTGAGGCAGGAGGATCACAGTTTTATGTATACACTGAGACCTGGACTCAGAAAAACAAAATGACGGGCTGGGGGATGGCTCCGTGGGTAAAAGTTCTTGCTGTGTAAGCATGAAGACCTAAGTTCAATCCCCGACACCCACATAAAAACAACTGGGCACAGCCATGTGGGTCTGCATCTCCAGCAGGGTAGAGGACAGAAGCAGGAAGTTCGCTGTGTGTGCTATGGTTTAAGTACGCTATGGAGGTATACTATGTTTTGCTGACTGCTGTTTTAGCGCCAGGTTTAGTGAAAGACCTTGTCTTGCAGAAATAAGGCAGAGAGTAACAGAACATGACACCCTCTAGTTTCTGTACAGTATGAACATGCACCGGTACACATATGTGCACATGCATGTATAATACACCGAGACAATAATTATGATGGTAATAGGAACAATGAAAAACAGAAGAAGGAGGAGGAAGAGGAGGAGGAGGAGGAAGAGGAGGAGGAAGAGGAGGAGGAGAAGGAGGAAGAAGAGGAGGAGGAGGAAGAGGAGGGAGTGGAGGAGGAGGAGGAGAAGAAATGAAAACTCGCTACATAGACTCCCTGCTGAGCAGCTTCTGGCTGCCTAACAGCCACTCTAAGCAAGGAGACAATGAAGCAACTTTTCAAGAAAGATTGTTTCCAGTCTAGACCATACGCCCAGCCGACTGTCAATAAAATAGAATTAAAGGGCATTTTCAGATAAGCGAGCTTCTCCAAAATTGACCTAGTGGTCACCCTTTTTCTAGAAGCTACTGGAGGGTGTGCTTTACCAAGTAAGGAACAAAGCCTAGAAGGAGAGAGGCAGGGAGCAGGAAGGATAGGGCAGCCCAGCAGCAGAACCCAGGGTGACGGTGAAGGCAGAGCCCAGGGAAGGAAGCAGGAAGGATAGGGCAGCCCAGCAGCAGAACCCAGGGTGACGGTGAAGGCAGAGCCCAGGGAAGCAGCCTGGCACTTCCCGTGGCTGTACACATGATGCCCACTGTCTCGGCTAGCCATTCTACCCGGAGATAGACAAATCCCAGGGAATTTAGCCCAGCCCTATCTCCCTCCCCAACAGATCTCACTACATGCCCTAGCTGCACTAGAGTGTGCTGTGTAGACCAGGCTGGCTTCAAACTCACAGAGACGTACCTGGTGTTGAGGTGAAAGGCATGTGCTACCATCCCCAGCCTTCCAGTTTGGTATGTAGTTGAATGGTCTCATCCTTGTGCTGGTAAAGCCCCTGTAGTGCCCTCTGGGAGAAAGGACTTGGTACAAACTCTGTTCACTCCCAATGAAGAGTCCTGCTCTCACCTGGGAGCTAGAGGTGGGCCATGGTAAGTAGCCAGCTTCTAACTAAGACCTGCTGCAAATCCACTGTGGCCCAACAACAGTGCAGCCAATGATGTTCCAAGGCTTGCTGGGTACATTTCCTAAGGACTTCTCTGAGGAAGATCTGAAACTCCCGAAACGCCTGATCCGCCTCCTAAGTCCTAGCATGTACCACGCCTGGCTTAATAACAGTTTACTTCCTTAAAATTTCCCCCACTTTCCTACCAAAACACATTTCCTTTATTGTCTAATACCTTGGATAGAGGAAAGAAATAATCCTCAAGAGCCACACTGCCTGCAGCAAGCTTTCCAGCATCTCGGTCCTTCCAGCCCACTTCCTCAGCCAGCATGAGGACTGCTGTACCGCCTGTCACACACAGGTCAAAAGGAACGAGGTGGCTAGGCATATAAAATGTGTACAAGCATGAACACCTGACTTTGAATCCCCAGGACCCCTGTAAAAAGATGGGCAAGATGGTGTATGCTTGTAATCCCAGGGCTAGGAGACAGAGACAAGTGCATTTCTGGAACTCACTGGCCAGCCAGTGAGCAATTGCCAAGCCCCAGGTCCTGGTGAGAAACCCTGTCAAAGCAGACAGCTCCTCCTCGGGAATAACACAAGAGACATCAGGCCTCCACATTCACAAATGGGTGTGATCGTGTGCCTGAGCCAAGTTGTTGACACCTAGAGAAAGGTCTATGATACTGGTCCCTTTACCTGCCATTGACTCTCGTGTATATTCTTCCTCATTAAAGAAGATCTGCTCCGCCCTTCTGCATGGATGGACTGACAGACATCAGACAGAATTGGCAAAGAAGCCAACCCAGATCTTTGGAAAATCCCTTCCTGTTTGTCTGATTTAAGGGTTTTTGGCTTGGATAGGTTTTTGTTTTGCTAATCCTGGTGGGGGAAAAAAAGAAAAAGAAAAATTAGAAGAAGCAGAGGGAGGTTGGGAGAACAAGAGAGCGAGTGTGAGAGCGAGAGGGGGGACAGAAGAAGGGGAGAAGCAGGCAGGAATAGGAACAGGAGAGGGGGAGAACGAGAAGAAAGAGAAGATGAGGACAAGGGGAAGATGAGGAAACAGAGGAAGGCCATCCTGCCCCACATTTCAGTTGTCAGGCCCTTAACTTGCCCCATAGTAGAGAAAGCCAGTCTGCAGGGCAGAAGGCAAGAGCCCCAGCATATGGGACCTACCGCAGTCAAGGCTTCTTCTCATGCCTCCTGGGTTTTGTTCTTAGCATGCTGACAGCCAGAGGGAGCATCAGCAGCTCCCAGCAATCTCAAGGTGTGTGTGTGTGTGTGTGTGTGTGTGCGCGCGCGCTCTGCGCGTGCATGTGAATTGTGTAAAGATGATTAACCAGGCACTGTGGACAGAGAGGAAGGGTGGTTACATCACACGAGCGTGCACGCGCGCACACACACACACACGCGCACACACACACACACACACACGCACAAAACCCAATCTGAGGTCTCTTGAAGACAGGTACCATGCCAGTAAGGGAAGTGACAACTTTTGTAATGATAAAAAGAATTTGAGGTTTATGCCTGGGTGTGCTCTGCCACCCCCAGCCTGGCTTCTGCTCCTCCCTGAAGCCCCTGGCCAGTCCTGGCCAGTTCTCGGTCCTGTCAAACCCTTGAGAAGATGCACTATGGCAGCCTTCGGTCCAGTATGGGAGACAAGTTTCAACAAAGAGCCACCATCAGAAATCTCAGAGCTACTCAAGGGACAGAGTCCAACAGTTCACTTGAGCCCCCTCAGCTACTCACTGAGAACTTATAATGACACAGTTTCATTAGACATGTATGATTCATTTTGAAAACATCCCAGGAGGGTGATGTCACCCTAGACAACTCCCCATGGACTCTCAGCTCACAGTGCCCCCTTCTCAGCATCATCTCCAACAAGGAAGGATTGCTTATGGTTTATGGGTGAGGACAACCGAAGCCACTCTAGCTGATGGGGAAGTAGTTCTATTAAGAACTACTAAAGGCTGAGTTGTAGTCAGTGATGGGGCACTTTGTACTATGATGAAGCCCTGAGTTCAATTCTCAATCTGGCAGGAAATATTAGAAAGCTCATGAGTGAGAGGAGTGGAAAAACAGGCATTAGGTGGGCTTCCAGAAAACAACTAGGAGCCCACTGCTAAACTGGCCTGCCAGGAAACTGGTTCCCATGGCAACTCCAGAAACCAATGCCCCTGGTGTTCTCATGTTAGCAAAGGCCCTGCCCCAGCTGACCCTCTGTGTCACACACAGTGGGCTCAAAAGCCCAAACATGAACCAGGAGATGCAGGTGTCTAGATTCTGTTTAAGGAAGATCATACTCACAGGGTAAAAACAATGGGGGTCTCTCCACAGGTTTAGCCAGCCACAAATGAGGTCTCCCCAAGTAAGATATGTTCTCAATGCCACTGTCTCTACTGACATCGGACATAGGAGGAGATAATCAGGTTTCCTCTAAGAATAAGGAGGGGCAAGGCAGATGGCTCAGTCAGAGAATACTACCGCTCAAGCACAGGCTCTGAGTGTGAAGACAATAATCCCGCCCTTTGTAGGTGAGGTATGAGAATTAGGAGTTCAATATTATCCTTAGCTATATAGTAAGTTTAAGACCAACCAGAGATACATGAGACTCTAACTCAAAGGAAACAATAATAGTGTGGCGTGGTGTCCAGAGACATAAGCTGAATTTGGCAATAACTGGTCAAGGAAGCTTTAAAAACATTGATGTTAACTTGACAAAACAACTTCATGTTTGTTAACCTCAATAATTAAAAACTAACGACTGGCCAGATGTGGTGGTGCATAGCTGTGACCCCAGCAGTGAGGATGTGGAGGGAGGAAGATCGACAATTCAGGTTGATCCTCAGCTATACCAAGTTCACCGCGAGTCTTTTCCTGTGAGGCCTGTCTCAAAGAAAGAAAAAAGTTTATACTATGTAAGTCTCTTTATTTCATTTTTTTACTAATTTAACTTAAGAGCTACACGGGTCGTCTTAGGTCCACTAGTGAAAGTTCATTATGGAATAAAAAAATTAGAGTGATGACAAAAGAGAGACACGGGGACTAAGATATTTGTCTGTAGCACCAGTAACTTCTCCAACACTGGCCCTGCACTGAGAAAACTTAGTTTAACTGCATCAACCCCCTCTCAAAACAGACATGAAAACCATCCTCCAGAAAACTAAGTAAGTAACCAATTAACTAACTAACCCAACTCCTGCTCCATCCTATTGTAACATATGAGCACTGAGGGTCATTTTTGTGAAGTTAATCGAAGCACTCAGGAGGCAGAAGCAGGCAAATTTCTGATTTCCAGGCTAGCCTGGTCTGCAGAGTGAGTCAAAGACATCCAGAGCTAACACAGAAAAACCCTGTCTTGAGAGAGAGAGAGACAGACAGACAGACAGATAGACAGACAGAGGGGGGAAGGGGAGGGGATGGGGGAGGGAGAGAGGGGAGAGGGGAGGGGAGGAGGGGAGGGGGAAAGGGAGGGAGAAATACAGAGAGAAAGAGGGAGGGGGGAGAGAGAGAGAGAGAGAGAGAGAGAGAGAGAGAGAGAGAGAGAGAGAGAGAGAGAGACACATCTGGCCTCTAAAGGTCAGTCTTCAGAGGGAGCCCATAATTCTCATAAAAGCTGAGTGAACTTGGCAGACAGAACATCTTCCTGCACAACAGGTGCCACAACACCCTAGACCTGGGGCCGTCCTCAGGGCTCCAGTCAGGGTGGAACTGTGCCCCGCTCACCAAGCTCCGGGCTTTCTGCCTAATCATCTAACTTTATTGCATTTTCAAAAGCACCAGAACATGACATTTGGAATTCTAAGGACTTTGTGCTGTAGGCACAGATAAGCTGTGCTGCACAGAAGTTTGGTCCCAGTGCTGGTCATCCTGGACCTGGCCTTCCTGAACCTTCCAGGGGCTAAAATATCTTCCCTTCCTCGGAAACCATGGGCCACCCAAGGCCCTTCTAGTGAACCACTTGCTCCTTTACGCTAGCTAGGGACAGCTGATTTTTGACACTAATGAGCCTATAGTGAATGCCACCTTCACCCCTCTGCAGATATGAAGATCGAGCGTCATGGATGTCAAATAGTTTG
>CM052700.1:68754949-68792449 GCA_028551405.1 Uromys caudimaculatus | reverse complement strand
CGCCTGTTCTTGGGAGGCAGGGTTCTCCTTGCTTTGTGGTTTGTGACCTTGAATTTAAAAGCACAGTATTTAACCTGGTAAGATGCCTGCCTCAGCTGAGGTCCCTGGGAGCCAGCTCTTGTTTGGTTAGTCTGGTCTACCCATCTTCCTGCCCCACCCCCAGCCTCGATTACTGAGCATGCCCAGCTCAATTAGCAGACCTCACAGCCGGCCGCACCCACAGCACCCATCCCAGACAGCTCCATCCTTAAGCAATGAAGGCTCAAGACCCGGGAACCCAAACTAACCTTCCTTGGTCTTGAGTTCCGAGCAGAGCTCCCAGCTCCCCTCAGTTGTGTGAGGCAGCCACCAGTCAGGTCTGCTCAGGGAAAGAAGCTTTCTGCCAACAGAACAGGTCAGAGAGGGCACTTAGATGGGCTCCTACTGGAGCTGGGGAAATGGCCCTGTGATTCAAGTGCTTGCCTCAAAAATGTAAGAACTGGAGTTGAATCCTCAGAACCTATGTAGTGACATTTCGCCTGTAATTCCAGCCACAATATGAGATTGACCATGTCTGCAAGCTCTGCACTTGATTGAGAGGCCCTGCCTCAGTGAGTACGGTGGAAAAATGAAGGATGCCTCCCAACGTCTCTCTCTCTCTCTCTCTCTCTCTCTCTCTCTCTCTCTCTCTCTCTCTCTCACGCACACACACACACACACACACACACACGTAGAAGGGAGAGAGAGAAGGGCTCCTACTAATTTGGTTACAGCATGTGGGAAGAGTATACAAATTAGGAAAGAGGGCAGGACTCAGCTGACCAAATATTTGCCTAGCAGACACAAATAAATCCACACTGTGAACCTCAGAAATGGGGCATAGTGGCACCCATCTGTCATCCCAGCACTCCCCACCCCTATACACACAAAAATAAAAATTTTTAATAATTAAAGTTCATTGAAGGCCAGCCTGGGCTACATAGTGACACCCTGCCTCAAGGCAGTACATCAGGATATCTAGAAGACAACCCAGGGCAAGAGGTTTGACAGCTCCTCTGGGCAACACCAATGTGTAGCCAAGTTGAGGGCATACTGCTAACCTGAGTCCTCTCTCATTTAGACTTTTTCCAACAAAGAACTGCGCGCAGCTGATGGCTGATTGGGCCCGCACAAGCGCTTGAGGTGCCTTACCTGGGGAGAGTGACCTTCTTTTGGTGAGTTAGGGCTGGACCCTAATTTCTCAGTGTGTTGCCTAAGGGAATAATAAGAGAGTTTTCAGGACCAGGTCAAGACTTTTTTTTTAATAGAATTATTTCCCTAGCTCAGGGTTTCTCATCTTGGTATTGTTTCTATGGGGAAATAAATCCAGTTTTTATCTTTTCCACTTACACCACCTTTTCCTAGAATATAACCTGCTATGAATTCGAACAATACCTGCTTTCTTTCTTTGCCTTGCTTATGAATGTGCAAGTGTGGGTGTGAGAAAAGCCAGAGTTCCCTGGGACAGGGCAGGGCCCCGGGCTTGGAACAGCCTGGGAAGGTGGGGAGGTGGGGGTGGTCTGGGGTCGGTGCCCAGTGTGGGGAGCTGGGCTATTCTGATCCTCAGCTGAGAGCGCCTCACCCTGCATTAGCACCACCACAGTAAGCTGCTATGTGGGGAGACCAGGGCCTCAGCTGCTAACCAGGACTGAATGGTTTCCTGGGGTGTAAGACAGCCCAGGGCTTAAACTGAGAAAGTTCCAGAAACCCAGAATATTTGTGGGTGTGTGAGCACGGCCTACATTTTTTACCTCCCGAATGCCCCGCAGAGGTGGAATCCAGCTGACCTGCTGGGGCCTGGTGGCTTCACAGACAGAAACGTAACTGCTGGGGTGGGGGGCTGGGGGGGAGGTTGGTGCTCCTACAGCAGACCTGGGTTTGGTTCCCTGCACCCACATCGGGTAGCTTAGAACTTCCTGTAACCCCAGTTCTAGCGAATCTGATGCACTCTTACGGCCTCCAAAGGGATTTGCACCCACATGGGGTCCATGCAGACAAGCAGGCACCCACCAGACATGTAAAATACTTATTTAAAAACAAAGAAAAGGAAATGAGGTGGCTACAGACTGCTCTGTGCCGCAAGACTGTCAGGTGTCAGTTCTCAGAATCCAAGGCCCCGCCTCCACTTCCCCTAGCAACCTCTAAATATCTGAATGTTTGTGATTGGGGGAATGGGGGGTGAAAGGCCACTGTCTATCCCTAGGTCAACATCATGTGTGGGATAACCTGGGCATTTATGTGCCACCTCTGAGAGTTTGATGTCAGTGGTTTAGAGAACAGACAGCAGGAAATTTCTTTCCTGCACATGAAACAAAATGTTGCTCTTCAATGCATCTAATCCCCTAAGGTTTTTTAAATAAAAAAGGTCCCTGCTCCAAGGCCAGGAGGATGGCTCAGTGCTTAAAACACTTGACGTATAAGCCGGAGGGCCAGAGTTTGGTTACACAGAGCCTGTGTAAATTCGGAGTGTCTGTAGCAGCCTGCCTATAATTCCAGCCTCCAAAGACAGGTTGGGGATCCCCAGAACAAGATGACAAGTAAGACAAATCATATCTTCAAGCCCTGGGTCTGACTGGAACCCCCGCCTCATTGATTAGGTAGGTGTCTTAGTCAGGGTTCCCATAGCTGTGATAAGACACATGACCAAAAGCAACTTGAGGAGGAAAGGGCTTATTTCAGTTTACACGTCCTAACTAACACTTTGTCTGAAGAGAAGCCAGGGCTAGAACCTAAGGCAGGAACTGACGCAGAGGCCACAGAGGAATGCTGCTTACTATCTTGCTCCTCATGACTTCTTCAGCCTGTTCTCCTATAGTGCCCAGGAACACCGGCCCAGGGTTGGTACCACCTCCAGGGAGCTGAGCCTCCACACCTCAATCATCAGTCAAGAAAACGCTCCACAGACTTGCCCACTGGTCAGTCTGCTGAGGGCATGTTCTCAAGTGAGGTTCACTCTTCCCAAATGACTCCAGTTGACATAAAACTAGCTAGGCCAACGGAAGATGGGTCCCAGCATCAGACTCCACCCTAGAGGTGGGGGAAGGGGAGAGGGAGAGGGAGAGGGAGAGGGAGAGGGAAGGAGGAAAATAAATAAAATACTTAAAATGGCCTCCTAAAGAAGTTAGACATTTTTCTGTATTAGTTGTTGGCAAATAGATTATAGAGTGTCTTCATTGGGACTCTATTTGTCTGTCTTAGGGTGTGTTGCTGCTGCTGCTGCTGCAGTTGTTGTTGTTGTTGTTGTTGTTTTGAGACAGCATCTCATTTAGCCAGGACTCAAATTTGGTGTGTAGCCAAGAACGACCATAAACCCTGATCCTCTTGCCCCAACCTCCCAAGTGCTGGGATAACAAACATATTCCACTACACTTAGCATTGGAAAGTCTAATTTATAAAGTCTAGCCAATCACTTTTTAAGATTTGTTTCTTTTGTGTGTATGAGTGTTTTTGCTTGCATGCATAGTTATGCATCACGTGCATGCAGTGCCCAAGGAGGCCAGAAGAGGGCATCGGATCTGAAACTGGAGTCTTGGATGGTCATGAGCTACTGTAGGGGCTGAGAATCAAACCTGGGTCCTCTGCAAGAGCAGCCAGTGCTCTTAACTCCTGAGTCATCTCTCCAGCCATGAGTTCAGATCATTTGTAAAAGATATGGATGCCGGCCTGCTCTGCACGAGACGGTGACTCTTCTTTCCCAGTCCTCCCCTGCTCCACCTCCCTGAGGTTGTTTTCTTTGCCCACCCTCACTCCCCAGTTCCCATTTTGCTTCTTTCAGCTGTAAAAACTGCTTCCTCCCCCATAGCTGCTGAGGAGGTGGAAGGATCGCCCTTGTTCCTGTGGGCTTGCTTCACCTGGCTTTCGAGGCCGGTCACATTCACTCCCTAGGATCTAGGACTGAGAGGGAGGATCTCTGAGTAGCTTGAACATGCTCTGTTTCCAGACAGTCATGAAAAGCCTAATGCAGCCATGTGGAGAAGCACTGAGGTCATGGACAAGGATAGGGAATAATCCTATCGTGGCCTGCTGGGAGCTGGGTGCAAAATCTTACTCTCTGGTTCCATGCTTCCCTCTCCAAGGCCTTCTATCACTGGGCCACCCTGGTCATCTGCCCCCAACCAAACCTCGATGCTCACTGCCCTCCTAACCACCTTGCTCACTGGACACTAAATCTAGGCCCTTGTTGTTCGACCAAGACCCTCTGCCCTCCTCCTCCAGCCCCCGCTGAAGCTCAGAGTGGCTGACACCTGCATCCTCAGGGAAGGGGAAAGAGCTGGCCACCTCCCCACAACTTCCCAAGAACACCGAGTCCTCACCCCCATCTCCGGTTCCCACCTCAGCATGCCTCCCCCTCCGTGCTCAGCCCAGAAGTGCATTAGGACACGTTTGAGTGGACCACTCATGAGAACCATGTAAACAGTGGTTTCCTCACATTCTTGTCGCCTTTGTTTCTTAAGACTGAAGAGTCTAAGCTGGAGAGGTCTCCCCTCTCCCTCCCCATTCCTTGGCTCTTGCTTTGACCTTGGGGTTAGGGATGTGGCTGGTCTGGATGGCTGGACTTACACATTGCCGGTTGGCCTATTGTCTCCACTTGCCTCTACTTTGGTTTAGGAGTAAGAATTGTCTACGTGACAAGACAGGGCCCAGGCTGTGACAGCAAAGTAGCACCAAGGATAAGTTCTATGCCTGACCATTGTGCTGCCCTGTCTCCTCACAGCCACAGATGGCCTGCAGGACAACCCCTCCAGCTCTGCCCACAACTGTCCCAGCCAAGGGACCTGGCTTCTCTTCTAGGATGTGGTGTGGGCCTCAGGGGAGGGCTAGAACAATGTCAGGCCCCTTATCTACAGCTAATCCCGGCCTGGCTGGCTCTGGGACTTCCCTTCTCAGAAACACCCACTCTTATTTTAACACATGGCATGCTCATGTCTGACTCAGCCCTAATTGCAGACAGAGCAAAGACAATTTCTCCCTAGAGCCACAGCCAAGAGCAAACACCTTCAAGTCCTCCAGGAGTGGGCCTGGCTTTCTTCTGCCTTTGTCAGAGGGCTCCTGGTGCCACAAAATGGAGGAGCCAGAAGCAGAAACCCCAGAAAGAAATCATCAGCTTCCATCTCTTTCAGGGTTCAATTCACCAAAGCCCAGAGAAAGCAGGCTCCAGTTTAGAGTCACTCTGCCAGGATGCAGAGTGGGCCAGCCCTGGGCCACTTCTCAGGGCGCTAAGGAGGCAAGGGAAACTCTCAGGCATTGTCGTTGAGGTTTGTCTCTGCTCATGTTTCTGTTCTATATTTTCTTAGGACTTGTTTCCTTTCAGGGGTCAAGTGGGGTGTGCCATAGCATCAAGAAGGGGTCTCAGGTACCCCAGGATTGACTTTGTCTAGAAGGGAGAAATATAAGTTAGAATCTCCAAGTAGGCTGGGCATGGTGGTGCAGGCCTACAATCTTAACACTCAGGAAATGGAGGCAGGAAAGTCAGAGGTTCAAGGTCAGCCTTAGCTACAGAGTGAACATAAAGCCTGAGCTACATGAGACCCAGTCAAAGGGAGGGAGAGAGGGAGGGAGGGAAAGAACCTCCAACCTAAAACAAATTGTTTGGTGAGCAGTATGCAGGGCACAGGTGCCAGTGTCCTCTAGAGACATCTGCAGCTCTGGAAACAGAAACCTAAGGCTCTGCTCCAGATTTCAGTGAATATTTGTACCAAACCCAAAGTGGGGAGCAGGGCTGGAGATGAAGCTCACTGGTGGAATACTTGCTTAGCATGCACAAGGCTGGGGGTCCAAACCCCAGCACACACACACACACACACACACACACAGAGACAGAGACTGAAAGACAGAGAGAGAGACAGAGATACAGAGAGAGACAGAGAGACAGAGAAACAGAGAGAGACAGAGAGACAGAGAGACAGAGAGACAGAGACAGAGAGAGACAGAGACAGAGAGGCACAGAGACAGAGACTGAGAGACAGAGACAGAGAGAGAAACAGAGAGAGGCAGAGAGACAGAGTCAGATAAACAGAGAGACAGAGACAGAGAGACAGAGACAGAGAGACAGAGAGAGGGCTTGGGGACTGCCTCTAAGTACCCCTAGCTCAGTCCAGCACCCATATTCTGATTCTTTTTTTTTTGGTTTTTTGAGACAGAGTTTCTCTGTGTAGCCCTGGCTGTCCTGGAACTCACTCTGTAGACCAGGCTGGCCTCGAACTCAGAAATCCACCTGCCTCTGCCTCCAAAGTACTGGGATTAAAGGCGTGCGCCACCACTGCCCAGCCTCATGTTCTGATTCTTGTTCATCTCAAACTCAGACTCTAGAAGCAGCTGTCTGTGGTCAGAGCCTGTGTCCAACTTAAGTTGCAGGGTTTAGAAGCCAGAGAGTTCCTGAGCGATTCACTATGTCTAAAAAGGTTAGTTAGCCACTAAAGCATTAGGACCCCAGATAGCTGACACAGCCTGATTTAGAACTGTTGCCACTAGTCCCTGGAACTATAGCACTCTGAAACCAGTCTGTGACAACAGGAAGTGTTAAGGCCTCTGGCCCTTAAGAGCATGCTTTTCAGATCTCCGAAAAGTAGAAATAGATGCCAGAGCTATGGTCAGAAGATTCCAGAACTGGGACAAACTTAATCCATATAATGTATGTTCTGCTTTTCAGCTCAAACATTGAATGGGCCTTCATTATCTGACCTACTCAGTGCATACCCAAATATTTCCCTTTTTTCTACCTTTGAGTTGTGAGAGGTCAACATTAGGTATTTTTCATTAGAAACTCTAAGCTAATATTTAAGGAGTCAGAACTTCAGTAATTAAAACATAGCTTACTTTGT
This sequence comes from Uromys caudimaculatus, assembly GCA_028551405.1. Classification (NCBI taxonomy): domain Eukaryota; kingdom Metazoa; phylum Chordata; class Mammalia; order Rodentia; family Muridae; genus Uromys; species Uromys caudimaculatus. The sequence continues at coordinate 68,785,610 of CM052700.1, read as the reverse complement.
AATTATGCCCCCCACACACACTATTCTGGTGTGGTCTTTTGTTGTGTGGTTATTTCATTTGGTTTGGTTTGGGGTTTTATTTTAGGATGACCTTGAGCTTCTGAGCCTACCTCCTTTACCTTGCAAGTGCTCGGATTTCAGACATGTGCCACCACACCCAGTTCTATGAACTACAGATCACACCTGTGCCTTCCTGAGGGTGAGCTACAACCCCAGCTTCTCATTGTACCTTTTACAAGGCATCCATATGTACCCTTGCTCTTAATTTTTTCCATTTTCAATAATTAAAAATATTTTTTAAAAAAATCACACATGGGGCTGAAGAGATTGTTCAGTGGTTAAGAGCACTGGCTGATCTTCCTGAGGATCTAGGTTCAATTCCCAGCATCCACGTGATGGCTCATAGCCATCTGTTAACTCCAGTTCCAGGAGATTTAAGGGCACTGCACATACATGGTGCACAGAAATACGTGCAAACAAAAACCCTACACATACTACAAATAAATGAAAAGAAACAAGAAATGATCTTTTAAAAATATAAAAAATCCGTGGGGGCTGAGGCTGTGGAAGAGCCCTGGGCCCCAGCAGTACAGCTTTCTCAAACGTTAACAATGCTTCATCTTGTGCTAGAGATTGACCCTAGAGCCCTGGGCAAGCCAGGCTCTGCCCCTAACCCCAGCCCTCAACGCTAACATCTTACTAATTAAAGTGTATCAATTGTCGGACCGATGTTCTTTTTCCAACTCAGGATCACATATGGAGCTGGCCTGTCTCTGAAGTCTCCAGTGATCTGAGACAGTTTCTTCACTCTTTGCCTGTCATGATTGTGACATTTTTGGAGAGCAATGGCCAGTTACTTTGCAGAATGTTCCTCACATTCTGGAAATGTGAGGTGTGTCTGGTATTTCTCATGATTAGACTGTAGGTCTGTATGTTGGGCAAGAACATTGCTGAAGAGACAGTGCGGCGTCCTCAGTCATCCTAGCAGGGGGGCAGGCGGCTGCCTCTGATCCAGATGATGAAAGCCGAGTACTTGGATTAGGTGGAGCACAAGGGATGGGTTGCAAGCAAAGCCACTGCATTTCTCCTTTGAAAGTAACGTGTTGTGTGAAGAGACATTTTGAGAATGTGACATGTCTTTTGTCTGTCCTGTCGCCCACCACTATTTTCAGCTTCAGGAATGAGCCTAACCATTGCATCACACTACACTACATTAGCCAAAGGCTGGGTTTTCTATTTCCAATGTGCCTTCTCGCTTGACCAAGTGGAATTCTAGGGGAGAAAGAGCATCCTTCTTCCCTTGTTGGCGTATTCAACTCTTTGCATATGTCGATGTGGCAAAACCGAGGTTTGGTCTTATTCCAAATCATTACCTGTTACGTTGATAATTGTTACTCTAATTCTCCCAGACTTGATCAGCAGAGGCCTGTGATGATCAAACTGTGTGCGATTCTGTCTCAAAAAAAGAATGATATTTGAGATCAAGCTCTCATGGGGGATTGGCCAAGAGACTCGGCAGATAAAGGCACTGACCACCAAACCTCCAAGACTAACAGCTCCTCCCACAAGTTTTCCTCTGACCTTCATGAACTGTGGTGCATCCATGGATGTGAGTACACACACACAAATAAATATAATAAATATTTTTTAATTTAAGGCTTTATTTATTTTTATTTTATGTGTATTGGTGTTTTGCCTGCATGCATGTCTGTGTAGATCTGGATATTACAGACAGTTGTGAGCTGCCATGTGGGTGCTGGGAGTTGAACCTGGGTCTTCTGGAAGAGTAGTCATTGCTCTTAACCACTGAGCCATCTCTCCAGCCCAATAAATATAATTTTAAAATGTATTCATTGGGTATGTGGCTGAGTTGAGAGAGTGCTCGCCTAGCGTGCGTTGAAACCTAGGTTTGATCCTCAGTACTGCATAAAACTATGGTGGTGGCACTTGACTGTAATTTTAGCACTTGGGAGGTAGAGGCAGTGGACCAAAGGTTCAAGGTCATCCTTGGTTATATAGTGAGTTCAAGGTCAGCTTAGGCTACACAAGGCCTTGTCTAAAAAAGAAAAGTCTCATAGTACTAGGATGTCTTTGATTCTAGTGTCTGTCAAAGAAAACTCAACTAGGAAGTGTATAGAGCCATCCCCGGCTATCTTTTGGGTCCAGTTCCAGGATACCCCATAGCTATCAAAACTGGCCCACACACAGGTTCATAATATAAGATGGTATCAGGGTTCTGGGATGTGGTTCAGTTAATAAAGTGCCTCCTGGCATGTGCAAAGCCCTGGGCTCCATCCCCAGCACCACAGAAAACCTAGTGTAGTGACTCACCCTTGTAATCCCAGCTACGTAGTCAGTTCAAGGTCAACCTGGACCAGATGGATGGATGGATGGATGGATGGATAGATAGGACAGACAGACAGACAGGAGTAAAGCAAGCAGTTTAACAGAAGGCAAAAACATGTAGTTACTTGGGGTATGTCCACCCGAGTTTCTAGAACAGGGTTGGGTAATTTCACATAGGACTTTTCATATGGGTGTAGAAAAGGGGTCAGTTTCAGATTAAAGCAAAGATAGCTCCAGCTGAGACAAGATGGAGGAACCTTTGCCCTGTCACAACCAAACACCCTCTTCCAACCTTCTCAGGTATGCACATGATGCAGACATTCATACGGGCCAAACACCCACATGCATAAAATTCTGAAATAGAAACTAATGTTATGTCTGTGTTTGATATCCACATGGCTTCAGTGGGCCCCAATATACACATACAAATGAGACCCAAGGCAAGCCATGCTTCCATGCCCTGGAGACACTGAGGGTGCCAGGAGAGACTGGAGGCTCCATCCAGACGTACTTTCTTCACCTGCAGTGTAAGTGCTCATCAAGTGACAAATCCAAGTCCTGTTTTGTTTGAGACAAGTTCTCACTATCTAAAGTCTTGCCCTATGGAACTTCTGGAACTTTTGTTCCAACATTTCTAGTCATCGATTCAGATACAACCTGTGCTGTGGAGTGCTTATGTCTGATGATTGCTGTGTATAAAATCATGAGCTTACACCAGTGCCTAGGATCCAACCTGACGGAGCAGGTATATTGTTACCTGGGTTCTGATTCCACTATCTCACATATAATTACTTGTTTAATTGTGGAATATATTTGAAAAAATCAATATTTCTAAGACTTTTTTATTGTTGTTGTTTATTATTCTTTTTTTGTTTTGATTTTTGAGACAAGGTCTGACTGTGTAGACCAGGCTGGCCCAAATTCACAGGGATCCATGTGCATCTACTTCCCAAGTATTGTGATTGAAAGTGTGTAGCACCAAACCCATTTGTTGGTTTGTTGCTGTTTTTCTGTAAATTTTTATTTATTCATTTATTTGCGTATATGTGTGATCCCTTGGGACAGAGTTATAAGTGTTCGGGAACCTCCCATTGTGTGGGTTCTCGGATCCAAGCTCTGATACTCATGATGGAGCAAGCACTCTTTAACCTCTTAGCTATCTTTCTAACCCCTTGTTTTGTTTTTGAGACAGGGTCTCATGTAGCCCAGACTAGCCTCAAACTCACTATGAATCTAATATTACCCTCTTGCCTCCACCTCTTTAGTGCTAGGATCATAGGCATGCACCACCATGCCCAGCCTGTAGCAAAATTTTCCATTGGCGCCCAATTGTTGCAATGAAACATTGGCCCATAATATCAGTTGATGTGAGGGAGAACAAGAAAGAGTTTGTAAGACTGGGGGCTTATTAAAAATAAATAAATAGGACTGGAGAGATGGCTCAGCAGTTAAGAGCACTGACTGTTCTTCCAGAGGTCCTGAGTTCAATTCCCAGCAACTATGGTGGCTCACAGCCATCTGTAATGGGGATCTGATGCCCTCTTCTGGTGTGTCTGAAGACAGATAAAGTGTACTCATATAAGTAAAATAAAGAAAATCTTAAAAATAAGTAAATAGAAATTTTTTTAAAAATCCTTCTTATATAATAGGGTGAAATGCAGTTTAGTTTTCTCCCAGTAGGTGGCAGCATATGAACCACAGTTTTAAAACAGGTTCTTCCTCCACCACCACCCCACCCCACCCACACCCTCTCGTGATCCATTCAGTCGTAGGTGATGTTGCTGCTATTGTTCTTTGAGACAGCATCTCAAATATCCCAGGCTGGCCTTGAACTCACTATGGAGCAGAGGATGACGTCATAAATGTCTGCCCTTCCTGCCTCCACATCTGCAGGGACACAGGTGTGAACACCACACCCAGTTGATGAGGTGCTAGGGATCAAACCCGGTGAGACTCTGAGCGCAGAATTCTGCTGTGACCACTTTCTGAATGCTGGTATTACAGGCCTGGGCTCCCACCCCTCTGAATCGGGTTTTTAGTGAGTCTCGGTAATAAAATCATCACAGTAAACAATCCAAGAGAGCAATCGACTACAGCATCGGCATCCTCATACAAACTATGAGAACTATAAACAAATTTTCATAAAAAGGGGGCTGGGGACAGTTTATTCAGTAAGTGCTTGCCTCACAAGAATGAGTACTTGAGTTCAGATCACCAACAACCACACAAAGCCCAGGTGTGGCAGCGTTTGTCTGCAACCTCAGAGCTAGAAGGGGGAAGGTAGTGGCAGGCAGAGACAGGAGGATCCCCAGAGCTCCCTGGCTGGCCACTCTAGCCAATCAGTGAACTCTGAGTTCAGGGAGACCCTGTCTCAAATAAAAGGTGGGATGAGCTGGGTGGTGGTGACATAAGCCTTTAATCCCGCAGGCAGATGGCTGTGAGTTCAAGGCCAGTCTCATCTGCATACTGAATTCCAGGACAGACAGAACTGTTAAATAGAGAAACCCTTTCTCGCTGGCCAGTGGTGGCGCATGCCTTTAATCCCAGCACTTGGGAGGCAGAGGCAGGTGGATTTCTGAGTTCGAGGCCAGCCTGGTCTACAGAATGAGTTCCAGGACAGCCAGGACTACACAGAGAAACTCTGTCTCAAAAAACCAAAAAAAATTAAAAAGAGAGAGAAATCCTTTTTCAAAACCCCTCCCCCACCCCACCCCACCCCCAAAAAAGGTAGGGTGATATAGAAAACACCCTACATTGACCTTAGTCCCCCTACATGCATGTACACACAAACAGGCACTCACACATACACTGTAAATCTATGAATAAATAAATAAATAAATAAATAAATAAATAAATAAATAAATAAATAAATAAATAGCAGAAAATGTACCACATGTCACACACATGTGAAGCAGCTACAGTGAGTTTAAGGAATTATTCTCCAGAGAGGCCGAGGCCACAAGATAGCTGCTCTGTGATGTAGAGCTCTCAGCTCCTCCAGCACCATGTCTGCCTGCATGCTGCCATGCTTCCCGCCATGACAATAACGGACTGACCTTCTGAACTGTAAGCCAGCCCCAGTTCAATGTTTTTCTATATATGAGTTGGCTTGGTCATGGTGTCTGTTCACAGCAGTAAAACCCTAAGACACCACATAAAGCAGGAATAATGGCACAAGCCTGTGATCCCAACACAGCTCAAAAATTGAAGGTCATCCTCAGCTACACAACTCTGAGACCAGGCTGCCCTGCCAAAGATAACCTGCCTAAAGGAGAGAGAGACAGAAAGGCAGAAACTAAGGAGGCATGGGGACTGGAGAGAAGTCCGTACCCTGGAACCAGCTACAGTTCTTGCTGTCTGAGTCAGAAGCTTCACAACTGACAGAATCAAGAATGCCTACAAAACTCCTTGTCCCAAAGACATCTCAAAGGGGGATGTTAAAGCCCAAAGTGGGGGCTGGGCATGGCGGTGCGCACCTTTTATCCCAGCACTCAGGAAGCTGAGCCAGGCTAGCCTAGTCTTTGTGTGAAGAGTTCTAGGCTAACCAGGGCTACATGAGATTCTGTCTCAAAAAGAAAACAACAAAAGGAGACTTCTTAGTTAGGGGCAGATTTTGTGTGGCCTTGAGTTGAATTGTATCAGTACTCGTCTTTCCTCCCTAGTCTCAAGCAGAGCATGTAGGAAATCATCTTACCATTTCATTACACAAAGGAAATCTGTCAAGAAAAGAAAAATAGGGAAACCAGCTCTTATTTTTGTACCTCATTTTTAGGCTTTGCTTAATCTTTAAATCTGGTTGTAAATGATATCTTTTTTAGCAATTTTAACTTTGCAAGCCATAGAATCATATATATGTATATAGATAGATATGATTCTATGGTTTGCATATATACACATAGATATGGATATATATGGATATGTATTTATAAGATATATATCTTATATATAAGAATGTCAATATATTTATAAGATATATATTTAAGATATATACCTTATATATATAAGAACTTCAAGATATATATGGTGAAGGTACCTAAGGCACATCTGCTCACGAGCACTCTCTCTCCCTCTCTCTCTTTATCTCTGTCTCTCTCTTGCTGCCTCGTCTCTCTTGATGTCTCTGTATCTTTCTCTGTCTCTGTCTCCCTTCCCCCTCTGTCTCCCTTTCCCTCTCTCTTTCTCCATCTCTTTTTCTCTGTCTCTGAGTGGCGCTCTCTCTCTCTCTTCTTTTACCTCTCTCTCCTTCTGCCCCTCTCTGTGTGTCTTTCTTTCTTTTCTTTTCTTTTCTTTTTTTTGTTTTGTTTTTCAAGACAGGGTTTCTCTGTGTAGCCCTGGCTGTCCTGGAACTCACTCTGTAGACCAGGCTGGCCTCGAACTCAGAAATCCGCCTGCCTCTGCCTCCCAAGTGCTGGGATTAAAGGCGTGTGCCACCACTGCCCGGCTATGTGTGTCTTTCTGTCTCTGTGTCTCCCCCCCCCCCAACTTGGTCTCTCTCCTCTCTGTTTCTGTTCCATGTTTAAATCTGAAGCAGGTGTTGTCTCTGTCTCTCCTTACTAAGCACTTTGCTGTAATCTGACTCCTGTGATTATTTTCTGCAGTGTGGGCTAGGACCTGGCTTTGTCTGAGTGACAGTTCCTATGGGGCGGGGTGACTCCTCCAGTACAGACAGCAGCTGACATTAGTGGGCTCCAAGGCTCTCAGCATGAGTGGCCTGAAAGCAGGTCTCACATAGGTCTCCGGTTCCCAAGCAAGCCCCCAGCTCCTGACTCCTGTCAAAGAAATAGCTTCCCATTAGTAAGTGTGACGGTGACCCCACCCTCCTAGTATTACTAGATGTCCATGGGAGCCAGGCATGGGAGCATTGGCACTTGGGATTTCTTCCAATGCAACGCTAATCTGAGTTACACCGTGAGCTCCAGTCCAGCTGACACTACTTACTGAGATAGTAAGACTCCTTACCATTTTTTAAATGCATATCTGGCCACTTCCTTAGTGTCAGCATAAGAGTCTATGGGCAATCGTCTGGAACCCTCCTTGTATATGCTTAATATTCTGTCCTTCTACCTAAGCCAAAAGGATTCCCCAAGTCTCCTGCTGGTTCTTCTCACATTTCACATCAACCAGTCAGGCTGGAGATCCGGGATTCGGATTCGATGGAAAGGGGTAAGTTCTTGCAAGTCCCAGTGACCACACAGTGTGTGGTGGCATACACCTGTAGCCCATCGCTCAGGAGGCTGAGGCACGACCCTGCTTCAAAAAGACACCACAAACAAGACCAAGAGTTCATACTCCTTCCAGCGTCTGTCTCTGTCTAAGTTTGGGTCTAGGCCTTACCCCATGGCAGCCATGGCTATTCAGTCATGTTTCTTTTCTTAAATTAGCCTACATCAGGTTCTGTGGCTTGTCCTCAGAGAACTGTGCACATAAGCACATCATCATGAGAAAGAAGTAATTCCTCCAACCTCGGTGTCAAAGTGCACACCTGTAGCCCTAGCTCTCAGGAGCTAAAGGCAGGAAGATTGTGCTACAAGTTTAAGGCCAGCCTGGGCTATGATGTAATGAATTTGAGGCCAGCCTGGGCTATGATGTTCTAAGTTTCCATGCCAGCCAGGGCTATGATGTAATGAATCTAAGGCCAGCCTGAGCTATGATGTTCTAAGTTCCATGCCAGCCAGGGCTATGATGTAATGAATCTAAGGTCAGCCTGAGCTATGATGTTCTAAGTTCCATGCCAGCCAAGGCTATGATGTAATGAGTTTGAGGCCAGCGTGGGCTATGATATACTGAGTTCCATGCTACCCAGGGCTATATAGTGAAACCCTGACTAAAAAGAAAAGAAACAAAAATTAAAAAATAAAAAAATAAAAAGACTTTATGCTATTTGCTAGTTGAGCCAACAGCCTGATGGTATAACTTCTGGTTGGGACATGGGAAATCTAAGCTCAGGACCACCTGCTGTAGACAGAAAGTGTGGACAGAAATTTCAAGCAGCTACTAGGACAGAAGAAGAACCTGGTGGCCACCTGGTCTCTGTCCCTCTGTCCTCAGATCTGTGCTGTGAGGACTGCAGGGCCCAGCCCATGCACCACAGGATGGAAGAAACCATCAAGGTTGTCAATTTCTCTGTTTTCTAACCAGTTGTGTGTGGAACATTCTGGTCCTGCTGATCCTCAAGGGTGTGTGCCCAGGTTTGCCTTAAGTGTATGTGAGAATCCAAGTGTTCCTTCTCTAGGAAGACAGCATTTCTAGGCCTGGTGACAAAGGCCTGTGATTCCAGCTACTTAGGAGGGCTGAGGCACGAGAACCAAGAGTTCAAGGCCAGCCAAATGCATATGCCTGTGATCCCAACAGTTGAAGGGAGAAGGCTGGAGTATTAGGAATTTAAGGCCAGTCTTGACTACAAAGTGAGTTCAAGATCAAGCTGAGCTATATAAGACCAAACTTATAAGCTGTGTTAGATTTAAGACTCAGAGAAGGGGGAGAGAGGGAGGGAGAGGGGAAGGGGGAGAGGGAGAAGGAGAGTTAGTTGGCTCTGGGCTGGAGAGATGGCTCAGCAGTTAAAAGAATCTCCTGAGAGAGACAACATCCTTCATCCAGTTTAGGCTGAAGTTAAATTCCAAGTTACAACCGACAAGAAATGCTCTCTAACCTGTTATAACTGGTGCTAGAACAGGAACTTAAATCCATGTTTGCTGAAAAGCAATGACTCAGGCTAGCAGGTGGCCAAGTGGGAACCAAAAGGATGATAGAGCCTCTGCCTTCATTTTGCCTGTCTGTGTGCCTTTAACTTTGGGTCAGGTTTCTCTGCTCAGCTCTGTGCACAAGTGTGTTGCTCATGTCAGGAGTGTTTGTGCAAAGCTAATCATTCTCCCTTTTTGAGTCTGAAGAGAGCAGGATAAGTAGCTAAGGTATCTCTGACATATTTCAACCATCAGCTTAACCTGGTTCTGTCTACAGAACAGTGGACAGGAAATCTTCAGCTATTAAACTTTCCAGGAATAATGGGGTTTTGCAGACAGCTCATCCCTTGATAAGACTGCTCCCATAAGTAAGCACAATTACCCCACCAAGGAACGGAAGCCCCACTTTACTAGGTGATGCTTAATTGACTCTAAACTTAGCAGGATCTAAAATCACCTGGAGATAAATCTCTGAGCATATCTGTGATGAAGTTTCTACTTGGGTTATTTGAGGTGAAAAGACCCACCCTAAATGTGGGCAAATATAGACAGCAGCATCTCATGGGCTGAAGAGAAAGGAGAAAGCAGACTATCAAGATGCCTCAGTGGGTAAAGGCACTTGCTGCCAAGCCGAGCTACCTGAGGTCAGTCTCCAAAGCCCACACAGTAGAAGGGGAGAGCCAACTCCCACAGTTGCCCTCTGACCCTTCTATGTCTGTTTGGCATAATAAATACACAAGAACAATTAAATGCAATACTTTAAAAAAGATTGATTCTCTCTCTCTTTCTCTCTCTCTCTGTGCCTGTCTGTCTGTGTCTGTCTATCTGTCTATCTGTCTGTGTATATGGCCTCTGGAAGGAGCAAACGCTCTTAACTTCTCATATCAATACCTTTGAAAACATGGCTGGAATTCTTAATCCCACTTGCTTCCTGGTGTGGCTCAGCTGACCAAATTCCTTGTCTGTAGTTCATGGCTACTTTTTTCATTTAATTTTGGGGGTGTCTGACCAGATCTAACTTGTTGGGACTCCCCTAAGTTAGGAACAGAGTGACTGAGGCTCTACACTGTGTGGCGCTGTCATCAGAAATGAGGAGGCCCAGCCCCGCCTCACTGCAGGAAGCCTGAGGTGTTTTCTCCTTAGGGGCCGCCACTAAAGTCAAGTCAGATCCCTGCCTATGCTGCAGAAAAGAATTTCAAAGCAGGTAAGTGGAGCAAGGTGGGCAGGCTTTTAAGTGGAGATAAGGAGAGTGCACGGGTCACACTTCAGCAGGATGTTTAGAAAGTGTGACTCACAGACAAAGAGCACCTCGGCCTAAGATAAGTGGGCTTTTCAGGAGGGAGAGCTGCAATCAGAGGCCTTCAGAATGGCTGTGTCCGGACTCTGCAGCTAAGTTCTACTTCCCAAAGGATCTGTTTTCACCACAAGGTTTAAACAAAATTTAAGATTTAAATAAAAATGTAGGAACTGGCCAGCATGGTGATTCATGCCTTCAACCCCAGCACTCAAGAAACAGAGGCAGATAGACGTCTGTGAGTTGGAGGCCAGCCTGGTCCACAGAGCAAGTCCCACGTGAGCCGGAACATACAGTAAGATCCTGTATTTAAAAAAAAAAAAAAAAAAAAAAATGTTTTTAGGGCTGGAGAGGTGGCTCAGTAGTTAAAAGCACTGACTGCTCTTCCAGAGGTCCTGAGTTCAAATCCCAGCAACCACATGGTGGCTCACAACCATCTGAAATGGGATCCGATGCCCTCTTCTGATGTGTCTGAAGACAGCTACAGTGTACTCATATGCATAAAATAAATAAAATCTTTTTTTAAAAATGTTTTTAATAAATGAACACAGGAACTAGGTTACTTCTATCTTTGGTTTTTTTGTTTTTTGTTTTTTGTTTTTTTTATCTTTTTAAAGATTAATTGTGCATGCACGTGTGTTTCTTCTACAAGTGTCTATAGAGGCCAGAAAAGAGGCAGCCCCATAGAACAAGGGTCACAGCCCGTTGCGAGTGCTTGGGTGTGAACTCCGGTCTTCTGAAAGAACAGTACTCATTCTCAACCACTGAACACTGTTTCAAGGCCTTGTTCTGAGGTTTTATTTCGGGGGTAGGGAGGCAGTGTTCTCACTATGCAGCACTAACTGACCCAGAACTCAATATGGACAGCAGGCTGACCCCAAGCTCACAGAGGTGTGCCTGCCTCGGCCTCTGCTCGTACTAAAGATGCATACCGCCATGACCAGCTCTCGCTAATCTTAAAGGACTCCCTCTTGTAAATGGAATTGTCCAGATTTAGGGATGAGAGGGGGGTCACTCACACAGTTGCACACACATGTATACGTATGCATAAGTGTGCACATTCGTGTGTGTTTTATTCTTAAGAGCAAGCATCAAGGTCCCAAAGAGTAACTGCTTTGGAAGCAGAAAGGGGTCCTGAAAATGAGTTATTCTTTTCCTACCTTTTTAGACAGTACCTCCACTATGTAGCCCATGCTGGCCAGAAACTCACAGGATGACCTTGAACTCTCCACCTGCTTAATGCTTGGACTATATGTGCAGGAGCCTTAATTACTTTCTCTGTAATGTTCCAAGTTTAGTGTGTGTGCTGCAGAAACGAGCACTCAAAATACTTTATCTAAAGCCCCCAAATAAAATCCTCACAGATTCCAAGTTTGAACTAATTCACAAATTTATTGGCAATAGGGCTAAACAGGAACTGGCTAGTTCCAATACAAAACAAGGAAATAGAGTTTACAGTGGGGACAAACAAGTTACCATGGCCCAGGAACACAGGTTCAGGTCATTCAAATCCCATGTTTCAGTGTGAAAACAGGGGACCCAGATGCTACGGCCTCTCTGAAACTTACTACTGCAAACACCAAAAGCCCATGCCCTGCCACCATAAAGCTATGGCCATGTGTGAACCAAGTGACCTCAGGCAAGGATAGTTGAGGCTCTTATAGAGCTAGCCTACCTGCCAGTGATGTCACTTATTTCTGCACAGAAGTCAAGAGGCCCTGGGTTGGGGTCTGGTAATAAGATGGCAAGATTTAGAGTTTGGTCAGGGTGTCTAGTAAGCTTCTGGGGTTTGTAGGAAAAGATCCTGGTGCTTATTGTCTAATATCAGAAAAGGATTGGGTATTCTCATACAGTCAGGATGTCTTGGCCTGCCCGACCCAAAGGTCCAGATTTGACACTTGCGCATGGCTTCAGCTAGCTACACTGAAAGAGAGCAGGGTTGTCTGATGCACCTCGTGTTACCTCCCACGCAATCTGTTATAGTTAATAGTTTGGGAACAGCCTCCTTTCAGTCCCTCTAATTAGAGAGTAAATCATGGACTTCAGCGGGCCCTCCTCTATTATTTGCTATGCTAGTGTCCCGATAAAATCAGCAGGGCCCCACATCAGGCACAACAATGGAGCCTGGCCAGGCTGTAACTGGGTTAGAGCAGGAGTCTCCTCAGTCCATGCACATACTGAATATCAAATAAAGGATGTCCTCATGTGTGCAGTAGGTGATTAGGGTGATAGAAATGTCCTTTGAATTCCTTAATGAAGGTGGGGAAATGTTGGCTTTAAAAAACAGAAGAACAAACCCTAGCTTCTTAGTTTAGATTGTATCTGGGATGTGTATCTGGATGATGACAAGGTCCACATTAGCTACCTCACAAAGGGAAAGAAATTCTCTCTGTCTCTCTGTCTCTGTGTGTGTGTGCCTCTCTCTCTCTCTCTCTTTGTGTGTGTGTATGTCTGTCAGTCTGTCTGTCTTTCTGTCTATCTCACATAGCTCATGCTGGCTTTGAAGTCATTCTGTAGCCAAGAATATCTTTGAATTTAGAATGATTTTGAATTTCTCACTATGCTGGGACCACAGGTGTGTACCATTATTCCCTATTTTTACAATGCCAGGGATCAACCCCAGGGTTTCATGCATGTTAGATATATTAGACTCTCTCAATTGAGCTACATCCCCAGCCCGGGAAGGTTGGGTGTTTTGTTTTGTTTTGAGACACAAGGGGTGGTTTTCAATTGTGCCCAAACTTCTCATAAAAGAAATTCTCACCAGTTATGGTGGTGTATGCCTTTAGTCCCAATACTTAGGAGGCAGAGGCAGACGGATCTATGTGAGTTTGAGGCAAGTCTGGTCTACATAGCAAGTTCTGGGACAGCCAGGGCTACACAGAGAAACCCTGTCTCAAAAGAGAGAGAGAGAAAGAGAGAGAGAGAGAGAGAGAGAGAGAAGAAATTCCCAAGTGCCATCTACTCACCACAGTCATTTGATAATAAGACCCTATTGCCAAAGACACAACATATTTGGCTGTAGGACATAAAGAAACTGAGCTGGGCCGGGCAATGGTGGCGCACACCTTTGATCCCAGCACTTGGGAGGCAGAGGCAGGTGGATTTCTGAGTTCAAGGCCAGCCTGGTCTACAAAGTGAGTTCCAGGACAGCCAGGGCTATACAGAGAAACCCTGTCTCGAAAAAACAAAAAAACAACAACAACAACAAAAAAAGAAAAAAGAAAAAAGAAACTGAGCTGGACCTGGAATTTCCTCTCTGCTGGTTACCTTTATGATGCAAAGGATACTTTGCAGGCTGCTGGAAAGAAGTATCATCAGTGGATTTACCCAGCAGTAGACCCTACAGGCTACAATACTAACCTGCCAGGCAAGGTGTGTCAACCGGCCACACAGTTCATGACTGTTACGGGGCTAACAGCTGTCTTCTGATTACATTACAGGGCATCCATGGGTGGGAACTCATGCCTAGTTCTGCAGCCTGGTCAAAAGCCCATGGTCAGGGAGGTCATAGGCCATGGGCAAACCTACTACTGCTGCTTTGCTAAATGAACATGCTGTCAAACTGCCTTGTAAGTATTTGTTCGTACCTTTAGATTAGTGCTGCTCCCAGGCTTGGTCAGAGAAGTTTCCTTTTCCAGTAGGAACCAGTCACTGCAGAGATTCCTAACTGGACAAGGTGTGGAGACTAAGCAACTGTTGAGTGCTCAGCCACAAATGAGCCATCTCTCTCGGTCCTCAGAAGGCCCAGGAACTATAAAGGAGTGGGGAGCAGAGAGCGGGTAAGAGCAGAGGCTGGGGAGGGTGCTGAGGAATGTTGTCTCCTGGGCATGATGTAGCTATTGCATTCATGAGCTCACCTGCACCAGATCAAGCCAAGCCAATGACCCAGGAGGTCCCACCCCTAGCTCAGTAGCTTCTTGTATTTGATGGCTTCTGGGGAGAGGGGGTTGTTTTTCTTTGGAGATGTGATCCCTGGTGAGTTGTCTGTGAGTGTCCAGGCAGTACTAATGGAACTAGTGGAAGGAGCAGAAGAGAAAGAAGAGACAGAAGGTTGGAGGAGCTGGTGTTAGGGATGGCCAAGAAAACGGAGTCTCGGTGACTATAATAAAGATACGTTGTATAGATGTATTATCAAAAAAAATTGGCTCATGCCTTAATCCCAGCACTCTGGAGGCAAAAGCAGGCGAATCTCTGTGAGTTCAAGGCCAGCCTCATCTATGCAGCCAGTTTCATAGGATCCAGGACTACATAGTGAAACTCTGTAAGAAAGAAAGAAAGAAAGAAAGAAAGAGAGAGAGAGAGAGAGAGAGAGAGAGAGAGAGAGAGAGAGAGAGAGAGAAAGGAAGGAGGGAGGGAGGGAGGGATGGAGGGAAATTCCCAAGTGAGCGTGTGGAGAAATTATATCCAGGTCAAGAGGGGGTACAGAACCGTGCTCCACATGCAAAGTAGAGGATGGAGAGGGGGAGAGGCCAAAGGTCAACTTGAGAGAAGCGTGAGCACAATGCTAGGCAAAGGTGTGGCTGGTGCTGAGAAGCTAAGACTGAGCAGACTTGTGAGCACTAGAGGCAGGGTCATCAGGGATGCACCCAGGGCTGGGTGTAGTGTAGGGAGTCTAGTGAGGCACATACAACATCACACTCCCAGCTGAAGGTCCCAAGACCAAGTCATGAAAGCTTAGATCTGAAGGATCTCAGAGTCCTTTCTCAAGCTTAGCAAGAGTCTAACTGTAGGACCTAGTCATAGTCCTAGGTGTATGAGGCAGCCAGCAATGTTGACCTGGTAGTGGGTAAGGGGGATCAATTTTCTTGTTTAGTCTGGGGATAGGGGCTGGAGGCTGTGGTGCAGGGATTACATGCCTGCCGTGTGAACATGAGTTTGGATCCCAGCACCCATGTAAAAAGTTGAACGCAGGGAGCTATCCCTCAGGAGATCCACTGCCCTTTATTACAGATGTGGGGGTGGGGGACAAGTAGCAATTGCCCAGGAGAAGACTGGCTTTTCCAGCAGCAGATGCCTCCAAGAGCTCCAGAAAGTTCGAGTGTTGAGTTGAAATGTAAAACTGACTTGTTGTCTACCTACCACCCCAGCCAGAGAGTGGACAGTCTGCACCTGCTGGCTGCCGTGTTTAACTTGCACAGAACAAAATTTCCTATCAAAGTATGGCTATCAGCAAGTTTCCTGAGAACACGGCCTTGTGGTCATTTCTCCAGAGATACCAACCCCCAGGGCTGTAATATTAAAGAAGATGACAGCAAAGACTTCAGCTGGGTTTTAGGTGAATGCCACAGAAGATCGCTAGGAAACTAATTACACAATGTTCTCTTGTGTGACAGAGGGGCTTCCACAATTCATAAATGGGATTCCACAGTGGACCCACAGAGAATAACTAGTTTTGGTCACTCCATGGGAGAGGCCCCGGAGTGCTAGTTTGTGGTTTGAAAAATCCTGGAAAAATACAAATCTGGGTTTGCATTTGCTCCAATTTGCAACCTAGTACTCTGTTCTTGGGAGAAAAAAACAAAAAAAAAACCTTTTCATAGATATTTGGGACAGATCAAAGTAAATGGAAGAAATCTGATTCAACCTGTCTCTCAAAGTCCCATTCAGGTTCCTAGATTGATATATTAATAGATCAAGGAAAAGATTAAAAGGTTTGTCATGGTTGGCCCAGGGAGTGGTACTATTAGGAGGTGTGGCCCTGTTGGAGTAGGTGTGGCCCTGTTGGAGTAGGTGTAGCCCTGTTGGAGTAGGCGTGTCACTGTGGGCGTGGGCTTTAAGACCCTCATCCTAGCTGCCTGGAAGCCAGTCTTCTGCTAGCAGCCTTCAGATGAAAATGTAGAACTCTCAGCTTCTCCTGCTCCATGCCTGCCTGGATGCTGCCATGTTCCCAACTTGATGATAATGGACTGAACCTCTGAACCTGTAAGCCGGCCCCAATTAAATGCTGTTCTTACCAGAATTGCCTTTGTCATGGCGTCTGTTCACAGCAGTAAAACTCTGACTAAGACAAGGTGATGTTTTTTGTTTTTTTCCAATTGTCAGTTACTTCCTTATAACTTCACAGCTTCCTGCACAGAGAAGAGAATCCCTGTTGTTTTTAGGCTACAAGAGAGTTATGATCATAGCTACTACTCATTGCAGCCTTCATCATGTAAAATACCTGAATGCATGAAAAACTTCATACAAGAGAGAACAGTATCAGGATTATAAAAGTTGAATTGCTGAGTTCAAAAGCAAAGGGATGGGCACAGAGGTAACCCCAATACTGGGAGGCAGAGACAGGAAGATCTCTGGGGATTTCTGATTAGTCAGCCTAGACCCTGTCTCAAAAAAAAAAAAGTGGGGTGGGGGCTAAAGGACAAAATCTGACAGCCTCCTGACACCATGCACATGTGCATGGGGGCACATATGCCCACAAGAACACTCAACAAACTAGGAATATAAGAGTATGTCCTCATCTTAATCAAGAGCATCTGAAAAACACGAAATGATTCTGGGTTTAATAGCAAAATACTGAACACTTTCTCCTGAAGACTTAGAACAAGACAAGGATGCTGCTCCTGGTTTCTATTACATCGTGCTGAGAACTCTAGCCAGGGAAGCCAGACGAGAGAATCTAAAGCCATCTAGATTGGATAGAGAGGGGTGCCACTCTGAGATCTGGCTGTGTTCTGCCCTTCCTTGTGCCGTATGACAGAACAGTAGCGTCCAGAAGCCTCCTTGCCCTTAGAACTCCGTTCAGAAAGACTGAGTTTGTTCCATTTTCAGAGCAAATGTTGAGGCAGGTAAATCAGACACTTCCTGTCCAGCACATGAGGCCCAGATGGATACCGGACTATGCATATGAGTGAAACGTCACCACCTAGGAATGCACAAGTTAAATGAGGAACACAGGCATGTATCAAAACCATATAATGGTCAGGCATGGTGGCACACACCTTTAATCCCAGCACTCAAGAGGCAGAGGCAGGTGGATCCCTGAGTCTGAGGCAGCTTGATCTATGGAGAGAGTTCCAGGACTACACAGTGAAACCCTGTCTTAAAAAACCAAATCAAGCAAGCAAACAAACAATGTAACAATTATAAATCCACTAGTGTTAAACAAAACTAAATAGCTGTGAGAAATATTTTACTTTTTGAGAAATTAAACATATAATAAGCTGGGGAGATGGCTCAGGAGGCAGAGTGCTTGCTGACTAAGCCTGAGGACCTGAGTTCAAGTTCCTCAAAACCAATGCAAAAAGGCAGACATGGGACTGCAGAAATAGCTCAGGAGTTAAGGGTACTTGTTCTTGCAGAGGTGCCCAGTGTGGTTCCCAGTACATTCCTGTAATCTCAGGATTCAGGAAGCTGAACCAAGATGATCGCAAGTCCAGGGTCAGGGCTGGAGAGGTGGCTCAGTGGTTAAGAGCACTGGCTGCTCTTGCAGAAAACCCAGGTTTTAGTTCGCAACATCCACACAGAGGCTTACAATCATTCCTAACTCCAGTTCTAGGGGATCCAATGCCTCTTCTGGCCATGCCAGCAGGTGGTGCACATACATATATGTGTACAAAATAACTTAATTTAAAAAAAGTCCAGGGACATCCTGGGTTCCATGGTGTGATATTGACTCAAAAATATAAAATAGTCAATAATGCTAGATAAAATGAATGTGGTTTATTAATGTATTGTTCTCCAACAAATTCTGACATGAAAGATGCAAATGTGTCCACCTGTATTTCTGACAAAGCTCACTCACAAAAAAAAAAAGACAAGACTTTTACTTGCAGCCGGGCAGTGGTGGAGCACGCCTTTAATCCCAGCACTCGGGAGGCAGAGGCAGGCGGATTTCTGAGTTCGAGGCCAGCCTGGTCTACAGAGTGAGTTCCAGGACAGCCAGGGCTACACAGAGAAACCCTGTCTCGAAAAACCAAAAAAAAAAAAAAAAAAAAAAAAAGACTTTTACTTGCAGACAACATGTTTTCACCCATAGGGAATTCAAAGGAATTCACTGGAAAAATCAAACGAAATTAAGCAATAGTTAATGCTGTAGCCCTTTGTATACAACGAAAGGTTCCCATCCCCCAACACTGGGGACAAGTATCAGATTAATCAGTGGCTGGAAGGAAGCCGCCAACTCTATTTTTATTAAGTAAACTATTCTACAGGCTTCTTTCTCTAAGGAAATCGTTTAGTATCTTAACACAGTGAGACGCTGTAAGAAGGGGAGCGATCGATTACAGTCACAGGGGATTAAAGACATATGTGTACGACCCAGGTGATTACATTCCTGTGAGAATGCAAAGGACAACAGTAGTTTATGCCTGCATTCCCAGCACTCCAGAGGCAGAGGCAGGAGGATCATTGCAAGTTTGAGGCCCGCATGCTCTACATGCTCTACCCTGGCCAGGCTGACCAAGGCTGTAGACCAAACGAAACACATTGGGGCAAGCTTTGTAGAATTGGATATGACAATAACTTATTTTATATGAAAAGCATAGACAGCAAAAGAAAAAATACCAATAGGACTTCATGAGGCTAATTTGTACTAAAGGGTGTAATCAGCAGAGTGAATAGTGAGCCTACTAAATGGGAGAAGCGTTAATATGGAGAACATACAAAGAATTCCTACTGCTCAATAACAATGACAAAGTCTAGTTTCATATGTGTGGGGAGACTGGGGGTGTAACTTGGTGGTAGAGCACCTGTCTACCATATATGAGGCCCTAGATTTAACCCCCAGGTCCACAAAACATATGCAGAGAACTCATAAGGACACTGCTCCCAAAATGTTATGCAGAAGATCAACGTGCACATTAAATTATTAACCTCAGAGAAATGCAAATCAAAATGGCAAATGGATAGTTTGGAGCCATCATTAGGATGGCACCTGTCCAAAGACCAAACACACACACACACACACACACACACACACACATATGATACACAGCGGGTGGTTTTGTGACATAGGAAAACTGGGTTTCTAGGACACTGGTGGGATTGCATTCAAAGCAAATAAGGACGTTTCTTTAAAAGAATCAGCTGAGAGAGCACACGAGCCAGCAATCCCACTGCTGACACAGCTGAAGACCAAAAGCTGGGTCTCAAAAGGGTGTTTGCACTCCTGAATTCAAAGCAGTGTGTGTGCACTGGCCAAAGGTGACAGGAACACGTGCCAACCAACGGATGGATGGTTAATCTAAGCATGGTGTGCGCGCAGAGGAATGTTCTCCAGCCTTCCAAAGGGAGGAGGGAAACTTTGATCCGTGCTACTGGATAACCAGACACGAGGATGCCAAGCTGAGAGAAGGAGGCAAGCTTCTACGAAGAAGTAAACATCCCATTTAGCACTGATGTCTATGCAGCATCCAAAATTGTCAAGTTCAAGGACACTGGGTTGGGAGTGCAGCTCAGTGGGTAGACTGCTTGACTTGAACAAAGCCAGGTGTCTGTCTCCATCACCACATGATCCCGGCACCAAGTCTCAGACCTCTAATCTCAGCACACAGGAGGTGGAGGCCGTGATCAAAAGCTCAAAGTCATCTCCAGCTACATATCAAATTTGAGGGCAGCCTCTACATTGGAGCCTACTCAAAAACAATATAAATAAATCGTGTGTGTGTGTGATTTTTTTTTGTAGAAACAAAGTTGATAGAGCAATCCCCAGTACTAAAACACAAGAACAAATCCCCCACAAATTCAAAGAAACAGAAAAAAATGATAGTTATCAGAAAGTGGGCGACAGAACAAAGAGGAATTTAATGGGCACAGAGTCCCAGCTTTGCAAGACGAAAGTGTCTTGAGGATCTATTTCGCAATGTGAATATGCTCAGAGCTTCAGACCTGGCCACATACAAACAGTTAAGATGATACATTTTATGTTCTTTGGGGTGTGTGGAGCGGGATTCTGCAGCACGGGCACTCACTTTATGTACCACAGGGGGGAAATGGTGTTCTCCAAGAAAAAGGATTAAGCTCAGCTTGTGACCCAGCTGTGCAAATGCTGTTCCCTGAGATAACATCAAGCCTCCCAGTGCAGAAAAAGTGCTTTCTCTGTGTTTCTCATTTTATATAAACAACATAAAATACTTAAAAGACATGGGAGGGGCTGCAGAAATGGCTCAGTGGTTAAGAGTGCTTGCTGTGATCCTGAGGACCGGAGTTCAGA
The DNA here is from genome assembly GCA_028551405.1 of Uromys caudimaculatus. Lineage (NCBI taxonomy): Eukaryota > Metazoa > Chordata > Mammalia > Rodentia > Muridae > Uromys > Uromys caudimaculatus. The sequence continues at coordinate 68,765,137 of CM052700.1, read as the reverse complement.
TCTCAGCATACATGTAACAAAGCCAGGTATCTTGTGCACCCCTGGAACCCCAATTCTGAGGCAGGCAGAGACAAGAGGATCACTGGGGCTTCCTCACTGCCAGCCTAGCCAAGAAAATGTAATCCTCACATTCAAGGAGAGACCTTGCCTAACAGGAAAAGACAGGGTGATACTGAAAGACACTTAACTCTGTCTCCTGTAGCATGCATACGGCTGCACACACTGTGTGTACACTTAAACACATATGCATACACACACACACACACACACACACAATAAAAGCAAAAAACTTGTTTTAAAGATACAATTTAGAGTTTGGAGTGATGGCTCAGTATTTAAGAGCACTGGCTGCTCTTCCAGAGAGCCCAAGTTTGGTTCTCAGCGTCTACATCAGATGGCCATGACCTGTAACTGTAGCTCAGGGGATCTAATAGCTTCTTCTGGACTCTTAGGGCACCTGCGAAGGCACACAGAGGCACACGCATGCGCGTGTGCACACACACACAAACACACACACACACACCTAGAGGCACACACACATAAACACACATACACAAACATACAAAGTAAACCTTTTTTAAGGATACAACTTATTAGTATTAGTATTTTTGGGGCTGGGTGTATGGATCAACTGTAAAGAGCATGCTTAGATCATGTGAGTTCCCAAGTTTGGGTCTCAGCGCCAGATTAATAAGTGCTCTGGAAGAGTAGCGAGTGCTCTTAACCATAGATCTAGCTCTCCACCCCAAGCTTACCCGTGTGCCTTTCACATATATAGATATACATAATTAACATTTTATAAATCTTAAAATAAAATAGTCAGCTTTGGTCTCCAGTTTGTTGATACAAGTGACAGGCTCTTGCCTCACAAGGCCTAAGAGTCTATTCTGAAACCAAATCTGAGTAATCGTGGCCCAGACACACAGATGCAGCTCACTCCAAATATGTTCCAAGTTCAGAAAGTTTTGTTTTGTTTTTTGCTTTTTTCTTTTTGGAATGGAATAGAGAAAGTGATGAATCAAGACACTTTTCAAATATATCAGTGGAGACATCAAGCAAATGGTTACCAGAAACCAAGAGAACCTCTGCCATAGGCCTCAGATGTTCCCTGGCTGGGTCGTGAGTGGTGGCAGCTCAGGGTCTATTGTACATCCCAAATGAATGGACCTAATCATCACAAAGGTGTGAGGTGACACACAGAGTGGGCAATAAAAGGCTCTGGAGGAGATAATTTAGCTGAAGGTCTCTGACATTCCAGCTCTCCACAGACAGAAGTTCTAGGTAGCCAGTCATCCTTGTTGAATGTTTAACCTGTGTATAGCTTTTTTTCTGGGAATTTCAGTTCATATGCTTAAAGGAGGCAAAGGTTCAACTTCCTTCAGTTCCCAAGTCCAGATTCATCTGACACAGTCACCCCCACCACACTGTTTACATCTCATCCCTGTGACACTGAAGATATGTATCTGAGGGGCCTTGGTGGCCAAGCCGGAGCCATGTCGATACTGATCCTAAGATTGGTTCCTCCGGTTTGAGGATTGCAGCAACACTGACCTTTCAGGCCCTGGCCAAGGTGGAGGGTGCTTCTTCCTTGGCTTCCTTCCAAGGAGCCACCAAGAGGCAGAAAGAAACGAAGAAACACAAAGCATGGTGGAATATCACTTCTGATGGCATTGTCCACATTGCCTGACAGATATGGCACTGGATTTCAGCCAAAGGACTCTCTGAAACTATTAACAAGGTCATGAGGACTTGTGACCAGTCTGTGAGGTGCCTCGTCTGGCTGTCATGTCATTCAGGACATCATTAGTGTCACCAGTGGCACAATGGAATGCCTGGCCAGATGAGAAACACAAATGAGCCAGGTGTGGTGGGCACACACCTGTAATCCCGACGCTGTGTAAACCTGGTGTGGCAGTGCACACCCGTACATGGCAGCACTCAGGAAGTGGAGGCAAGAGCATTAGGAGTCTAAGGTCATCCTCAGCTACATTAGCAAATTTGAGACCAGCCTGAGCTACATGAGACCTTGTCTTTAAAAAAGAAAAAAAGACTTGAGAAGCAGAGACAGGTATGTCTCATTGAGTTCAAGGCCAACCTGGTCTACAGAGTGAGTTCCAAGACAGCCAGGGCTATACAGAGAAACCCTGTCTCCAAAAAACAAAAACAAACAAAAAGGCAGGACAGTGGCAGAGCATGACCTTAATCCCAACACTCAGGAGGCAGAGCCAAGCAGATTTCTGTAAGATCAAGGCCAACCTGGTCTTCAGCACAAGTTCCAGGACAGGCAGAGCTACACAGAAAAACCTGTTTCTAAAAACAAACAAACAAAAAGCAGATCTTGCCACTCTCTGAAAACAGCCCTTTCCCAGCCTTCCTTGGGGTTAGCTGTAACCAGAGTAGCAGGCTGTAGTGCCTTGAGGCCAACAGAAACTGCATAACCCTTGAACCACTTCCAAAGTGTTGTTTGACATCACATGTCCAACTATTTACTTTCATCCTGGAACTAGGTCCCACCCCGCCCAGCCTGTGAGCACTGGAGGACTTTCTAGGGAGCCTTACTAGGGAATCAGATAAGGAAGGGTGTCCTGATGGCCAGGGGGCAGTAGTGGCCTAATGCACTTCAACAGCATGTGCCCTGCAGCGGTGTCGCCTGAGCTTCTGTTTCTCTAGGACCCAGCCAGGTGTGGGTCTAGCCTGAGAGCTCTGCAGCCTCAGAGGACCACATGTCAGCTGCATCCCATCTCATGCCCAGGAGGGGTGGTGAGGGGCATCTGCTTCTGGATAAAGCTACCTGAGAGTCACAGAGGACACAGAAATCTCAGCCCCAGGTCCCTGCCTCAGCCTCACAGGACACTTCCTGTTTTGTCTAACGCTCCTCTCACTAGCACCAATCAGGACTCCATAGAATCAGAGGATTTTAAAGTAAGGGGGAGTGGGAAGTAGGTGGCCCCAGCAGCACCCTAAGTGTGCCCTTCCGGCACTTACCCTGCATCAAGAGCCAGGCAGGAAGCTCTCAAGAGCATTGCATAAGAGTAGAGGATTTGAGAAGCCTTGGTGGGGCTAGAGAGGCTCATTCTGACCCCACTCAGAATCTCGTGCTCCAGAGGGCGGAGAACAAGCACACCCCTTGTTTGAAGATGAACAAAGTCAGGATGAGGGGGTTTGGAAAGGAGAGGAATAGGAACCACCATCAGCCAGCATATGGCAGGTGGACAGGAGTGTCCCTGCTGGGAAGACCTGGGACCGAACACCTGGAGGGCTCTCAAGACACAGGCAAACACTGAGGTCAGCCTGCTCAAGTGGAGTCCAGCCCCCAGGTCCTCTCCCCCACTATAAGAGCCCCTGGCTCAAGGAGGGTACTAAGCAGTAGGCAGTCATGGTCAAGTCACATCTACTGCAGTGGCTACTGCTGCTTCCTACACTCTGCTGCCCAGGAGCAGGTGAGTCCTCCAGCCTCCCTCACAGAGGCCTTGCCACCACTTACTGAGTCGGCTCTGTGCCCAGAACGACCCTAGTCTGCACACAATCCAGAACTTAAAGCTGAGGCACAGAGAGGCCCTGGGGGCTCATCCAAGGTCACAGGTAGTGGATATTGAAGCAGGAGGACTCAGGGCTGCCTGGCATAAGTCATGGCCACCCCTTCGAAATGAAACTGGGTTGGAGGTGGGGTGAAGGCAGGGTGCCAAGTGTATGCTGGATCCTGATGAGGGTTGCTCTGACCTCATCTATAGCTATCGGGTCGACCTCATCCCCGGATTGTACACAAGGCCCTAAATTCTGGTGCCAAAGCCTGGAGCAAGCAGTGCAGTGCAGAGCCCTGGGGCACTGCCTACAGGAAGTCTGGGGACATGCAGGAGCTGTGAGTAGCACCCAAGCGGACACTAGAAATCTGGAAAGGAGGAATTGGGGTGGGTTCTGAATGAACCTTAGGGAAATGGACTTCCCACAAGGCTGGAGTGGCAGGGAATGATGGTATCGTGTAGTGTGACAGGAAATGGCAGGCAGAACGGGATGGGATGAAACTTGACGGAATGAGATGAATGGGGTGGACATTTGGTGGGTCAGATGGGGTGGATGTGTGGGTCAGATGGGGTGGATGTGTGGGTCAGATGGGGTGGATGTGTGGGTCAGATGGGGTGGATGTGTGGGTCAGATGGGGTGCTGGGATGAGATAGACAAAATGTGATAGAACAGGGTGGATCAAGTGGGGTGGGACAGAACGGGGTGGAATTCGCCCAGCAGGACGAGATGGGATGATGGATGGGTAGGTAGATCCTTATACCTGAAGGTACCTGTCAGCCTGTCTGGGAAAGCCTCAACACCTGGAGCTAGGAGCATGCCCCCAACTCATTTGCCCGACTTGAGATCCTTTTTTTCCAGAATGACCTGTGCCAAGAGTGTGAGGATATTGTCCACCTCCTCACAAAGATGACCAAGGAAGACACTTTCCAGGTAATGGGAAACAGGAAACAGTGTGCTCTGGTGGAGGCCTTGTGTCAAGGGACTTTGGTGAGGGCAGACCTCGGAAAGGCCAGGCTAACCCTCACTTCTCTGCCCTCCCAGGACACGATCCGGAAGTTCCTGGAACAAGAATGTGATATCCTTCCTTTGAAGCTGCTTGTGCCCCGGTGTCGCCAAGTGCTTGATGTCTACCTTCCCCTGGTTATTGACTACTTCCAGAGCCAGATTGTGAGGACCCTGACCTACCTGCCACACAGTACATGTGCCTAAGTGGCCACTTACCTATATAAGTGGCACCCCAATACATGCACAAACACACAGAGAGAGAGACAGAGAGACAGAGACAGAGACAGACACAGACACAGAGACACAGAGAGAGAGAGAACATCCAAACAGATACATACACAACACACACATATACACATACACACAGGCATACACACAAACACCCATATCCATACCTAATCACACATGTACACCACCTTTCAATCAGATACATGCACAGAACTACAGACACACACACAAGACACATACAGCACACAGCATACACGCACACAGCATACACATACATACACACTATACACACACACCCACAAACACAATAAGGCACACACACACATACACACACTCACCTCACTACAGCCACAGGAAACACTGGAAACTCAGTCTCTTTATCCAGACACCTAAATCAGAGCCTGCCTGTTCAACATATTACATTCAGACACGCCCGCCATCCCCTCACCCCCACACGCCCACATTCTCATTTATCGTCACACAATATGTTCACATGCATTCACACTTTCCCAGACACATGCCTAAGGCCCTACACAGCCCCATCTCTGTCCTGGTCCCTTCCACGGAGTCCTAAGATGCAGTACTTCACCCAGCCTGCTCCCCATAGCTTCAGGCTTAAAGATTGTGGCCCTTGTCCCTGTGCATGAACCTGGGCAAAGAGGGGTTCCCTGCTGACCCTAAAAGCTCTTACCTGTTCCATGCCCTAGAACCCCAAAGCCATCTGCAATCATGTGGGCCTGTGCCCACTTGGGCAGGCTAAGCCAGAACAGAAGCCAGGGATGCTGGATGCTATTCCAAACCCTCTGCTGAACAAGTTGGTCCTCCCTGTGCTGCCAGGAGCCCTCTTGGCAAGGCCTGGGCCTCACACACAGGTAAGCCAGCCCTCCCCAGCCCATTCCTCAGTAGCTGCTTATAGAGAATCCAGAAGGCTAAAGTGACCACTGAGACACATGAGCACCCAGAGAGGCAGAGCTCAAACCAGGAGGCAGAGAACGAAAGGTCAGACAGTCAGGCCCAGGTGGTACCTCCCAGCCTTAACCACACCTCATCGCTTCCTTCCTCAGGACTTCTCTGAGCAACAGCTCCCCATCCCTCTGCCCTTCTGCTGGCTTTGCAGGACTCTGATCAAGCGGGTCCAAGCTGTGATTCCCAAGGTAAGGACCACACAGAGCTCCAGGAGGGCCTCCAATAGCTACACCTTCCTCCACCTCAACACTCCAAGAAGGCTATGAGGAGTTAGGTGAGGAGACACCCAGGCATTGCTCCTACCCAAGGACCCTTGAGGCCCAGGTATGGGAGGTTAGGTCAGAGCCAGCCTTCTCTTCTAGCAGATCACCATCTAAAGGCTGAGAGGCACTGGTTGTCACTGCAGAAAAAAAGGTGCATTAATTTAAAAAAATGTTCACCAATAATTGGCATCTCTTCTGTCCTCCAAACCCATGGTAGACTCTCCCAGTGCCTCATCAGCTGACAATTATCCTCCCCCACAAATGGTCGGGCTGGTCAACACCGCTGGGGTCCTGAAGCCCATGTCAGTCATTAAGACTCACAACAAGGCACACATTCAAGCCTTTCTGAAGCCTGTGTTATGGAAGGAACGTGCAGATTATAGAACACGCAGAGCTGAGGGATCACACAGATAAAATGATAACAGACAGGTTGGCCAGGGAGAGGCTCTGAAGAGGGTAACAAGCCAAAATCTGGGAGAAAATAAGGTCCCCAGGGGTCAAGGACATCCATCAGTAAAAAATGAGCTCAACCAGCTGTTGGGGAAGGGACCAGGAGGAGGGGGCAGCGTTTGGGGTGTAAATGCATAAATAAATATTTTTTAAATGAGCTCAGAGGGCTAGGGAAATGGCTCAGTGGGTGCAGTACTTGCTGAACCTGAATTCAGATACTCACACCCACATAAAAGTTGGGGGTAGCAATGTGTAACCCTACACACCGGGAAGTCAGAAATAGGCAGATCCCTGAGCATGTTGGCCAGCCAGCCTAGCCAAATGGATGAGCTCCAGAGTTAGTGTGAGACCTTGTCTCAAAAGACCAACACAGAGGGGCTGGAGGTAGGGCTCACCAGTTTCAAACATTTGCTGCTTTTCCAGAGGAGTGAGTTGGGTTCCCAGTACCTCTGTCCGGCAGCTCACAACCACCTGTAACTCCTGCTCCAGGGAATCCAATGCCTTCTTCTGGCTCCCAAGGGCACCTGCACATATGTGTCATATGTATACTCAGATACACAAACATATGCCTAAATAAAAATAAATCTTTAAAAAAATAATCAGGCGGGGAGTGACTAACGAGGACACTCAACATTGACTCTGGCCTCCGCACACCTGCACACATGTACACATGTACATAATAAACATCTACATGCAAAACAAACACCCAGCCTTATCAATCCGAACATCACTGAGGACCAAAAGCATGGGCAAGACCATTAAGACCAATGTGTAGACAGATGGAGACGACATCAGAAGAGCTGAGGGAACAGGCAGCCAAGTGGGGGACCGTGCTGTGTTGCCAGGGAAGCCAAGAGAGAAGGATGTTCGACGGATCAGAGAGCAGCTGAGCCATCAGGCAGGGTGAGAGTTAGGCAGGGGATGTGGAGCTGGACCGGTGAGGCTTCCTAAGGTCGGAAGCCATTCTAGTATGTTCTCCAGTCAGCAGGGACCAGAGAGAGGATAAGGCCAAGGGAAGAGGCGTGGGTGGAGGTAATCCAGGGGTGAAGACCATTTCACTAATGAGCAGCTTGGTTATTGACTACCATGACTGTTGACCTATGTCACCGTGCTAGGAGAGCCGTGTGTGGATCAATGATAACAGGTAGGTGTCTTAAGTGAAGTGCCCCATTTGGGAGCTATCACACTCCAAGGATGTCCATACTCTAAGGCCTCCCCCTGCCTCAACCTCCTGGCACTGGGGCCAGCTTGTCACATGGGTTGAATAAGGAGTAAAGGAAAAAGCCACACCCTGGTGACCTCTGTTGCCCTTCAGTTTAGAGTTTGTTTGGAATTAAGAGTGAGGTAGGAGACGTTCTGGCTTTCCCAGGGGTTCCAAAAGCCAAGGACATGTCAGCTTTGGGGGCCAAGGGAAGGGACTGTCTGTCTTCCTGATGGATCCGCATGGGAAAGTAGGGCGGCCCTTGGTCAGGAAATGGGTTTGAGTTCTAGCTTCAGGCCAGGCTGTTAGAAGCCATGGCCTTGAAGCCACCTTTTAAGTGACTCAAGCCTTTAGAGTCAGATCTGTATCTGGTGTCAACTGCAGATTCTCTCAGTGACCCCAGGTGCACCCGAGTCCCCTGCTGTCTTGGATGCTCAGTAACCTGTGGACAGAACCACTCTCCTTCCTAGAAGGGAGAAAGGGGATGCATCGGGGGTGCCCACTAAGGTGGGCACAATGACAGCCTGCCAGAAGAAGGTCCTATGATGTCCTTTCTCCACCTTCACCCCAGGGTGTGCTGGCCGTGGCTGTGTCCCAGGTGTGCCACGTGGTACCCCTGGTGGTGGGTGGCATCTGCCAGTGCCTGGCTGAGCGCTACACAGTTCTCCTGCTAGACGCATTGCTGGGCCGTGTGGTGCCCCAGCTAGTCTGTGGTCTTGTCCTCCGATGTTCCACTGAAGAAGCTGTTGGTCCAGGTAAGCCTGCCGTCCCCTCCCCCACGACCTCTCCCCAACTCATATCCCTACAGTGCACATGGGAGGGAACATGGACAAGGTGGAGTTTAGGAACCAACACTATTTTTTTTACTATTTATTTCTATGGTTATGGGTGTTTTGATTTATATAGCTGAGGCTGGCTTTGAACTCCTAATTCCCCCTTCTCAGCCTTTCAAATGTTAGGGTTAAAGGCTAGCATGACTGTACTTAGCTTCTAGCTCTCTTCTACAAGTGGACTTCTCCCAGTTGAGTTACAGAGTGAGCAGGGTGGGGCAGGGCAGGATCCTGGGAGAAGACTAAGTTCTTTTTCTGCTCCAGCACGTACACCTATAGACCACAGGGTGTGCCTGGTTCCCACAGAGGCCATAAAGGATGTTGAATCCCCTAGAATTGGAATAACTGACAGTTATAAACCACCATGTGGGGCTCTGGGAATTGAACCCCAGTCCTCTGGAAGAGCTCTTAACCATAGAACCATCTCTCGAGTCCCAGAACCAACACTGTACAAGACAGTCCTGGGGGAAGAATTAAAACAGAGTCTTACTACATAGCACAGGTTGGCCTCTAGCTTGGTGCAATCCTCCTGCCTCAGCCTCTCAAATGCTGGCATGACAAGGTATGTGCCTTCATACCCAGCTTGCTGGACAATTTTAACTACTTTCTCTTTAGCCCTCCCTGCTGTGGAGCCTCTGATAGAAGAATGGCCACTACAAGACACTGAGTGCCATTTCTGCAAGTCTGTGATCAACCAGGCCTGGAACACCAGTGAACAGGCTATGCCACAGGCAATGTACCAGGCCTGCCATCGCTTCTGGCTAGACAGGCAAAAGGTAGGTGGCCACATGGGTTGGACTTATGGCATGTGTGTGATGGGGGCAGAGCCAGAAGAAACTTTGTAGCCAGAGACAGACATGAGGCTGGTTCCCAGCCAGGTAGACAGGATGTGGGTCAGACAATGATGGGATTGTCACAGCTGTAACTGGCTAAGAGTTGTCACTGGACCCAAGACTTTGGACTGTGGAATGTCAGCAGGCCTTCTTCATGGGCTAAGCACAAGCAAAGTCCTGTTAGTCCCAGCAGAAAAAGGTCATACTGTCCTTTCCTGATTTCACTAGATGGTGTGTTTGCCACTGTCCCCCTGGTGTGCCACGTTACCCCCATGGTGGGTAGCATTTGACAGTACCTAGCAGGCACCAGAAAGTGAGGAAAGCATGGTCCAGCTGGAGCAGAAAGAGAACTTAGCCTTTGCCCAGGATCCTGTTCTGTCCCACCCTGCTCACTCTGTAACTCAACTCTCCTGCAGGAGAGAGCTGGAAGCTGGCATGATAGTGCTAGCCTATAACTCTAACATTTGAAAGGCTGAGGAAGGAGAATCAAGAGTTCAAAGCCAGCCTCAGCTATATAAAAATGAGTTCAGGGTCAGTCTGGGCTACATGAGACTCTGGTGAAAGGAGACAGAGATAGGAAAGAGCAAGAGGAAAGAAGATGAGGATTGTGTAGAGGTGTCCTCACATAACCCAGTCTAGCATCAGATTTTCTTTTAGCCAAGGAGGGCCTTGAACTTCTGATTCTCCTGCCTCTACCTCAGGAGTGCAGGCATTATAAGTGTGTGCCCACACCCAGTTTATGTGGTGTCTGGAATCAAGCCTAAGGTTTTGTGCATACTGGATACCCTATCACTTGAGCTAAATCCCCAGACCCATTTCTACCCTTCTGAAAAGGAATTTATGTGGCCAATCAAGAGGAAAAAGAGAAAGCCCTCTAATCTCTAATGTCT
>CM052700.1:68678215-68754449 GCA_028551405.1 Uromys caudimaculatus | reverse complement strand
TCTACCTCAGGAGTGCAGGCATTATAAGTGTGTGCCCACACCCAGTTTATGTGGTGTCTGGAATCAAGCCTAAGGTTTTGTGCATACTGGATACCCTATCACTTGAGCTAAATCCCCAGACCCATTTCTACCCTTCTGAAAAGGAATTTATGTGGCCAATCAAGAGGAAAAAGAGAAAGCCCTCTAATCTCTAATGTCTTTTTTCCTGTCAAAAAAAAAGGTAAGTCAGAAAAACCCCTAAAAAAGTACATGAAGCTAGCTGCTAAGAACCTAAAAGTAGACATTCTCCTCCCCCATACCCTCACCTCAGAGAAAGCAACAACAAAAAATAAAGTAAGGCATCTTGATGGACACTGCCCATCACCTACATTGCTTCCCCTGGCCTGCAAACCAGTGATGCCAACACAGCCACACTACCTCAGCATGCTGCATGAGCAAGCTTGGCAAAGGTTTCTGAATTAATGCAGACACCTGGCAAACATCTAACAAATGAAAACGCTGTGCTGATAGGTTACAGATGTTGCATATATTACAGATAGTCTGAAGCTCAAAATATAGGGACAACAGAGAAAGTGCAGGCCCACATAAGCAAGTCCCTTTCTGGTTCTAGGACTAGTTAAGAACACGGGCTCTGAGGCCAAGTATCTAACCACAAATCCCAATGTTACTGACTTCAGGTAAGTCCTTAAACACTAAGCCTAGGTTTCTTCATGTGTGAGAGCTACGCTCTAGGGACAGTAAACCATTAGTCCCAGAGACACTAACCAGGTTACAACAGCCTACACTAAATCCTGTGTTTGTAAAGATATTCTGTGTATGCTTTTGTTTGCAGCTGAGATACACTGTTAAAATGTTTAGCTCAGCTAGGCATGGTAGCAATGCCTGTGATCTAGTACCTAGGAGGCTGAGGGCAGAACAGCTTCAAGTCTCAGCCAGCTTGGGCAACAATGTGAGACCTTGTCTTAAAAAACAACTACAGACAAAGCAAGTGTCTCTGAACCAAAGCTTCTCAAATATTAATTTCAAACACATCAAAGGGTCTTGTTAAATAATGAAGTGTCCCAAGGGGGTGGGACTCTGCCATTCTAAGGAGCCCTGAGATGGTATCACTGCTGCTGGGCTGAGAATCCCACTCTGGCTGGTGGGGCTCTGACTCCAATAGAGGTTCTCAACCCTGCCTGGGTATCAGATTCTTCTGGAGAACTTCAGAACACCTAACACTTCATTATGCATCCACATAATCTAAAGCAGAGTTTCCTAATGAACCAGGACCACTGTTTGGATTTAAGTAAGGGTGTAACAGCACTGTAGGATCTGTGGCTGCATCCCTGGCCTCTATTCCAGTTGAAAACCAATGTCTACTCTAACTGTGCTGGGGCAGGGCCAGCAATCAGGACTTCAGAAAGTTTCAAGGAATATCTAACGGTGAGACAAAACTAAAGCCATTGCCTCTAGTATGCACAGAGCTCTGAAGCCAGGCCCATAGAGGCAAAGAAATTCAAAGTCAGGAGCAACACCTATTTTGCAGCCCGGTCCACGCCAGTCGGGGCCACTCACATGATGAAGCACGTGGATCCTGTAGGAGCCCTCGGAAGGCTTGCCGTCGTGCACAATGTTGGCAATGAGGTCATAGGTGGTGTTCCTGTGGACTGCTTGGACTTCTTCAGATAAGTATTCTCTCAGATCCACATTTCTGGAGACAAAAAATAAATAAATCAGACCATGGCTGTGAAGTTAGAGAAACATCCCATACAAATGACTAAATGAACCACAGAGCTATTGACTGTTACTTTAGGGTCCTAGCTATGAAAAGTTTGCAGTGCCAAAAAAAGTTCCAGTGAGTTGAACTTACATGTTTCAACAGCAAGTACTTGTATCAGGAAAACCCCTCTAGAAGCATGTCTAGGGCCCAAAGTACAGGATCTCTGCTCACCTGGATTTCAATGGGAATCTTGGCTGTCACATGACAGCTGTGAATTTAAGCAGGTTACACAAGGAATGTGACTCCACTGCCTGCCCTGGGAGTAAGGAGCGGAGTCAGCAGGGGCTTGACCACGGGCCTACCTGGGGGTCCACCTTGCAGCACCTGTCCTTTGTCCCTAGCCCTACAGGAAGAAGCCTGACCACATGCTATGCCATCACTGTAACCACCTAATCTGAACACTAGGCAAACCATCAGCTTCTTTATTTTCAAGGACCTTACTTCCTTCATTTTCTTTCAGTGAAGTCAGAGGCAAAATCATTACAAGTAACACAGCTCACACAGATAGCAGAGGTATGAAATGGGAGTTTATTCAAGGCTTCTAGACTAGGAAGCCAGCACTGAAGAAAAAAATGGGTCCAGAGAGCTGGCTGCCTTCTGTTCCTTTGTATGTGTGGTTTATGTTCCTGTGAGCACAAGCAGATGGATGTGAATGCCTGTAGAGGTGAGATCAATGCCCAGTGTCTTCCTCAGTTTCTCTCTTCCTTATTTTTTATGCAAGGTCTCTCAACACCATCTTCTGCTTTTCAAGAGCACAAGACACACATGCAGTGTACAAACGCATATTCTAACGAAAACACTCATGTACATAAAGTGATGTATATACTCTCTGGACCCATTTTTTCTTCAGTGCTGGCTTCCTAGTCTAGAAGCCTTGAATAAATTCCCATTTCATACCTCTGCTATCTATGTGAGCTGTGTTACTTGTAATGATGTAAAATAAATCTCAGCTAGATGTGGTGGCATACACCTTTAATTTCTCAGGAGGAAGAGGCAGGAGAATCTCTGAGTTCAAAGTCAGCCTGGCCTACATATCAAGATCCAGAAAAACTATGTAGAGACTCCATCTCTATAAAGTTTTTTTTTTTTTTAATTTAAAAACAATTAGAGAAATGAACCAACTGATAAAGTGTTCACCATGCAAACCTGGTGACCTGACTTTGATCCACACAGTGGAAGAAGAATAATTCATCCTATAAGTTATCCTCAGTTCTCCACATATGTGCCAAGGCTCACAAACACCCATGCAGGTGTGAGTGCACACCCATAAACAAAATAAATAAAATGCAGCAATTCCTTTAATAAAGAAGTCTTTGAGTCCTATTCTAAGAATAGACCTCCTTTTTTCTAACTTTTCAGGAGCAAGCTTTCTGAAGGGCAAGCTACTCAAGTCACAACTCCCAGATGCACAGATGCAAAACAGGTAAGAAGATAAACACACTCCAGGCCCACAAGAAAAGCTGGCAGGGTAAGAAGTTCCAGCAGCTACTGAACAGAAGCACCACCCACAGCGGCCCCCTTGGAGATGAAGCACTCTTCCCTCTCAGGAGCACACTGGTGACTCACAAGAGACTAGCTGTGACATACATCCTTACTGATGGGATTTGAAAGACAGTGCTTCTGCAGTCCCACAAAGAGAACAGACAGGTGGCTTCTGTGTTCCTTACTTTGTTCTATGTGTCATATAAACAGGACGGCGGTGAAGAACAGGAAGAAAACTGTGGGGGAAAGGAGGAGCTGGAGAGACGGCTCAGAGGTTAAGAGCACTGCAGACCTCTTGCAGAGGTCCCAGGTTCATTTCTCTACACCTACATGGTTCACAACCATCTGTGACTCCAGTTCTAGAAAATCCAATGCCCTCTTCTGACCTCCATGGGCTCTACACACACATGGTAACAGACACACATGCAGGTGAGACACTCATTCACATAAATTTTAAAAATTCTATAATATACTTTTAAAAAAGAAAAAAGGAGATTCTCCTGTATGCCTCACTAAGAAATCCTCCTACATCGCAGCTGCCACATACTTATAATCCCAGGTTGAAGAGGCTGAGCCAGGGAGTCACAAGTTCAGCAAAGACCAGGTCTGAGTTTTATTGCAAGATCCCATCTCCAAATTTTAGAAAAAAACAAAAAAACAAAAAAAACCTTACATAAAATTCAGATAAAGCTAGTGATACAGTGCTTGCCCGGCATCCAAGATGCCTGGTTCAATCTCTAATAATTGAGAGGAGAGGATTCCCAGGACACCCCTCTCTTCACTATCTACTACCACAGATTCTCAGGAAGGAAAGCATACCTGAGTCTTAGGGCTCGTGCGATCTCAGTCTCACAGCCCAGAGTACACTTTCCCCACTGAGCCATCCCCCCAGCCAAACACTTTAGACTACACAGAACTGAGAGCTGGACATATTTCCAAAGGGAAAAACTGGCAATCCTGGTGGTTTGGGGAAAGTGAGAGGAAATGGGAGGAAAAGAATCCAAGAGGGAAGCACCTGTCCCCTATTGCCCCAAACTGCTTTGTTATACAATGTATAACTTCCCTGTCCCTAGAAAGCTGAACATATCCTAGACATTCCTGAGTTGAACATCATATGCTCACAGTCTCCTCTGCACCAGTCTGCCTTAGACACCGCCCTTCCTCCAACCTCAGTCCCCACACGCTGACACACACTCACTGTCAGACTGCCATGAGGTTTCTCCACATTCTCAGAGAACTTCTTCAGATGTAAACACAGTCTCTCAGAGCTGCAGAGAAGGCTCAGCAGTTAGGGTAACTAGATGCTCTTCCAGAAGGACATGGGTTGATTCCTGGAACCCACGTGGGGGCTCACAAGTGTCTACAACTACAGTTACAGGGAATTTAATGCCCCTTTCTGGCCTCTGTGGGTATCAGGCATGCATATGATACAGACACAGTCATGCAAAATATCCATACATATAAAATTTTTAAAATTTAATTAAAAAATTAAAAGCATTGGCTCTTCAGAACTGAAACGCAATGGTCTATCCTAGTGAGGTCTTTTTGAACTAGAAGGCAGCCAACTAAAATCACCTGGTAACCTTTTGGCTCCTTCAAAATAGTCATGAGAACTCAACTGCAGGGCAAATTTAAAAGTTCCATATTAAAATCTGTAATTTATGACAGTGTGCTGTCACATGCTTGTAATTACAAAACTAGGAAGGCAGAAGGTGGGAGAATCAAAGGTCCAAGGTCATCTTAGATTATAGTGACTTCAAAGCCAGGGTGGGCTACATGAGACTGAATCTCAAATAAGCAAACAAATACATAAATAATGTCTGGATCTAGGGCAACATCCACTTCAGGGACTCTGAAATATGTATGTCCTTCCAGCAAGCCCCTCATGTCTATGATATAGGAAGCTGTTTCTTGCAATCCCCAACCAAATTAGTCCAAAAGAAACAACATGGAAGGACGTCCAAAATCCTGGCCAGATGTGGCAGCTGCAGATTTGGGAGGTTGAGGCAGGAGTTTCAGGAGTTCAAGATCATTTGCCAAGTTCAAGAACAGCCTGGGCTACCTAAGATCCTGTCTCAAAAAAGAAAGATGTGGGGGACCCCACCACAGTGAAGCAGGGCGATACACACGTGATAGGGAAGTTGACAATTGTTGGATTCTTCTCCACGAAGAAGTTGTTCTTAGTAAATCTCTTGATGCAAAAGATCAGATAGGGAGGCAGCTTGGTGAGCTGGAAGCGCTTCAGGAAGTTCTCCTTGTAAGTCTTGTATTCCTACAAAGACAGTTTGATGTCATCAGTGCCAGCACTCAGGAGGTACTTACTAGAACAGGCATCAGCACCCAGGACACACTAGAATGGAGGCTTTTTAAACCTAACCCTGCATCACACCTAGACTTCAAAAGACACCCAGCCTCAGAAATCACAAAAGAGGCTAAGATTAGCAGTGTGGCAAACACTAAGACACCTCTCGACAATGGGCTGCATCAGGCAGTACATGATCACATTGCTAAAAGTAGTATCCCAGCTGTGTGGGCTTGGGCATATACAACTATCTAGTGAAAAAGTCAGTTGAAAGCTGAATTTCCACCATACAGATATTACTCTACTCAAAATGGAGAAAAATGTCTTGACTTAGCAGCAGCGAAGCACCCTCAGTATTCCAAAGGAGGTGGCTGTCAACTTCTCACACCCCTCCTGCGCTAAAGACCTGGGCTGGGGGTGTAGCTCTATGGAAAACCCTGTGATCAGCACACAGGAGGCACTGATGTATCTCAAACCAAAGCGCACATCTGAGAAAAAAATCTCCAGGCTTGTGTAAGCAATCTAGTGGGTCACATGTCCTGTAAGCTCACTCTGCATGGCCCAAGGAGAAAGGAAGGGCCATGACACCTGTCCAGGTCAAGGGGTATAAAGCTGGTGAACACTGAGGTGCTTTGCTTTGCTTTTCCTTTATATGTATGGGTATTTTGTCTGTCTGTGAACCATGTGTGCCCACAGATGTCAGAAGAGGGAGCCAGCTCCCCTGAACTGGAGTTACAGATGGTCATAAGGCACCATGTGGGAGCTGGGAATTGAACTTAGGTTCTTACAAGAACAACACTCTTAATCACTGAGCCATCTTTCCAGCACTGTAAATAGTTTTTCTTTTTGTTTTTTTGTTGTTGTTGTTTTGTTTTGTTTTGTTTTTTTCTGGTTTTTTTTTTTTTTTTTTCAAGACAGGGTTTCTCTGTGTGGCCCTGGCTGTCCTGGAACTCACTCTGTAGACCAGGTTGACCTCGAACTCAGAAATCCACCTGCCTCTGCCTCCCAAGTGCTGGGACTAAAGGCGTGCGCCACCACTGCCCAGCGAATAGTTTTTCTTAATACAAATTTTTATCTTTGTCTGGAGATATAGCCCAGTAGAGCACTTACCTATTATCAGGAGTTCAAGGCTTGTTCTACACAGCAAGTTCTAGGCTAACTTGGCTAGATAAGACCTTAACTCAAAAACAAAAACAGAATTAATAATTTTTAAAAGATGAGATTTCTGTATTTACTGTTTCCAAACGTCTAAATTTCCCACCTTTCTCTACAGTACTCAGGCAGGCATGAGCCATGTAAGAAAGAGCCTTAAAGAGTTAAACACCAGGGAGACTTGAGAAAGACAATACACTTAGAAAAGACAAGGCGGCTGGGGAGTGCCTAGTCTGTGGAGCGCTTGCCTTCTACTTTCAAGGCCCCACTGTTAACACAGCAAAAAACGATGCTACAGCCGGGCTGTGGTGGCGCACGCCTTTAATCCCAGCACTTGGGAGGCAGAGGCAGGTGGATTTCTGAGTTTGAGGCCAGCCTGGTCTACAGAGTTGAGTTCCAGGACAGCCAGGGCTATACAGAGAAACCCTGTCTCGAAAAACAAACAAACAAACAAACAAACAAACAAACAAACAAACAGATGCTAAAGTTAACAACAAAGGAGGGAGCAGTCAAGGGTGGCAGTTGGGTCACCTTCTCCGTGATGCCGTTGAACTTGGCCAGGATGGTGAAGAGAGGCACCTGGGGGATGATGAGCTGCTCCTTCTCATCCTTGTAGAGTGGGGCGGTGGGAAGGTCGAGAGTTAGGTACATGAACGTGGACTCCACCATCGTCTCCTGGTACTCGTCATTGTGGAGCAGCTGCTCCTTCTCTTCCGCTGGCTGGAAATGAATGAGAAGAGGGGAGGAAAGGAGCGTGTGCAGGGAGCAGGCCCAGAGCACGGCGTCCTGCGTGGGAGATGTATGCACATCTCCTCTAGTCCAGAGCCCAGGCAGCTATATTCAGAACCAGCCCCTGACGATGTTCATTCAAACACTGAAGGCACGTGTGTGCATGTGTGTGGTCATGAAACTAGAAAGGGGACCGTCAAACAGGAGCAGGGTAACCGAGTATGTGTGACATGAAGCAAAACAAGGAACTATTTGTGGAGAAACCTGCCAGGCAGAGGGCACTGGGAACAGGGGACAGCAACAGAAGAGGGGATTATTTAGAACCAAGTATCGTGACATATGTGTTCAGAAACGACATAGTCAAACCCATGACTTTATAGACCAACTTTTAAAGAAAAACTTGCTATCCACCTTCTGAGAGGTTTTATTTTGTTTTTTGGTTTTTTGGGGGTTTTTTTTTGGTTTTCCAGAGAGGTTTTATTTTGTTTTAAAAGTTCTCAGATTACACAAGAAGCTTGGCTGAGCCTTCTGGAAAACATACCAGTAGCACTCAGTGGTCAGACCACTTTAGCCAACAGACTACCAGCTACAGACTCTGAAGTTACAGCGCATTACCACAATAAGGCCAGAACTGTGAGGGTTTTGTAGAACTTCCTTGTGGGATACTTTCTGCCCACTCTCTAAGCTCCTGTACTTTCCCAAGTCCCTGAGGTAGCACATATCAGACTAAAGCCTTTTCTGGACACTCACCAGATCAGGATGAGGAAGCTTTTTGGTGAAAATTCTCATTGATCCCTGGAAAACATCATTCACAATAGCTGTACAAGTAAAAAGAAAAACACAAAGTCTGTGAGGCCAGAAAGCCTGTCAAGAACACATTCCCGACTTCTGAATGTCTGGTGTAAACAAGAATCTCCCAGTGTAAGAGGCAAGCTCTCTCTAAGCACAGAAGCTTTACTGTCATAGCTATCATCATGGTGATGGTATAATTATCTAAGTAATTACATTATTCCTCTTCCATGGGACACTCTTTGACCACTGAGCTGGGTCATGAAAAAGGGAAAATGTTCATTTGAAATGAATGAGTGACTTACACAGCTAAAACAAACAACACCCACACACACACAATCAATCAATTAAACAAAAAGGAAGAAAACTAAACTACATCGTGTCTCCAGAACAACTCACCTGGATCTGAAGTCTATAAGCTACAAGCTACAACTGGCATTCAAAATAAACATGGAATGACCACTGAACCAGGAGAGGCTGAGGGTCAGAGGGACTTTTAGTGTGAGACTCTAGGAGGCCAGCTTTGTGCCTCCAAGTACAGAGTCGGGGTCTGATCTACCTCAACTCAGTCCTTCACCAACTCCAGCTCTGGCAGGAACCTGAGGGTCTAGAACATAATGCCCAAGTCTCCATTTTAAAATGGGCCAAGATTTCTAGGGCATAATTATATCCATTTCTGAACTGTAAAAAAATGTTTTGGCTAATGGGTGGTGATACTTGTCTTCAATCCCAGCACTTGGGAGGCAGCCGTAGGTGATCTGTGTGAGTTCAAGGCCAGCCTGGTGTTCAGAGCCAGTTCCAGGACTACCCAGAAACACTGTTTCAAAAAAAAAAAAAAAAAAAGAGTCTGGAGAGAGGGCTCAGCAAGAGCACTGGCTGCTCTTCCAGTGGTCATGAGTTCAATTCCCACCCATCACATGGTGACTCATAACCATGGAATTCTGGCACACAGGTATACATGCAGGTAGAGACCTCATACCACCACCAACACAACAAAAAAATGAGCTTTCCTGGGGCTTGCGACACCCTGACCTCTAAGGGATCTTGTACTACACACATGTGGAGTACATAAACTTATCCAGGCACACCGAGTAAATAAAACTTTAATCTGAGCAGGTAAGGGACTTTAATTGATAGCCAAAACTATTAATGGAACAGACTGCTATTTCAATAAATGCATACAGAGAGCAATGAGGACCAGCTGAGGCTAATTTTGGCTAATCCATCTCTGAACATCTATCATTCCCTTGTACTCAAAACATTCAAAATCCACTCTATCAGCTACACTGAAGTACACGATCAGTGGTTGTCAACCACTGTTACTCTACTGTGTCAAAGAGCATTGAGAACTCCTCTTCCTGCTAACTCTTCTATCTGAGCCCATCTAGCCTCAGGCCTCTGGTAACCAGGATTCCACTCTCAGCTGCTGGAAGATCACTTCTGGAGTGGTAACACTCAGTCATGACTTCTGTCTGGCTAACTTCACTTTACACAATATCTTCCAGGCATTTCAGCTTAAAATACCACTGGGGCCAGGCATGGTGGTGTATATTTGTAATCTCAGTATTTGGGAGGCTGGGTCAGGAGGATCATAAATTCCCAGCCAGTCTAGGCTATTCAGCAAGACTGTATTTCAAAGATTTAAAAAAAAAAGAGAGAGAGAGCCAGGCAGTGGTGGCGCACGCCTTTAATCCCAGCACTTGGGAGGTGGAGGCAGGCGGATCTCTGAGTTCGAGGCCAGCCTGGTCTACAGAGTAAGTTCCAGGACAGCCAGGACTACACGAAGAAACCCTGTCTCAAACCGCCCCCCCTCCCCCCCCAAAAAAAGAATGAAAAGGACAGAAGATATAAAAACATTTTGAGAAAAAAAGAAAATAGGTCTCCTTTGGCAAGCATCATGACTTACTCTTTTTCTTCTTCTTGGTGCCTCCCAGAGCTGAGTGCAGAGCATTCAGAAACCAAGACAGGAAGTCAACTCCATCCCCTGGGAAAAAAGGGAGAGGGGAACACGCTGAAGCTCCGAGGCAGGAAAGGAACCCAACATGCACTGCTGGCCTCCTCATCCTCCCCAGCCACTGCCACACCCTTATCATCTTCTAGTGCTTCTTTCCTTAAATACCTGAGACTCGAAAGCCATTACTAGACAAGCAGGGTGGCACATGCCTTTATTTCCAGCACATAGGATGCAGAGGCTGGTGGCTCTGTGAGTTCCAGGCCTGTCTGGTCTACACAGTAAGTTTCAGGACAGTCAGGGCTGCAATAGTGAGACCCTGTCTTTTGTTTGTTTGTTTGTTTTTTGTTTTTGTTTTGTTTTGGTTTTTTTTGGTTTTTCGAGAGAGAACCTGTCTTTTTAAAAAAAAAAAAAAAAAAAAAAAAAAAAAAGGGAGGGAGGAAGGAAGGAAAGAAGGAAGGAAGGAAGGAAGGAAGGAAGGAAGGAAGGAAGGAAGGAAGGAAGGAAGGAAGGAAGGAAAGATATATGGAGTAGAGGGCTGGAGAGGTGGCTCAGCACTTTAGAGCACCTGCAGCTCTTTCAGGGGGACTCAGGTTTGTTTCCTAGTACCCACATGGCAGCTAACAACTATCTATAATTCCAGTTTGTGGGGAATCTGACACCCTCTTCTGGCCTCTGCAGGTACCAGGCATCCATATGGTACACAGATTTATACATACAGGCAAAACACACACATAAAATAATAAAAATTTTTAAAAAGCAAATCACTGAACTTTCCCTCTATTTAGGTAATTTATCAGAATAATGGAATTTTTATTTTGTTTCTGGATTTTAGGGAAAAGACCTCATGTAGCTAAAGGTGGCCTTGAACTCCTGCTTCCACCTCCAAGGTGCTGGGATTACACATGTACCACCGCCCAGCTAAGAATAACGTTTCTCAAACACAGATCTGACATCACACTTCTGTGTCAACTGATTCTCAACCTTGTCAAGATATAATCCAATCTTTTTTTTTTTTTTAAGATTTATTTATTTACGTATATGAGTACACTGTCACTGTCTTCAAACACACCAGAAGAGGGCATGGGATCACTGCTACAGATGGTTGTGAGCCACCATGTGGTTGCTGGGAATTGAACTTGGGACCTCTGGAAGAGCAGTCAGTGCTCTTAACCGCTGAGCCATCTCTCCAGCCCCATAATCCAATCTTTTTACAAAGACACATAAACTTCCCAGCTAGCACCCTGGCTCTCCACTGACCCTGGAATCCGAGATATGACTCCTTACTTTCTGTGCCAGACACTTTTGTGCATGCCAAACTATACACTGGCACCTCCATGCCTGCCTGACTGGCATGCCTATTATAAGCCCACCTCCTCCTCTTCTACCTAACACTCAGGACTCTTCCCAGATACTCTCACAAGGCAGAGACTCTGCTTTTTCTTATCATAGCACTTAACACACTCTGACTACCTCCCTATACAATAACCGTCCCCATTTAGCCAGGAAGTTTCTAGAGGAAAATGATCACATTCCTTTATCACCACAGTTCTAAACCAAACCTCAGTAAGAAAGAAAACATATAGAATGACCCCCATACTGGGGAGACAGAGACAGGCGGAGTTTCAGTTTGAGGCCAGCCTGGTCCACACAGTGAGCTCCAGGGCAGTCAGGGCTCCAGAGTGAGTCCTTGTCTCAAAAACAAAAGGATGAACAAATAAATGGATGTGATGTAATACCTCATAAGACCCGGGAGCTTCACTCAGTAGCAGTCAGAACTAGATTCTGAGAGATGACAGTGGGCAAACAGTTCCCTGAGCATCCAGTGGGGAACACAACAAAGTGAGCAGTACCGGTGGCAGGCAGCTGCTCACTAACCACAGGCTCTTGCCCAGGTTTTTCCATAAGCAATACCATATTTTGCCAAATGAAACAGTTGTATTCATTCAGCTGCAGTCTCTTTGGTTTCTCTGCACAGGACCCACTAATCAGAAGAGAATGAAGAGCCTAAGCCATTATCCATGGAATCCTGTCAGGACTCACTGCCAAGTGGAAAGGAACGTGTTCATCAGCCTTGATATGCTGTCCTCGAGTCACAGAGAGGACAGTGACTTGTTTCTCACCTTGTTTGGTAATTTGGAAAGTCTTCTTGCTGCAAAGCACGACAGCCTGAAGCATCTCATGAGGAGAAACATGCGCCTTGAAGTTTCGGGGGTTCCAGAGCTTTCTCATCAGCTCTCCAAAACGCTGGACCAGCAAGAACATGATATCCCCTGGAGGACGCTTGATGTTCTTATAGTTGTCTTCCTCCAGGAAGTAGTTCCGAAGAGGAGGAACGTTAGATAAAGCCTGGAAATCAAGCACTCTAGTTAACACAAAGCCCCTCGCAGGACCTCTTGGGACCAAGCTGTTCAGGCTAGCAGACAAAGCCTGGGACAGGCCTAGGATGGCCTTAAAAAGTCCAAAAGAAATTGGCCCTCTGAAAATGCTGCCAGACCTCAGTAAAATGTCCTTCACTGAGTCACACGAAATAAAGGCTGACAAATACTTGGTGAGCATGTACACCAGGAAGGACTTTAAAAGAAAAGCAGAGCAACTCTGGAATCCCAGCCCTTGGGAGGCCTCGAGACAGGAGAACTACCACAAGTGTGAAGCCAGGCTGGATGATGCAGTAAGTACAGGCCAGCCTAAGATACAGAGCTAGCTTAAAAACCTAGCTTAAAAACCAAACCAAACCATAGAACCAAACAAACAAACAAAAAAGCAAACAGTCATAAAAAGTATTTTTTAAAAATGTATTTAGAGCTGCATCCTGCTCTTGCAGAGGACCTCCAGGACCCATGTCTGGCTGCTCAGAACTGCCTGTAACGCCAGCTCCAGGGGGCCCAACACCTTTCTTTGGACTCCACAGGTACCTGCACTCGCACATGTACGTGCCCACATAGTACACACATATACACAGAAAGGAAGGAAGGAAGGAGGAAGGGACGGAGGGGGAGAGGGAGGGAAAGAAATGCAAATGCAACCAGAATGTTTAATTCTGGCATTGCCTAGCAACAGAGTCCACCTGTTATCACCTGGAAACTTCAGGAGCCATAACCCTAGAGACTTAAAAACTCTCTCAGCATGTGGTAGCCACCCCCTTGACCAGACAGAGAGGAGTGTTCTGCTGGCTGCAGAACAAATGCTCAAGTGGTGTCCTCAGACAGACCTTCTGACTGCACTCTCTAAAAAGGCAGTTAACTGTTTGGAGACCTTCACGCTCTTCCAGTCTTTCCTCCCCAGTGTTCTTTCTTGAGCCTACCTGCAGCACAGCATTTGCATAGTCGTTGGCTTTTATGTTGTTCAGTCCCACGATCCCTGGCAGGTAAGTGGTACCATCATATGCCCGGGACAATTTGGCTTGCTTGTCCAAGTTTGCAATTTGCTGCTTTGTGAAAGTAGGCTTCAACACATACTGCCAAGCAAAAGAAAACCCTAAGTTGTTGTAAGAAAAACCTAAGATATGTCCAGAACAACAATTTCTACCAAAAATAAAAATGCCCTGGTCATGAATGCCCCACTACACACCCCAAGGCGCCAGCCAGGGATAAAGACCAAAAAACAGAGTAAGTCCTCCACAGTGCTCATCTACAGAGTTTTATGTCTAACCCTGAATCACTGAATTCCGGGTCTGTCTTCAGCCCTACATCTTGGTCAGCTCCATGACCAATGACTGTTAGAAACCACAGGATCCTAAGGACTATGATCCTGAGTCTCCAGTGAGGTGTCATATGTATCTAGCTCAAAAACGGGAGCACCTCCTTCTCTATCGGCACCAGGATTCCAAGCCTCCCTAGGAGTGTGTGGCAGGAATGAACTTCCTTTGAAATCTTTAATTTATTTCACCTTTTCACTCTCCCTCTAAATACTTCCCTGACCTCTTGTAGGGAGGGCACTTTCCAGGGGTCCCTGGGATAGCTCACAAAACAGCGTGCCCCTCACCAGCAACCTGGGACACACACCGTGATATCCTCTAGTGAGGAATCGATGATCTCATAGTTGTCAGGAAGGCAGTAAAACTTGAGAGTGTGGAGGTTGAGGAAGACATGGTGGCTAAACTGGACACTGTGGATGTAGGCGTGAGACTTTAAACCCCGGCCTGTGGGGAAAGGGAAAAGGCTATCATAGAAAGGCCTAGAAAGGCACAAGTCAGTTTGCTCTTTGTTTCATTATTTTGTACAAAACATGTTAAAAGCAGAAACAAAGTCCTATGCCTTCCATGAAGTTAATTATCACATAAACTTCTCTCACAAAGAGAATCAGAAAGAACATTAAGATATAAGTTAGGGGAATCAGTTTCAATATAAAGTATACACATAAACCAATTTCACATGTAACAAAAACTAGGAACAGACAAAACCACATTATTTGATAAGTATACAAATACATACAAAAACACAGCTATACCTGTCCTAAGGCCTCCCACCGATCAGCTCTCCATCTTCTACTTCCATCTGCCCATGTTCAGGACAATCCTGTACCCACGTTCCCTGTCCTGTGGCATCTCTCTGTGTTTTCTCCTGTTTGGTAGCACTAACATTAACCCAGAGCTTTGTGCACTCTACACAAATACTCTAGCAGGAGGCTACCACCCAGACTCTTTCATTTGGAGACATGGTCCTGTTAAGGTGCCCAAGCTGTCTCAACCTTCCCACCTTCCTAGCTTCCTGCCTCAGGTTCCTGAGAAGTTTGGATAATAGACTGTATCACCCTTCCAGCACTCTTTAAAATATTGCTCTCCTTTAGCCCCTTCAAATCCTTTTGCAGAAGAGCTGTAATAGAAGAAAATAGGCCAGGTAGTGGCGGTTCACACCTTTAATCCCAGCACTTAGGAGGCAGAGGCAGGCGATCTCTGAGTTGGAAACCAGTCTGGTCTACAGAGTTCAAAGAAAGCCAAGGATACAGAGAAACCCTGTCTCAAAGAATCAAAAGAGAAAGAGACAGAGAAAGAAAAAGAGAGAGAGAGGGAGAGAGAGAACAAATTATAACAACACACGAAGATGCATAAGAAACCCAGAACTTCATATATTAACCTAAAACAAAAATAAAGGCTGGGCATGGTAACACACACCTGTGATCTCAGCATTAGGAGGATCAGACATTATCTACACACACACACAGACTTACTTGACCTTGGGGAGATGGCAAAAGGTTTAGTAAGTAAGGGCATTTGCCACTAAGCCTAATGACCTGAGTTGACCCCTGGACCCACATGGTAGAAAAAGAACTAACTCCCGTACACTGACCCAACTACTATACAAGTACACAAATGCACCCACAAATATAGACATACATACATAAAAATAATAAAGTTAAAATATTGTAAATCTTTAGTAACTGGCTTTGGAGACAGACATGGTGGCAACACGTATAACCCCAGCACTCAGTGGACAAGGGGCAGGAGAACTGATAAGCTCAAGCCAGGAAGCCAACAGAGTGAGTTCTAGGCCAGTCAGATTACATACTGAGGTACTGTTTCAAAATGTCAAAGGGGACAAAACCTGACCTTAGCATATTTCGCCACCTTCTGTCTTCATTTGTAAGCTCTGCTATAAAGTCCAGCAGAAATCATGAAGCTCTTGTGGGACTTTTCTGATTGTTTCATGGGCAACATTAACTTCACAAAACTCCCTATAGAAGCAAACAATGTGGCTACTCTTTTTCACATCACCAGTATACTAGGGATGTACTTTGACTCCCTTGGTCTAAATGAGTTAAAATACTACATTTTCAGAAAAGAACTGAATTTAAGTATTCTTGAGCATGAGAAAACCTGAGGAGGAGACTCGAGTTCAAGGAAGCCCGGCCTATGTACTCAGGCCCCATCTCAAAACAATAAACTATAAATACAGAAAACACTAGACTTGGAAACCCAGGGGCTGGGGATGCAGCTAAGTGGTAGCACATTTGAGAAGCTAGGTTCAATGCCCAATACCAAAAGGAGGAAAGGGAGGGAGAGAAAAAGGAAAAAGAAAGAAGCTTAGAAACTCATTGTTCGGAGAGCTAGTCTTTTTTCATAGATCTTTCTCTCTTCCAGATGTGCTCAACTCTGACCAAGGAGGAAACCTTCTCCAGTTTCCTGGAAATAAAGATGGAGGGAAAATAAAAAAAAAGGCAGCTTTGCCGGGCAGTGGTGGCGCACGCCTTTAATCCCAGCACTTGGGAGGCAGAGGCAGGCGGATTTCTGAGTTCGAGGCCAGCCTGGTCTACAGAGTGAGTTCCAGGACAGCCAGGGCTACACAGAGAAACCCTGCTTCGAAAAACCAAAAAAAAAAAAAAAAAAAAAGGCAGCTTCACAAACTTACCATGTTTCTCCTGCCCGCCATACTCTTACCTTGAAAGTACTTGCCACACACCAGGCAGGCATATGCGTTGATGTGTGAGAGAGAAATGGAACAGAGTTTCTCAAAGTCAAAGTCCAGCACGCTCCTGCAAGACAGCACAGAGCAGTGACAGTGTGAGGTGGCACTGGCTCTTCGTTCCACAATGCCATGTCCCCCCCCATACACACACATAAGAGATTGCTGTAGCAACTACACATAAACGACATACCTCTACCCAGCACACCACCACAGCAGGCTCAAACTGTCTGCATCAAACACAAATGCCCAGGACACATTTTTTCATTAGATTCAAAAAACCATAGATCAACATTTGGCAAAGATAAAAGCTGTATCTGCACTAAACATGAGCAGACTTTTTTCTCTAACTGACAACATGACAACTATTTTACGTAGCACTGACATGGTATTTGGGATTAGTAATCTATGTAAATATTAACTCACAGTTTATAAAAACTTGATCAGCCAGATTTTAGCATATATCAGGGAATCTTGGTTCCACTCACCTCACGGATATAAAAGACAACCTTTTCATAGTGGTTCACTCCTGTAAGTCTAGCACTTGGGAGACTGAGTCGGGAAGCCTGCAAGTCTGAGGCCTGTTCTAGCTACATAAAGAGTTAGTTCCACATCAGCCTGGACCATACAGTAAGATGTGGACAACAAGAAGAACCTTCTATTATAGTCATATTCTTTGCAGGGAAAGCAACAAATAAGACTAAAACAAGAGCCTAACAGCACTGGGAGAGAACATCAAGTGTGAACACATCCTTTTAGAGACAAAAAAGTCTGCCAGGCATGGTAGCACAAACCTTTAATCCCAGCACTGATGAGGCAGAGGTAGGTGGATGTCTCTGAATTTGAAGCCAATCTAGTCTGCACACTGCGTTCCAAGCCAGTTGGGGTTACACAGTGAGATCCTGACTCAAAAATAAATTAAAAATGTATTTACTTATTTACTTATTTTTGGTTTATTGACAGACAGGATTCCTCTCTGGCTGTCCCAAAACTGGCTCTGTAGACCAGGCTAGCCTCAAACTCACAGAGATTCACCTGCCTCTGACTCCTGAGTGCTGGGATTAAAGGCTTGCACTACCATGCCTAGCTATAAAATTTTATTTTTGTTTATTAAAAAAAGGGGGAAAGCTTGGGGATTTCAAAAGGAAAGGATTGGGGATTTTTGCTCAGTGGTAAAGTACTTGCCCAGCAAGCACAAGATCCTAGCACACCACAACCGAAAAGAAAAAAGGAAAACCACAGGCTAGAGAAGGAGGGAATGAGAGAGCAAGCAGCTGAAGAAATTTAGGACAATACAAAGTCACAGTATGAGTGCTGAGCAGAAAGAGACAAAAAGGTTTTATGTTCACTGAATCCACAGATGTGAGATTCCATAGTAAATATTAACCGCTGTACAGCTGAGGGACCATTAACCACATGTGGTTATTGATAACTAAGCTTAAATTTAGTTCCTGGGCTGAAGTGTAGCTCAGTGGTAAGGTATGTCTAGCATAAATACCCTGGATTTGATTTCCAGTACCACAAACAAACTAATAAATTAGTGCTTCAATTGCATAAGCCAGATGTCAAATCATCAAGAGCCTCATGTAGCCTGCACTTCCCACAGCAACCATCCCCTATCAAGAGCAATTGCTAACGGGTTTGGTGGGGCACCTATAACCCCTGCACTCAGGGCTGAGGTTGGAGAGTTGAGAATTCAATGTCAGCCTGGGCCATATATTAGAACCTTGTCTCAAACAAACAAACAAACAACATTTTAAAATTCAATTCTCTGTTGTGGAGAGTTCTATTGGACATTAGCATTCTAGAAGACAGATTGAGGACAACTAAAAAAATCAAAGAATATACAAGATAAGACAGTCGTCTCTGCCATACAAAAACAAGCAAACAAATAAAAACTTTGGGGACTGGGAGAGATGTCTCAATGGTTAAGAGCATCTGCAGGCAACTAGAATTCAGTCTGTAGTATCCACATTGGGCAGCTCACAACCACCCATAAGTTCACTTCAAAGTGAATTGGAGCCCTTTTCTGGACTCCACAGGCACCTGAATGCACACAATGCACATGAACTTGTGCAGGGACACACATATGCATAAACAACAACAAAAGTCTAGGCAACTCTTCTCTGAGAACCCCACCCCCATGCTCTTAAGTGTGTCTTACTTTCTTGTGAGCTCTTTCCCTTAACCCATGTGCTAAAGCTGATATTAAAGTATCTTCAAAGGCGTGGTGGTGCACGCCTTTAATCCCAGAATTCAGGAGGCAGAGGCAGGCAAATCTCTGAGTTCAAGGACAACCTGGTCTACAGATTTGGTTCCAGGACAGTCAGGGACTAGACAGACAGACAGACAGACAGACACACAAACTTATCTCAAAAAACAAAACAAAGCCAGGCAGTGGTGGCACACGCCTTTAATCCCAGCACTTGGGAGGCAGAGGCAGGCGGATTTCTGAGTTCGAGGCCAGCCTGGTCTACAGAGTGAGTTCCAGGACAGCCAGGGCTACACAGAGAAACCCTGTCTCGAAAAACCAAAAAAACCAAAAACTACACTCTGCCACTATAAAGAAACAACAAGGCTGAACATGGTGAGAAGCACAATTTTCTAGGCAGACAGGCATAAAAGGAGGAAAGTTTGAATGTATTCTTCAAACAATGTTCAGTTTAGAGAATTTTCTACTGTATTCTGCATCTCAAAATCTATATATGGGGCTGGAAAGATGGCTCAGCAGTTAAGAGCACTGGCTGCTCTTCCAGTTGTTCAATTCCCAGCACCCACATGACAGCTCACAACTGTCTGTAACTCCAGTTCCAGGGGGCTTGGCACTCTCACACAGACATACATGCAGGCAAAACACCAATACGCAAAAAATAAAAGTAAATTTTAAAAAATCCTCTGATTTTGCTTGCTTGCATTGCATTGGTGATTAAACCCTGGGCTTCTGACATGTCAGGCGAGTGCTCCACTACTGAGATACGTCACCAAGACTTGCCCTCGTCCTCTCTACATTACTGACCTATTAATAGTATCCAAGTAAGGACAGTGACGGCTCCTCCGGTCTTCAGAATCCACTCGGCCATTCTTTGCTGAGAAGAAATCCATACAGGCTTTAAAATGGGAAACTTGTGCTGGAAAATAACTCAGTGGTAAAACAATTAACTAGCACAGGCAAGATTTGCTCCAGCATCATAAATGGAGGACAGGAGGCTCTCCTCAAATCACAGGTACCAAACAACCAAACAAAACAAAACAAAATCACTGAAATGAGAATGTTTGATCACTAAGATTAAGATGAGCTTTTACTTTTCATTTAGTGACAACATTCAAAAAAAGGCCACTAATGAAACAAGTTGCAAACTAAGAGTAGATCTATTATTACATATATAACCAACAAAAGATTAATTTACATATTATATAAAGGAATCCAGGCAAATGAGATGGCTTAGTAAAAGTGCTTGCCACCAACCCAACTATCTGAGTTCAATCCCTGGGACATACAGGGTAAGAAGAGAGAACTGACTCCCACAAGTTGCCTACTGACTTCCACATGTATACCATGGTACATGCATACACATATATACATAAATAAATGTACTAAACATTTTTACCACCAGGTATGGTTGTGTACACCATTAATCTTAGCCCTTGAGAGGGTAGGCTAGGTGAAATCTCTTGAGTTCGAGATCTACAGAGAAAGTTCCAGGACAGCCAGGGCTACTTATTAAAAGCCTGCCTAAATAAGTAAATAAATAAATATCAAATAGGCATGAAAGGTATCGTGAAATATATCACAAGTACTAGATAAGCTGAACATCCTTAATTCTACTATTAGTCCAAGAGCTGTGATGGTTCAGAGAGTTAATCCTAATGTGTTAACTCTAATTAAAGTTAACCCTAATGTGTTAGCTTGCCACAGCTTCATGGATGCTGACAGAAGCCACATGATCACAGACTAAAACAAAGGGTCTATTAAAGCAATAACAGTATCCAATTACATGACATCTTTGCCAGATCCTAGAGTTGAGTTCCACAATAGAATAGAAAAAGAGCCAGTGCTCATAATGGGTTGCCTTACAGAAGATCCCTGCCCTTAAAGAAGGGGATTATATCTTCTTGTGACCTTACTCCCTTTTGCTCTATGGAATAACACAATGTCTCCCAAGGCTGGTCATTATTACATCAACATCCTTTACAAGACAAAGTGAAACAACCCCCATGCAAAACCCAGGAGAAGCAGAAGTGTCTCCAAACTATTCAACTAGTACAAAGTCAATACTTTAGTCGGGTACACTGGGACTAACTAACGGTCTTATTCCAGAAATTACAACATGACTCTGAATCTTAGGAATCTATGGGGGAGGGGGGAACTGGAAAGAGGAACGGGGAGATGCTGTGTGATGTATCAAGACAACGTTTAAATTTAGGATTGTCTTCATCTGAAGGCAGTCCAGTCTGGATTCAAGTCCGGGCAGAGAGACAGTAGAAAGGAAAACTGAGCATCTCAGACCTCAGGAAGGGGAGGCGAGAGTATCAGGAGTCTAAGGTCATCTCTGGTTACTACTTCAAGCTCCTGAGACCTGTCTCAAAAAGTAGGAGAGAGAAGAAAGCAGGCGAAGGTGGAAGACGCGCCCGGCCCGGCCCCGCGCACCTCGCACCTCCCGCTCTGGCTCCGAGTCCTCATCGGCCTCGCGTTCACGCTTCACCCTCACGACCGGGAGCGCGGGCGGCGGGACCTCTCGAGCAGCCGACTCGGCCTCCCGCTTCACGCGGACCGGGCTACCCTTGGAGCTCGCCGCCTCGGGCTCCTTCTCGCGGTCTCGCTCCTTCTTGATGCGACCCGAGGTGCCTCGAGACTCGGAATCGCGCTTCCCACGGGTGGAACCATGAGACTGCCGCTTGGACCGGCTAGACATCGCCACCACCGGTTAGGAGCTTCCGCGCCGGCGCCGCGCTCGGGCCGCAAGCAGCCAATCAGAAGCCGAGTTGGCCTCAGACGCGCAGCTCGCTACAAGTCGCTGAGAGGGACAATACAGGCCTATAAAACGTTATAGGTGCTGCTGATTCAACCAAGACAGTTTCAAACATATTGTGTCATTATCCATCTTCTCTTCACAGCTTAAACAGGAACCGTTCACAGGCTACGTTGATTGTAGGAAAAAGGAAGCTTGTATTCGACCCGAGATATCTTCAGGGCACTTTGTGTCTCGAAACGACAATCCAGAGATGTCCCCTGATCAGGGACTGAAGACCTACACAGGAAAAGGAGTCAGTATTCCCAAATTAACTCCTTCATTCAGGCTTATACCTGGTAACTTCAATTAGTATCATATTTAAAGGGCTCTTGAAATAAGGAGTTTGCAAATACTCTGCAAAGGCGCATTTATTGTTTAGCTAATAAAACTTAAATTCAGCTTTACCACTGAGTCATGCCTTAGTCCCTGACTATTTGAACAGTTCCATCGACGTGTAATTGATGTACAGGATAGTACACGTTTGATGAGTCTAATTTGCAACTTACAGATCCATTGTTATAATCAAGAGAAGAAACTTGTCTCTCCCCAGAAATGTCCTTGTGCCCATGTGGAATCCCACCCATACCACAATAGCGACTACATTTCCTAGAGTTTTATGCTCAAGTATGAATCGGTTTCCTCTTTCTGACCAGGTCTCATTCACATATAGTGTAAGACAGTCTGTTCATTTACTTTCGTTATAAGATTCCATCAAACAGATGTACTAGATTTTGTCACTGCTCTAATAACGAGTTTCGGATTTTTACATTTTAAACTGAAGACTTGAAAAACTATACACTCAGGCTGAGGCAAAAAGAATCCCAAAGTTTAAGGTCAACTGAGCTACATAGTTCAAGACTATCCTAGGCTACATACCTGAAGGAAAGAAAGAAAAGAAGGCTATATACATTATCAGGCCCTCCAAAGCCTTGGTTCCTCCCATGGACAGTTAAGCAAGTGATCTGAGCCCCAGCAGTGCAGCTCCAATGTGGCTGAAATAGGGACTGGATATGGGTGGGAAAACTTACCTACCTGAGCACTTGTCGGCCTCATTGCATATTAGAGATAGATGTTTTTAGTATGCCCACTAATAAGCAAACAAACAGAGGATATTGGCTCAGTTGGTGAGAATGCTTACTCTGTCCAAGCATAAGTTCAAATCCCCAGCACCCATGTAAAAAAGCCTACAGTGGGCATCCTGCACATGCCTATAATCCTAGCCCTTTGGGAAGTAGGGACAGGAGGGCCACTAGGGCTTGGTGGCTGTCCCATTAACTACAGGTTGAGTGAGAGGCCCTATCTCAAAGGAGCAGGTAGAGAATACAGACCAAAGCACCTGGTGTCACCCTCTAGCTGACAGACAGACAGACAGACAGACACACACACACACACACACCCCAAATACAAAAGTAAGGAAACTTAGGTACAGTTGGATTAAAGAGTCAACCAAGTGGTATAAATAACATTTTTTTTTAAATTCTGCCATAGAGAAATAAATTATGTCATATGCTGGGAAATGGTGAACCTAGAGATGTTAAGCGAATTCAGTATAATCTGGAAAGATGAATCACAAATATTACATGTTTTTTCCATAGGAAGGACCCAGATTTAAGTGTGTGTGTGTAAGGGGGGGAGAATTATAGGAAGCAAGGAAGAGATCTAAAAGGAGAGAAGATGGAGTAAAAGTGATGGAGATGACGAAATACAACTTTCTCATGAGCAGAACCTAGCTTTAAAGATAGTAGCAAGCAGATACACACAACACATATACACACATATTTGATATCATAATGAAGCTTATTGTACTAAAGGGTTAGAAAGAAAAGCCAACATCTCTAGACTAATAGAGTGCATTTTCGGTATTCGTGGGTGACTCGAATTTTTAAAAATAATTTTCCTGGTATCAGCTATATAATTCTTCTTCCGTATAGGTGATATTAAAAAGAAAGCGAACCTGCACAGATCAAGGTTCTCAAATTTTGAAAGCATCTACGCTCCACTGCACCCGCCCCTACGCAACCGGAAAAAGGGCATCCGATCCGGAAGTCGAGGTCCGCGGCCGGAAGTCGTTGTCCGCAGCTGGCGGCCTGAATTCGCGGCCGTTGTGGCGGTTTTGGCAGTTCTGTATCCAGGATCTGAATGGAGGCGGCACGGGATCCCGGCCCGGGGTTGTGCTGCAAGCCTGGCGGGCGTCTGGACATGAGCCACGGCTTCGTACACCATATCCGTCGGAACCAGATCGCTCGGTACCGCCCCGCCCCAGGCCCGGCCCGGCCCGATTCGGCCGGGTGACAGCGCCTGACTCCCACTCGGCTCCCCGCAGGGACGACTACGACAAGAAGGTGAAGCTGGCGGCAAAGGAGAAGGCGAGGAGGCGCCACACGCCTGCGCCCACGCGGCCCCGCAAGCCAGACCTACAGGTGTACCTGCCGCGCCATCGAGGTGAGCAGCCGCCCGCTCGCGGCCCCGCCCCCTGGGCAAGCCCCTCTTCTTTGCGTCAGGGCTCCTGCTCACCGAGCCCTTACAGAAGCCACTGCATCAACGTCAGCGCCCCCAGTTCTCCGCTCCAGGGCCAGTGACCCCAGTTAAACTGCATTGTTATATAAGGTACCTGGGACCCGGCCAGGAATCGCTGTCCACCAGTGTTTTAATATTTCTGCCACCTGAAAGAAAGTCTGGCTAAGATTTAAAAAGCAAAACAAAAACAAAAACAAACAAAAAGAAACAAAAAAGACCAATACATAAAATGAAATGAACCAAGTAAATGGCCTTTTCTCAGGTTTCCTGTGACCATGAACTCATGTTAACTAACATATGACACTAAGTTTGTGGGTTGTTATTTACAGAGGGTTTAGATCTTGAGTACATTAACTTATTGAGTCCATAGAACACCATTAAACTGAAAACTATTATGTCTGTTTCACTATCCAAAGAGGTGAATAAGTTGTCCAACATTTCAGAGCTAGTAAATGGCAGAGCCTGGATTTGAACTGGGGCAGAGCTTTGTCCATCCTTTCAGCAGCTTCCAGTGATATTTTCTGGAAACATGCATCTTGTACTTACTTTCCAACAGAATTGTGCTAGAGTGTAGAAAGAGAAGTTATGCTGATTGGCAGCTCCCCTAACATACTCACACCCCCACACACCCTGTGTGTACACACACATATATACCCAGGGTCTGTCAGAAGCTTGGAGGCTTTCTTGGTGGTGTTTTTCTGGTAGTTTCTGTGGGCAGGGGTTTTAGTAGCATCCTCCTCTTCCCTCTCATTCTGGTTTGCCCTTACAGATGGCTCTGCCCACCCAGTCAACCCAGACTGTGAGGAGTCCAGTGAAAGCAGCAGTAGTGGAAGCTCTGAGCTGGAGCCTCCTGGCCGTCAGCTCTTCTGTTTAGAATATGAGGCGGACAGTGGAGAGGTCACATCAGTTATTGTATATCAGGTACGCTTTCTGGAAACAGCTGCAGCTTGACGGTCCTGGGCCATGATGGAAACTACCGCCAGTTCCTGAGCCACTGTTAATCTCAGGGCCAGTGGGAAAACATGGCTTCCCATCAGGTATTCTCAGCACACAGATTCCTAGTTGGGGGAACAGGGAAAACTTGTGACCCTCGGTTGAGAATCACTGTTACAGGGGACTTCTGAGAAAGTAGAAGTCTTAAGTCATCAGTTCTGTGAGAGTGCTGTCTAGGAATAGGGCAGCACTTTTCTGAGAGAGACCAGGCTCTAAGCTTCCTGACTCTTCTCCACATAGGACGATGATCCCGGAAGGGTAAGTGAGGAAGTGTCAGCACACACACCTCTGGATCCAGCCATGCAGGAGGCCCTCAGATTGCGCATCCAGGAGGAACTTGTCAAGCGCCAGAGCCGACACTGACGAGGTTGAAGGCAGGATTCACTGCACTTGGCACCTCTAGTTTGGGGTGCCAGGATGAGTCCATGTGATCTTCAGGGATCCTGTCCTCCTTCTCTAAGCGGCTGTACCCACAGGGTCTTGCAGGACCACATCTGACCTACCTCTCAGCAGCCATTCTTTCTTGTTCCATGTATCTAACCAAAATTCTGGAATTTTATGACTGCTTTGGCTAACTTGGTGTTTTGGGAGCAGAGACTTCAGAGAGAGCCAGGCTTTCTGAAGCCTTTGCCCATATGCTGCTGCCTTGATGAGGTCATTTGTCAGGCCCCTTCATATTTCTGCTTTCTTCCACTCATCTTTCCCTAGACCTGTTTTCAGTTGTCACTTTTCCTTTCTCCTATCTTTTTGCCTTAGGTAGAATCCATTTCCCCCACCCCCAACATGACTGCTTATCTGCCACTCAGGAATTTAGAAGTGGGGCTTCTAGGAGCCTGTCTTCCTAACAAGTTCTCCAAGTAATTCCGATGCCAATAAAACAGGAGAGCTTTGGTTTTGAGGCCTATTTGGAAACACATCTCCTTCCCCTTCTGTGGCTTTCCCAAGCTACTCATGTGCCTCACTGCTTTGCACTGTCTACGTAGGAGAATATATAGGAGATCCAGGAAGAAGATGGTGAGCTAAGCTGCAGTCCTTAGTTGAAAAACCTGTCCTGCTAAGCGTGGTGGCACATGCTTTTAATCCCAGTACTCAGGACTCAGGAGGTAGAGACGGGTGGATCTCTGTGAGTTCAAGGCCAGCCTAGTCTACATATCGACACAGGACAGACAGCAGTAGAGAGAGCCTATCTCAAAACAAAACAAAACCAAACAAAAAAGGTTAAAAAAAGAAAAACCTATCTTGGCTAGGCTTAACCAGATTCACCTCCTAGCTGTAAAGAGACTGCCTTCTGCTCAGACTAAAGGGGAATTATCAAAGCAGTCTTAAAAGTAACTCTCCAGTTGTGGTTTAGCAATCTTGAATTCTTGAAGTTGGGAGAGTTGACAATAGCTATAATTGTCCTGGAGTGGGAAGGCTCTAGTTGCAAGAGAGAGTTGTGAAGACCATCATAGAGGAAGTGAAATGACTCTTTCTCTGCCCCATGCTTTGTTTTTTTATACCTCCCAAGAATATGTCTGAGTGTGATGATACACACTTTAACCCCAGCATGAAAGAGGCCAAAGCACGAGGACTGCTGCAAGTTAAAGACCAACCTAAGCTGTCTCAAGAAAAAACTAGATAAATGTAACTTAGGTCCTTTGGGTAAAGATCCCCAGACATGGCATTTTTCCAACAGGGGACATGTTTTCCAACACAAGCTTAGGCTAAGGTCTGAAGTCCACAAGACATCCTGCGCACAGGAATTCAGGTGCACCTAGGATTTCTTGACCCAGGAGCCTAACTTCAGCAACTTGAAAGAAACGTGAGTCATAAAACAGCCTACAAGTCCTGAGATTGCCCACCACTAAACCTCCTACTCCAGGGCTTTGTCTCCTAGGGTCTCAAGATCATTCTGACTATACAAATTCAGTAGCTTTTCTCTTCAAGGACACTTGGGGTCCCTACTGTGTTTTATCCTACTCTGCTGAAAACATGTACTGTAGCTGGGCATCTGCTTTATGCCATTAAAACAGTGAGTCACAGATTGCCATGCCAGAATTCTGGAGCATTGAGTTAGGTGTTGAAATAGAAGGGCCTGGTTTTGGAGGTGGCTGGGGACCTGAATACTCTAAACCAGGGAAGCTGGCCTCAGGGTTCAGTGCCTTAAGCTTGTCAGTCCTAATCCCAGTCTGCTGTCAGGGAAAAGCCTTCAACCTGTACTTGTGCACTAGTGCTGTAAGTGCCTGTGGACTTCATGGTTAGATACCATGCAGAGCCTCCAGGGTGAAGGAGGGACTGCCAAACTCCATGCTCTTCATCCTGCAGGTCATTCTAGTCTCCAGTTAATCAGTCCATATTCTGATTTGAAACACAGGATTCACTGGAACTCTGGCTGGACAAAGAACATTGGAACTTTTTGGGGGTCTGTATTCTTAGAGCTGTGCTTCCTATATCCTGATTCTGTTGTTGAACCTAAAAACACCTAAAGAAGAATCTGAGGACCTGGCACCTACAAATTTGCCGTTATTCCCACTTCTTGATGAAGGAAGAAATAGATGGACACAGTGTTCTGTACAGGCCTTTTATGTGTTTATATGGTCCTCACAAAGACCTCAGATAAGAGACCGATGGAAACTTCTCTAAGCTCTTTTTCCAGAAGCACTTTGCTTCTTAGTGTGTATGAAAGGTTTTCTAGCTAAGAAAGCACTCTTGATTCTTGGCTAATTTGTCCTGTATAACTACCTAAAGCCCCAAACCTGTGCCTAAATGAAGAGTGAGCCAGACTGTTAGAGCTGATGTTTCTAGGCATCCCTAAAATGCCTCTCGGGGCTGCCCTTAGCATTATAACTTAGCTTCATTTCTCTGCTGGCCTATTCTGGGGTCCTTATTAATACTGTTCAGTTTATTTGGCAGGTCTGCTTCCAGATAGATCTCTTACCTATTTCAAAACTCACAAGCCATAGTGAGTTCTCAGAACTGCCCAGTGTTATAGCACAGAAGAAGCAGTGTGCCATAGGCAGGATTTAGCAGCAAACTGTTTGAGAATCAACATTCATTTGAGTAGATAAGTTCTTGACTATCTTTTTTTTTTTTTTTTTTTTGAGGGGGTTATGGGGGAAAGGGAAACTGGGCCAGGTATGATGGTACATGCTGGTAATCCCAGCATTTGAAAGGCTGAGATAAAAGGATTGCCCTATGGCCAGGCATGGTGGCACATACCATTAATCCCAGCACTTGGGAGGCAGAGGCAGGAAGGTCTCTTGAGTTTGAGGCCAGCCTTATCTACAAAGCAAGTTCCAGGACTACATAGAGACCCTGTCTCAAACCCTACCCCATTATTTAAAACAAAAAAAAATTGCTATGAGTTTGAGGCCAGCGTGAACTACATAGACCTTGTATCAAATCAAAAAGTCTCATTCCCATTATCTATGGAATGTTTTTTCCCTCAGTTCTTAACTAGAATTATGCCTGTATTTTTCAGTTTTGTGATTCCTGGACTGAGTATATATCATTCATGAGAGAGAATTGGTTTTGCTAGGGGGTTTGGGCGGTGCAAGAATAAATGATAAACCTGGGGCTGTAACCCACTGGCAAGCATGAAAGACTTGAAGAAGGGAAAGATACAAAAGTGTGTATGATGAGAGTAAAGGCTGCAGTCTAGCTAGCAGGGCTGGATCTAGAATAAATGTGAAAGAAAGAACAGTCCAGCTCTCTGGTCTTCTGGGGTGCACTGCCAACTAGAGAGCAGCCCAGATAGGTACAAGCTCTTTGGGTGGTGAGTATCTAACCTGCTGTGTGTTTGACAAGACCTCTGTCAGGGTGGTGCTTCCCAGATAACTCGAATTTAAATGAGATCTTTGTATAAAGGACATGACTTTCCTACCTCAGAGCCTGGGGAAATCGTATATAGAATGTTGACAGCTACTTGAAACCTTAACTCTTTTGAATTCCTGCCCTATCCCTGAGGAGCTGTTGGCATCCAGCCCAAATTTCCTTGGTGTTAGAATGTTGCTAGAAGTGAAAACCTTTCTCTTTAGGGGTTCCTCCCTTCCCAGAGCAAACAGAACAAGAGGTTGGGAATGGTGGTGAACAGCTCAAGAGACGGAGACAGAAGGATCACTGTACATTTGAGAGTAGCCTAAGCTACACAGCAAGCATCAAAGTGTCCTGGCTATGTCATGGTGCTAAATGTAGAAAAAGCCATACATTCTTTTTCTGATTCCCGGTGTTTCTGTATAAATAAAATGAATTATGCAAATTGTTTGAAAATCATGGAAGGTACTTTTTAAACCAATAAACTATTTTTACAGCACTGTTTTTGCCAAAAGTTGTGAAATCACTTGTGTACCTGGGGGCAAGGGAGGTTAAGTGCCTGCCCTAAAGTAACTCTGCTACCCAGTCAGCACTGGAAATCTTGCCTCTTGCTGTGCTGACTATTTTAAGAGCTGGTCTGGTTGGAGTGTATCAGCTAGACAGACTCATGTAGTAACATAAGAGTTGACTTCGAAAGACATCTGGTCTTATTTTTGTCCGCTTAGGCAGCTTCCTCCTTCAGGTGTCCATAAACAACCTGGGCATCATCGGGACCTGTATCTTAAGAGTATTTGTTTTAGGGATTTTTCAAGTTGGCATATTAAACCTAAAAGTGCCTCCATCAACAGCCCTGGAGTTGTAGTCACCTAACAACATGTCAGAGGAGTCAGTAGGGTAGCAATCTTCCAAGACCTTCCCCTAGTGATGAGATAGAGACACAAACCCAGCTCAGGAGGATACAATCAGTAACTGTTAGGAAGCACAAAGCTAAATGGCATAACCGTATAGGTCTGTACTGGCAGTTCTAAGGCAGAGGCAGGATAATAGTCAAAAGTTAAAGACTAAGCTGCACACCTTTAATCCCAGCACTTAGGAGGCAGAGGCAGGTGGATTTCTGAGTTTGAGGCCAGCCTGGTCTACAGAGTGAGTTCCAGGACAGCCAGGGCTACACAGAGAAACCCTGTCTGGAAAACCAAAAAAAAAAAGACTAAGCTGAGCTTGGTGGAGCACACCTTTAATCCCAGCACTAGGGAGCCAGGCAAATCTCTTGAGTACAAAGCCAGCCTGAGGTACATAGTGAGACCTTGTCTCAAGTATATATGGGGGGGAGGGGAGGCTAGAGAAATGGCTCAGCTGTTAAAAAGCACTTGGTGCTCTTCCATAGGACTCGGGTTCAATTCCCAGCACACACTCTAACGCACAAGTAAAAAAAAAAATTTTTTTTTTGAGCCAAATTCAGGGAGTTCCAACTGCAGAACTACTTAGTCCCTATCTTGGGAAGAAAGCAAACTAATCAGGTGTGTTGCTACCTTCCTGTAATCCTAACACTCTAGAGGCTAAACCCAGAAGGATCAATAGTCTGAGGTTAGTCTGAATTACGTAATAGGACACTGCTCACCCCCAATATAGCTTTCAATCATGGTTCACAGCCTCACTTAAGAGTACCTGGTTAGTTGGAATTTAGAGGGACAGGAAGGTATTCTGTGTAACTGAGAGATTCACCTTTGTCCCTAGGGTCAGAAGCTGGGCTGCATTTTATACCCACCTCCACCCCTGTCGATTCAGCCCGCTAGTCTTGTCCAGTGGTTATTGCACAGTCAATGTCCTGGCCCTGTTTTCACTAAGTTGTGATGGTAAGAGGGAGAAGGCCATTCAGCGGCTTCCCATACCATTCCTGTTCTCCATTTGGATCCCCAAAGGTTTCTCCTCTTGAAGCCCCAGTTCACAGCTTGTTCTGCTCTCTTTTGTTTCAGCACGGGATTTTGTACAGCTAGCCTTGGTTTCTCCAGGGTGGCTATCTCCCACTCCTACCAGCCTGGGATCACGTCTCCTCGGGATAACCATTCGCTGTCTCAGGGAGGCCCCAATGCTTATAGGGAAAGCCAGGAGCACTTGTCCTATGTGAGCAGAAGTAACCATGCCCTTTCCATCAAGAAAAGAATATTCAGGGAGCACACTCGTCCCATCAATTGAAAGACTAGTAAATACCTTATTCCCACATAGTCCTGTTTTCTCTTCCTAGATTCCACTTGAGTCTCTCACCTTCCTCTCTGCTAATGAACACCTGGCTGCTTTAATCTTTACCGGCCCTACACAGGCACCTGCATATATTCAGAATGTATATCCTTTAGGACCCTATACCTTATTTTAAGTAAGCGTTGTTGAGTCAGGAAACATCTTGGACACCGTGACTTATGGCCAGGTCTCGTATGTCCCCAAAATAAAAGTGAAAAGAACCCTTTTCCAGAGTTTGCTAAAAGGGGCGGGCCGGAAGGTACAGGGTGGGGTGAGTGGTCAGAATCCAGCTTGCTTTGGGTTTCCTAAGCCAAGCCAAGGCTTGGTACTTGGCTTTTCGCCCACCTGCCTCATGCCTGTCGAGACAGTGGCAGGCTTGGGCACCACATTCAGGGAATTGAAGGAGCTTCCCCAAAGTCATACAGTCCGATGAGGCAGTGGAGGAAGGCTTCTTCCAGCCACGTGCACGATGACAGCCACAGGCGACATTCACAGGCGGAGCTGCTGGGCTAGTCGGCCCGCACTCCCACCGCAGGAATGACAACTGCCCTCTGGGTCTCCGTGTCAGAGGTGTCCGGGTCATAGCCCCGGGCGCCCAGGTCCCCTGGACTTAGGGAACCGCCCACGTTTCCCCCGTGACATTGCCGCGGGGGCTCGGGAGTTGTAGTCTCGGGCGGGGCTCCGGCACCGGGGCCGGGGCTGCGCGGACTCCACGTCCCGGCGGGCGGCGCGGCGGGCCTGGGGCCGCCAGGGGCGGGGCTGCTCGGCCCTTTAAACCTTTCAGGGCTGCTCCGAGGGCCGCAGCTGGAGACGCGGCCACGAGGGGTCGAGCAGGGAGCGGCGGCGAGCTCCGGGGAGGTGCGTACTGAAACTCCTTTTCTTCCGCGGCCTCCAAGGGATCGCCTTGGGGAGCCGGGCTCTGGAGGGAGGGAATGTTGTCGCTGGCTGCACACTCCTACCTAAACTGGGGTCCCTGTGCCCACGCGAACGGGACCCGGTCAAGCTTCCCTCGAGAACCCGCCCCTTTGCCGGGGCGCGGTGGTCAGGTGGTTTGCCCGCACAGCAACTACTCGCAGCCGCTCTCTCGGCCCTGCGCACCCTCCCAGGCTTTCCTTGGCATGATCCCCTTGATTGTCCTAGCTCCAGCCTTCACCAAGCCGGCGTCCCTCGGGCCGGGGAGCGTGGCTATCTTTCCAGATGTTACAGCCCTGCCCGAGTCTCTCAGCGTGCCCGTGGCATTTGGGTAGACCGCGGAGGCCCCAGATGGATACCCAGAGGGTGCCACGTTCCTGCCGGGGCTCATCCCAAAGTCTGGACAATCAAACACCCAAGAAAAGCTCTGGATGAAGTGTTGCCCACCCCCTTCCTCCTCCCAAGTCCCCCCTCCCCCTCCCCACCCTGGCCAGTCACCAGACCCTGGACCTTGATCTCTCTCCCCAACCAGGCCAGGGCAGCTGATGATTGTGGCCGAAATATCTCAAGGTAGCTGGGCCTGCCCCCTCTTCCCCACCTACCTGTTGTCCTTACCCCCAAACTACCACCACCCTGGCTCCACTCCCTCATGACCGCCTGGATCCTCCTTCCTGTCAGCCTGTCAGCCTTCTCCATCACTGGCATATGGACTGTGTAAGTAAGAGGGGTGTGGGTTGAAGGGGGCCTAATAGGAGCTTGATGGCACACACAGTCCCTTGTCCTGTTTGTAGGCTCCAGAATGGTACCCAGGGTCACTCTTTCTGTCTCCAAAGCTTGGCCCGATTCCTGGGCACACAGCCTCTTGGGACAAGCTGGCACCACTGCAGTCCAGCAGCACAGCTCTGACATACACTTGTAGACAGGGAGACTTCCAGAGGATCTCTAGTTGGAGGCAATTGTGCTAGAACATCAATAAATAACTACCTCCCTCCTCACCCCACCAAATGAATTCCCAGCAAGGACACTGAGGCTGAATGAGGTCAAAAGTCAAAGAGCCAGGAGGTGGTGGCTGGGTCTGAAGAGACATGAGGCCAGGGTGACAGTTCTGCTCCCACAGGTATGCCATGGCCGTGATGAACCGCCACGTGTGCCCAGTGGAGAACTGGTATGGAGCACTCT
Organism: Uromys caudimaculatus; assembly: GCA_028551405.1. Lineage (NCBI taxonomy): Eukaryota > Metazoa > Chordata > Mammalia > Rodentia > Muridae > Uromys > Uromys caudimaculatus. The sequence continues at coordinate 68,721,241 of CM052700.1, read as the reverse complement.
GCAGATGGCCTCATTCTAAAGCTCCCTTCATCTCTGTCCCTCCTTGAGCTCACAAGCTACATGGAGACCATAGACTGTTCTCTGACATTGGTCTCCAGGCATGACATCCTGTTCATCCACCCACTTCCCACCATCCCTTCATCTTCTTTGCTTCTGCTTCAGGAAGGTCCTGGGGATGTCTGAAAGATTTCTCTTTGAGGCCTGAGGCCAAAGTTCTAAGATGCTCCTTCCCCCAATCTACCCCCATGTCCCACCTGCCAGGTCCTACAATGAGTCCTGCTCTCCTGATCCTGCTGAACAAGGGGGACCTAAGACCTGCTGCACACTCGATGATGTTCCTCTCATCAGGTAGGTCCCTCCAGACTTCCAGAAATCCCCTCAGGCAAAGAGCTGTCCCTGGATCTTAAGAAACATACTGAGCCAATCAATACTATCAAGCCAGGCTTAGTGCAAAGAGCTACAGTCCTAGCACTTGGAAAGCAGAAGTAGGAAGACAAGTTCAAGGCCCGCCTGTGCTATATGAAACCTGTCTCAGAAAAAAGGAGCCAGGCATTGGGCAGGCAGTTCAGTTGGCAGAATGCCTGCCTAGTGTGCAAAGCCCAGCACCACATAAACCTAGATGTGGTAGCACATGCCTTTAATCCCAGCGAGAGAATCAGACATTCAAGATCATCCCCAGCTAGTTTTTGGGCAGCCTAAGGAATGTAAGGCTGTTTCAAAGAAATAAATGCACTACTTGCTATTTCTAGAAGCTGGGCATCCTGCTGAGTTTTATATGCCAGTGGTGCCTTTTAATGCACTCTGCAGGTTAGGTTCTGTTCTGTTCACCACTTTTGGCTGTGGACACAGAGGCCTGGAGACACTTATGCAGGTCACACAGCCAATGAAAGTATGGATTTAAGCTCAGCACCTCTGAGTGCCCACCACAAGTTCAAAAAAAAAAATCAGACCAGCTGCAGGCCTCAGCAAAGGGCACATCTTTATCTCTCATACATATGAACTCTTTAAATCAGACGCTCACCTGCTTCGGACCAAGCACAGATAAAGCCTGTGAGGGGGAGGAGCTGGGAGGGGTGGAGAGGGCCACTGGTACTACTGCCTCACTGTCCCTACCCCTCCCTTCAGCAAGTGTGGCACATACCCCCCAGAGAGCTGCCTCTTCAGCCTCATTGGCAACATGGGTGCTTTTATGGGTGAGTGATACCATCAGACCCCTACCCCTTATCTCCAGAAAAGCCCAGAAACCTTTACTCTGCAGTCTGCCCCATCACCCAAGGCTAAGGTAAGAGGAACACCTTCTCTCCTGTTCATTGAAGGTGGTAGTTTGTGGGCAAGAACAACAGGTAGGTGGGAAGAGGAGGCAGGGCCAGCTACCTTGATATTTAGGCCCCAATCAGCCAGATGCTAACTAGTTTTCGAACAGCTGTCCTGGGTAAAAGCCAAGGGAGAAGGCAGAGAACTGGCCCCCCATCATTACTGTCCTCTCCTAGTGGCCCTCATCTGCCTCCTTCGGTACGGGCAGCTCCTGGAGCAGAGCCGGCACTCCTGGATCAACACCACTGCACTCATTACTGGTTGCACCAACGCTGCAGGCCTCGTGGTGGTCGGCAATTTCCAGGTGCCCCCTCCCCACCTCCCTTAATAGGGTCTGGATGCCTGTAGGGGCAACACCTGGAGGTTGACCAAGGAAGGGAGAAGTGGGTGGGGCTGCTTCATGGATTGTCTCTGTCTGGGCCAGGTGGACCATGCCAAGTCTCTACACTACATCGGAGCTGGTGTGGCCTTCCCTGCTGGGCTGCTCTTTGTGTGCCTGCACTGTGTTCTCTTCTACCACGGGGCCACCACCCCCCTGGACATGGCTATGGCCTACCTTCGAAGTGTGCTGGCTGTCATCGCCTTCATCACCCTGGTCCTTAGTATCCTTTTGGGACAGGGTAGCCAGGAATTCATCCCCTAGCTCAACCATTTCCCCCCACCCCCCAGGATGGGGTAGGGTGGGATCTTGAGGTAAAGGACTGGGCCACTCATCTACTCATTTGGGACAGCCATGGAGGTGTGGCTAGGTGCACACATCCTCTTGAACCTTTCCTTAGCTCTGATCCAGGTGTAGTCTTCTTCTTCCACGAGAGTTCTCAGCTACAGCATGGAGCTGCCTTGTGTGAATGGGTGTTTGTCCTCGATATCCTCATTTTCTACGGCACCTTCAGCTATGAGTTCGGGGCAGTCTCCTCAGACACACTGGTGGCTGCACTACAGCCTGCCCCTGGCAGGGCCTGTAAGTCCTCCGGGAGCAGCAGCACCTCCACCCACCTCAACTGTGCTCCTGAGAGTATCGCCATGATCTGAGGCCTGGAGGGTGGCTGGCCCAGCCTCCGAAACACCTGCGCCCTCTACCTTTGCATTTATTTTGTACCAAAAACGAAGTTTTAGAGAGTACTGTTGGGATCTAGCTTCCTCACTCTTGGAGAAGTGGCCATCCAACATCCACCGTGCCATAGAGGAGCAGGGTCTCCACAGCTGTCTCAGCTGCTTGTCCTGCTCCCTCAGACCAGAGTAGTATTTTGTGTTAAAGGTCACCTGTCCTCACTTGCCCAGCCAGCCCTTCAGGTGCCTTCTACGCCCAGTGCCAGAGCCAGACCACTGGGCCTTCTGCTGCAGGAACTGGGGGCTGGGGCAGCAGGGGCTCACAAGTCTGGATGAGCATGCCTTAGCCTAAGGGAAGGCCCACACAGCTGCACTTGGGTTCTTCACTCTGCCCCTCACTTCCTTTAGGGCAAATAACACAACAGAACCACACGAGTATTTTAGTACTTTTTTATATCTATTAAAAGAATTCTAATTTGCATGTTTGCAGTCTGTTGTAGTGATGGAAAGAAGTCCTTTTCTCCAAGAAAGATTCTTGAGGTTGCCAGAAACTAAGAGTGACAGATGCCATTCAAATACATAAGAGTGTGTGCCTACCAGTAATCCCAGCACTGGGAAGGCAGAGGCAGAAGGATCTCCAGTTCAAGGCCAGCCTGGTCTATACAGCGGGTTCCAAGCCAGCCAAGGTCACATAGTGAAACCCACTTTCAAAACCTCCACAAGGGCTAAAGAACTGGCTTGGCTTTATAGTCACTTCTTTCCCCTCCTCAGTCTGGCTTGAACTGGATTCCTTGATAAGGGGGCCTCGAGGGTGGGATACAGAGAGCAACTTTTACAATGTTAAAAGTTTTCTCTGTGGAAATAAAGAACACTCCCAGGATTCCAATGTTAACTAAAGGTTCCAAGGTTAACTAGAGATTTCCGGGAGGGGGTGGTGCAAGTTAATTTATCGGTTTTAAATAGCTACAAAGTGCCAGGCTCTGACACAGTTTGACTTCTAACAGAACACTCAGACTCAAGCCCTGGTTGCTCCAGAGCCCCACCATCCAGAGTCTAGAGGCTGGCAGAGGGAAATGCAGCCTGGCACCTTCTGCCACTTGACACCTTTTACATCTTTCTGGCTAGCAGCAGGGTGGAGAATTCAAATGGAGCCCCTGCTTCAGCTGGTGAGCAGTGCAGTTGCAAGGTGGGTAAAGAAACCTTTAATGAAGATTCAAAGTGCAAAGGGAAGGCATCACAGAGGCTGAGCTCTCAGCCCTAGCTGCTGCCTCATGTGTACATGGCTCCATGGAGGTTCTCCAGCCGGTGCTGCTGCTGCTGCTTCCGAGCCTGGAAGAAAGACAACAGGCTACGCAAGGCCAGGTCTGAATAGTCCTGGGTAAGACAGAGAAGCTGTCATGGGGCCTCTTGTCAGGCTTCTAGCATTAACAATGCTAAGACCTTTGCCCCCCACTGACTGATTTGGAGGGGAACCAAAGCGAAGGATTCAGAGGCCTATCCTAGCCTGCTGAGGAGTGACCAGGATGTACCCCTTCCACCAGCCCCTACCTTGTCTTTCTTGTGCTCTTCATAACTGCTGTCATCGGTGGGCAGCTCATAGCGGCACAGAGGGCAGGAATTTGTCTAGAAAAATCAAGAGCAGTATTCTAAATCTTTCCTGCTCCTGATCCAACCCCTGCTCTCTCCCTTGATTTCACCCCAGTTCACAACCAAAAAAAAGCAGCTTAGGAACTGGTGTTGGGGCAGGGAAGGGGTGGACTAAGTACCTTACTTAGCCAGGGCAGAATGCAGTTGGAATGGAAGACATGGTGGCAGGGCAGCTCAATGACAGTCTCCTCCTCCACAAATTCCAAGAGACACACAGGGCACTTGAGATCTTGAAGAGGAAGTGCTGATCCGATCAGGAGAGCTGTTAAGGCCCAACCCAACCTCCCACTCAGACACAGGCTTGGCCTAGGAAACTAACAGGCCAGATTGTTGGTGGCTAGTGGGAGATGGCAGGTCTGGCTTATCTGCTCTAAACAGAAAAAAAAAAAAGAACTTGTGTCCTCACCAACCATGGAGCTACCGATGCTGATGATTGTTCTGGGGAGGCTCTCCACCACAGCCTTGGCAGCTGGTGGGGGAAGGTGGTGTTCCCAGTCTACCAATCCCAGGTCCTCAAAGTCCATCCTATTAAAGAGTGATCTGAGGAAGAAGGTATAAGATCAGAACTAAGGAAACCATCTATTTTTTGGCCCCCCATAATCCACTGGACACTAACTGACAAAAATACCTGTCCTGGCTAATAGTAATAATAACGAATAGTGCACAATAGCTGCTCAGTAGGGTGGGAGTGAGGTGGTGGCCCATGTATTTAGTCACAACATCTGGGAGTTCGAGGCAAGCTTTGTCTGCATATTAAGTTCCAGGCCAGTTAGGGATACATAGTGAGATTGTCTCAAACAAAACAAAACAACACACACACACACACACACACACACACACACACACACACACACACACACACAAAATCAAAGCCGGGCAGTGGTAATGCCAGCACTTGGGAGGCAGAGGCCGAGGCAGGTGGATTTCTGAGTTCAAGGCCAGCCTGGTCTACAGAGTGAGTTCCAGGACAGCCAGGGCTACACAGAGAAACCCTGTCTCGAAAAACCAAAAAAAAAAAATCAAAACCACCGCACAGCTATCAGACAACCCCGGCTCACTTTTCGTTCCCTTTTTCTACCTCCCAAGTAGTTGGATTAAAGGCGTGCACCATCATTCCAGGCAACTTTCCCATTTTACTAGAAATAGCAGTCTCAAAGAAGTCGTTTAGGTATGATCCGGTAAAGCCAAGTTGATTCCAGGACAGCAGTGAGTTTCTGTGTTTGCTTATTACTAGCAAAACACTACTCAATTTACACATTTGAGCACAGGCCGTGTCCGCCCCCAAGACAATCTTCTCCGGTGCCTCTCTCTGCTACTCTCACCCTTTCCACCTCAGTCTTTCCCAAGATCCCCTGACGGGCCCTACTTATTAATGGCCCAAATTAACGACTCCGACTGGACTAATCGCGTCGCCCAGACTAACATTCCGCATTACTCATTTCACCTCCCAGGTTACCCGCCCTCTCCGCCAAACCCCAACCCAGAAACCTGCTGCCCGGGGCCCAGCTCCAAGCCCCGCGCACTCTTCTCGCGAGTTCCAGCAACATATTGTTGCGGGCCTCACGCTCAGGGTTGAACGGCTCGCAGTCGTGCTCATCAAAATAAGACGCCATAGCTCCTGGACTGCCAGGCTGGTCTGACACAGCTTTAGGTTGCCGCTGGAGAGCCGAATCCCGCGCTTGCCAATAAGCGATCCAGTTTGGGAGGACAGCCAATCAGCGTGTTCCTGGGGTGGGCATAGTGACTCGCACAGAGGCGGAAGTACTGATCCAGCCGCCTCTCGTTGGTCGGATGGGTCAGATGACCACAGACTCAAGCCAATGGAGTTGGAGAAAGAGGAATTCCGGGGCCTTTCCGGAGCCACGCTCAGAGGGTTCTCCCAGCGCTCCTGAAGTGCCTGTCCAAGCCGGAAGTATCTCTACGGTGTCTTGTTGACTGAGTTTACCCTCATGCTCCACCTACTCCCTGAGAGGAAAATTCCCACGCATTTATTATGTTTTAGGCATAGAAATAAGGGGTGGAGGGGCTGGAGAGATGACCCAAGTTTTAGTCCCAGCACCCACTGGACGGCGCCAACACTATTTCCAGAGGGTCTGATGCTCTCTGCGGGCACCAGGCAAACAAGTGGCGTACAGACAGACATGCAGCAAAACACCCACTCACATTATAAATAAATAAAAGTAATCGACGGTGCATGTCTTTAAGCCTAGCACTCAGGAGGCAGAGCCAGGTGTTTTTTTGTGAGCGGGAGGCCAACCGAGGCTACAAAGTGAGACCCTGTCTCAATAAAAATGAAACGTAATAAACAAGGAAAGAAAGAAATAGACAAAACGATGCATGATCAAGTTGGGCAGTTTAACTCTAGCTCCAGGTAATGCCTCTTTGCCTCTCCTCCCCAGTACCTACATTCAACTAACAAAACACAGTTATAAAATAAAATAAAATAAATTCTTTTTGTAAAAGGGGAGTGACCGCCAGAGGATTGCAAACTCAAGACCAACATGGGCTATATAGTAAGATCCTGTCTTTAAAAGAATAAAAGGAGCCGGGCAGTGGTGGCGCACGCCTTTAATCCCAGCACTTGGGAGGCAGAGGCGGGCTGATTTCTGAGTTCGAGGCCAGCCTGGTCTACAGAGTGAGTTCCAGGACAGCCAGGGCTACATAGAGAAACCCTGTCTCGAAAACAAAACAACAACAACAACAAAAAGAATAAAAGGAGAGACACACAGAAAAAGAAAATTCCATATCTGATTGTTGTAATTGTCTGGTACTGTAGTGAGGCACCTCAGAGGGGCTTAACTCTAGAGTCTTAGAGTGCATGCTAAGCATCTGCTCTACCACTGAGCTGAACCCCCATTACTTCTATCCCCTTATATACTTAAGACCTGGGTCTCAGAAGTAGCTTTCTCAAAGTGAGTGTTGTTGACCCACTTAGCAGGGCAAAGTGCCATCCTCCCATCTTTCTCAGAAAAGGAAGGTGATAATAAACTCAGGGAAGGTAACAAATTCTTAGAGCAGGCAATGTGGCGTACACCCATAGTCTCAGAATTTAAGAGGCCACTTGGGCTTTTAGGGAGACACTGCCTCTAACAAAAAAAAAAAGTAGTAAGCCCTGTATGTTGGTTATCTTTTTGTCAACTTGACATAAGTTAGGGTCATCTGGGAAGAAGGACCCTAGACTGAGAAAATGCATCCATTCTATTAACTTGTAGACTAGTAATTTTCTTGATTAATGACTGATATGGAAGGGTCCAGCGTTGTAGGCAGTGACACCCAGAGCAGGTCCTGGGGTGTATAAGAAAGCACGTCAAGCCAGGCAGTGGTGGCGCACGCCTTTAATCCCAGCACTTGGGAGGCAGAGGATTTCTGAGTTCGAGGTCAGCCTGGTCTACAGAGTGAGTTCCAGGACAGCCAGGGCTACACAGAGAAACCCTGTCTCGAAAGCACATCGAGAGAGCCAATGAGCAGTGTTCTTCCATGGCCTCCGCTTCAGCTCCTGCCTCATGTCCCTGCCATGATTTTCCACCCTGACTTATCTTCATGGTAGAGTACAATTATAAGATGAAATAAACACTCTCTTACACAAGTTGGTTTTGGTCATGGTGTTTTATCACACCAAACAGAAAGAAAACAAGACAGACATTAGTAGCAGGACTGGGGTATTGTTGTGACCGATGTGAACCTATTATTCTCAGGAAGACTGGGAAGAATATTGAAAAGTTGTTCAAGTGCTTAGACCTTTTTTTTTTTTTTTTTTTTTGGTTTTTCGAGACAGGGTTTCTCTGTGTAGCCCTGGCTGTCCTGGAACTCACTCTGTAGACCAGGCTGGCCTCGAACTCAGAAATCCACCTGCCTCTGCCTCCCAAGTGCTGGGATTAAAGGCGTGCGCCACCACTGCCCGGTGAATGTTTTGTTTTTTAAGCAGTGCTTTTCCACTTTGGTTTTTTTTTTAAAATGTGTGTGTGTGTGTGTGTTTGTGTGTGTGTGTGCGCACGCGCGTCTGCGTACCACAACACTCATGTAGAGGTCAGGGAACAACTTTGGGAATCAGTTCCCTCCTCCCACTCCCACTATGTGGGTCCCAGGAATCAAACTCAGCTCATCAGCTTTGGTTTCCTATTTAGGTTTCTTTTAATGTGATAAACACTCTGACCAAGGCAACTTGAGCGAGGAAAGGGCTCATTTCATCTTACAACTTCCAGGCCACAGTTCCTCACGGGGGAGTCAGGGCGGAAACCTGTAGGAGCGAACTGAAGCAGAGAGCATAGAAGAAAGCTACTTACTGGCTTGCTTTCCATGGCTTATTCAGCTTGGTTTTCATATAACCTGGGACCACCTGTCCAGGCGGCAGCATCTGTGGTGGGATGGGGTCTTCCACATCAATCATCAGTCAAGACAATGCTACAAGGACTGCCTACAGGATTCTCTGATCTCTTCTCAATCGAAGTTCTCTCTTCCCAGATGACGCTAGCTTGTGTTAAATTGACAACACGCGCATACAGACCCCTAACCAGTAATCACAGACAACAAGCACCTTTACCTGGCAAACCATCATGCCAGCCCCACATGAGTGATCCTTCCTATGGCCTTAAAGGCATTGGCTTTTTGGTCCTGTGCAACTTGGAACATTGGAATGCCTTCATTCTTTCCTAAAGAGAAACCTTTATGACTCTGTTTATAGCACCATGGAAGCATTAAAGGCTTTTGGATAAAATGTGGTGGTATGTAACATTCAACTAAGAATAAGACACAGATTTAAAAATTAGGAAGGAAGAAATTTCAGGTGAAAAGCCCTTCCCTTGTCATGTTTGTCTTATGTATATGTGTGTACTCATGTCCATGTATGCATGTGCATCTATGTGTGGAGGTCAGAGATCCACCTCCGTTGTTCACTCAGGAATTGTCTGTCTGTTGTTTCTCTTCTGTTCTTCACCTTCACTTTTTCTTTTCTTTTCTTGAGACAGTTTCTCACTATGTAGCTGAGGCTGGCCTCAAACTCAAATCCACCTGCCTCTGCCTTCAAAGTGCTGGGCTTCAGCCGGGCAGTGGTGGTGCACACCTTTAATCCCAGCGCTTGGGAGGCAGAGACAGGAGGATTTCTGAGTTCGAGGCCAGCCTAGTCTACAGAGTGAGTTCCGGGACAGCCAGGGCTACACAGAGAAACCCTGTCTCAAAAAACCAAAAAATAAAAAAAAATAAAATAAAAATGCTGGGCTTCAAGGCATGCACCAGCATACCAACCCACCCCCAACTCCACAGTCTTTATTTCCAGCTCACTTTTTTTTTTTTTTTTGAGACATCTCTTAATGGACTAGAGCTCACCTAGACTGGTGGCTAGCGACCCCCATGAATCTGTCTCTCTCTACCTTCCCAATCCTGGAATTACAAGAAGGTCACCGGTCACCACATTGGGGGGTTTTGTTTGTTTATGTGTTTTTGAGAATGGGTCACTGTGAAGATCAGGTTAGCCTCAATTTAACAGAGATCTGCCTATCCCTACTTTGCCAATGCTTGAGTCAAAAGTTAATGCTACCACATTGAACCACACACCTGACTTTTTTTTTTTTTAAGAATTATTTATTTAGTTTATGCATGTGAGTACACTGTAGCTGTCTTCAGACACACCAGAAAAGGGCATCAGATCCCATTACAGATGGTTGTGAGCCACCATGTGGTTGCTGGGAATTGAACTCAGGACCTCTGGAAGAGAAGTCAGTGCTCTTAACCGCTGAGTCAGCTTTCCAGCCCCACACCTGACTTTTAAAGATGGGTTCTAGGGATTAACTTCTGTCCTTGTGCTTGCAAGGCAAACACTTGGGATTATCTCTCTGGCATGTTTCTTAAATGTTTTATTTTATAAATTGGTGTGTGTGTGTGTGTGTGTGTGTGTGTGTGTGAGAGAGAGAGAGAGAGAGAGAGAGTAAGTGCAGGTACCACAGAGGGTGATTTCCCTGAAGCTGGACTTGCAAGTGGTCATGAAGTGCCTGACTTGAGAGATGGGAACTGAACTTGCAGACCTGGATCCTCCAAAGAGCAGTATGCCTTTTTTTTTTAAAACAAAACAAAACAAAACAAAACAAAACTTCATGTTTGTTTGTTTGCTGAACTTATTTTTATTTTATGTTTGTTGGTACTTTACCTGCGTGTGTATCTGTGAAAGGGCGTCAGATCCTTTGGAACTAGAGTTAAAGACAGCTGTGAGCTGCCATGTGGGTGCTGGGAACTGAACCTGGGTCTTCTAGAAGAACAGCCAATGCTCTCAATCTCGGCCAACTTCCCAACTGTTTTTTTTTCTTTTTTCTTTTGAGACAGGGTCTTTCATACATTCAGACTAGCTTCAAACTAACTGTAGCCAAGGATGATCTCGAATTTGTAATCCTCCTGTCTCTACCTCTTGAGTGCTGAGACTACAGATGTATGTGCCACCATCAACCCCAGGACTTTGTTCATACAGGGTAGGCATTTCTGTCAACTGTGTCATACCCCCAGCAAGCCCTTTCCTTTTTATCCTTCTATCTGAAGTCCCATTGGTCCTCTGAGAACACTCAAGATACTAAAAGTGATGGATTTCATTTTCATGGGAATGGTGCCAAGGTCTGGTTTGTGGACTACTGTGCCCTTGGCCCACGTTCCATAAAGGTCTGTCCGTGTAGGACAGGATCAAGCCAGAAAAGGGGAGGAAGGGGCCGCTTCCTGGAATATAGTCCTTTGGGTGATGTGATAGGGTTTCTTTTCTTTTTTTAAAAAAAGATTACATTAATTTAGTGTGTGTAGGTGGTGGTCATGTCATATGTTTGTGCTATAGTGTGTGTGTCTGTGGTGTGTATGTGTGTATATGTATCTGTGTCTTGGGGGGTGTGTGTATGTGTATACCTATGTCTGGTGTCTGTGGGGTGTGTGTATGTGTATGGTACATTTCTGTGTCTGTGGTGTGAGTGTATGTGTGTGTGTAAGAGAGAGAGCGAGAGAGAAAGAGAGAGGGAGGGGGAGGAGGAGAGCATTTTTAACCAAACAGCAGCTTTTACTGAGTTCCAGTGGTGTGGCCAGTGCAGCAGGCTACTCTCAAGAGCCAGCCCATGGCATGATGGGAGCTGCAGAGGTGCACATATCCGGGATGCCCTTCAGCAGTCACTGGGGTATCCTAGATGGAAGCAAACACCAGGATTCTCTGGAGAACAGAACAGGCCAGTGCAGCCATTTAGCCTTTCCTTCAGGCTGGGCTGGGTCAGTCCCCAGTCCCTAAGGCAGTGCCAGCATCCTAGGACTATGGTTTACTACTGTCTCCAGCACTTGGAAGAAAGATGACCAGCAGCACAATCAGGATGATGAGCAGGCCACCAGCCACTGCTAGCCCCAAGTAGACCCGGCACCGGATATTCTCCCAGCGCTTCTGCTGGGCTATAGTCCTGGTTGTCTTGCTGAAGGCCGAACTCTGTGGATACCCAGAGATTCAGGGGTGGGGTGAGGAGAGAGAGAGAGAGAGAGAGAGAGAGAGAGAGAGAGAGAGAGAGAGAGAGAGAGAATTAATGGTTCTCACAGGGTCCCAAAGCCAGCTCTCCATTACCATGCACTCCCAGGCTGGCACGGACTATTTCCTGCACCCTCTACATCCTGTCTGCTGCCTCTCACCTCACGGTGCCCTGCAACCCTTCCAGCCTGGCTCTTGATGTCATTCACTGCTACATTTGACTCTCCATCCTTCTAGCTCACACCCACTTAGCAACACCAGGCCATGACCACTAGGGATGCACACATCTCCAAAGACTTCTGATGGTTTATTTGTTTATTTCTGCTTGTTTGGTTTTGTTTGTAAGATAGGGTCTTATGTATCTCAGGCTTGGACTTACTGTATACCCGAGAATGAGCTTCTGATCCTCTGGCCTGTCTCCTGAGTGCTGGGATCATAGGTGTACCACCACTCACAATTCCCGCCATGGTGGGGTGTGAGCCCAGGGCTGTGCATGCTAGGTAAGCACTCTACCAGCTGAGCTACAGCCCCAACCCAAAGGTATCTTTGTGAAACCTACTTGTAGGAAACCAGAAGTCCCACACCGATAAGCAAGCCTCACCTAGGGCCTCACCTCCCCAGCACAGCCTAAGAGTCAGACTTCTTCTGTCCCTCCCCCATTCCCATAGGCCACATACCATGTCCAGGAGCTGGTCTGAGCGCTGCTCCAACTCCGCCAGCCTGCCGTCACGCTCCAGGACCTTGTCAAAATTGTCCAGCATGATTTCTGTCACTTCGTCCGCCTGCTGCCGGCATCGCTCCAATTCTTTCCCTGCCTGAGCACCAAACCCAAGGTCAAGGCTGCAAAAGTTCCCCACCCAGCCCTCCTCTTGCACAAAGGACCTAACCCCCCCCCCACACACACACACACAATGTTTGGGTATGGTGGATGAGAAACAGCATCCTCTGTGTGTAAAGGCATGAGATATTCAGGATATTAAAGGACTGCCTTCTGAGCAGCTTACCTCTGGGCTCATAGGTTCCTACCCTTATCCGTCCACCCTGGATTTCAGCATCTCAACTTCTTCTATGTTACCCCCAAACTGGGAGCTTCCCAGGTCCCCACCTTCCCACAAAGCAGACACTTTGCTCACCTACTCCAAGATGGCATCTACCTCATGCTCACCTTTCCTATGGCTTCGTACTGACCCCAAGAAGTAGCCAAGACCAGGGAGCCAGACAGGAAAAGTCCGCTCCACAGAACTAGGAAGGTCATCAGAGATCAGATCATATCCGAGTCTCTGCCTAGATCCTCAAAAACTGAGCAGCTCAGCTCTCCCTCTTTGGACCTCTGACCAGTCAGGCCAGTTCTGCCTCTGAGCTAACCTGCTCTCCACCTCGGTGATCACCTTCTAGTTCCTCTCCTACTGGGACCCTCAGATCCTCTGGCCTTTGGCCTCCAGCTTTCTAGTCAGCCAGGGCTTCACTGGGATCCAGAGTCTTCAATAGGACCCAAGTGACAAACTGGCTTCTGAACCTGGGCAGCACAGCTTCACCTAACCAAGAAACCCAGTTTGTTTTGAAGGGCTGGGAAGAGATGGGCACAAGTTTCAATCTGGGGGAAAGAGAGGGAGAGGGGCAGAGGGAAAGATGGTGGGGCAAAAGCCCTGCTGCCTCTAGATGCTATGTGCTAAGACCATAAGCAGGTCTATTCAGGAAGATGAATACCAGAAGATTAGCAAACCACAAGTCCCTTCCCTCATCCTCATCCTTCCCAGCCCATCCCTGTTCTGTCCCCTTTGCACAGCGACTGTCAACCACTACCCCACCCCCCTTTCCTGCTGGCCCATATCTCCAATTGTTTGCAGCAGACAGTTTGGCACGCGACAGAATTCCACTTAAAACCAGAGAATTTCTGTTGGAAGGGATCTGGTAGTCACAGAGGACTACCTCCTACTCAGGCAAGAATCCTTACCCAGGATCTTTGCAGCTGCCACAGCCTCAGAGCATTCCCAGTGCATGAGTCCTGTCTAGATCACAAGCTCCTAGTGGGAGGGCAGGGGGCAGCTCCATCCTCCAGCATTCAGAAGCCTGGGAGGCCAGGCAGTGCTGATCACTACAAGGACCCAGTAAAGGGGCCAGTTGCTTCACTGCCTGTCCAAAAGGAACTCCATCTCAAGAGAGGCTCTCCTGATTTGTTTATCTAGCCCAGCAAGAGTTTCGAGGGACAGGCATCTGAAACCCAAACAGGTCAATATTTACCCAAGAGCTAGAAAAACAGCCTGTTTTAAGTGCGGGGCAGGCAAACCAATGAGGCAGAGGGGGTTCAGATGCTGGGACATGGGGCAACAGAGAAGAGAACAGGGAACTCATGCTTCTTCCTATGCCTGAGTCACTTGTCATCCCCACTGTGGTGACTGTATTGTTGGACAAGGCGCCATTGTTTGAACTTCCCCACATCCCAGGACTCCAAAGCACAGACTTGGGAACGGACAGAGATTTAAGCATGAGAACCACTACTAGAGGTTGGTGGGGTGCTGAGGGTATTTTTGTTCATTATTACTGTAGGGGGACACAAATGTGGAGCCAGAGGACTACTTTGTGGAGTCAGTTCTTGCCTTCCACTTTCACAGTGAATTCTAGGGATTGAACTTAGGCCAGCAGGCTTGTGTGTAAAGCGCCTTATACCTGTTGAGCCATCTCACTGGCCCCTGTCTGTCTGTCTCTCTGTCTTTCTCTGTATGTGTACAGTGTGTGAGCATGTCGTGCATGTAAACACATGCTTGCTAGGACACCTGCCTGTAATGCACACGGAGGCCAACAGACGATGCCAGGGGCCTGCTCTATCACCATCTATCTTAACTCCCTTGAGAGTTAGTCTCTCACTGAACCTGGAAGAGTAAAGCCCTACCGACTTTCCTGTCACTTCTCATGTCCCCCAGGCACTAAGGTCATAGGCACGTGCAGCTATGCCCAGCTTCTTACCTGGGTTCTGGACATGTGACCTCAGGTTCTCCTGTGTCAGTGACAAGTGCAGACAACCACTGAGCTATCACCCCCGCAACCTCCTCCTTTATCTTTTCTCTTCTTTCTTTCTTTCTTTTGGTTTTTGTTTTTGGCTTTTTTTTTTTTTTTTTTTTTTGGACAAGGTCTTATATAGCCCAGGTTGGCCTCTGAAATGACCTTGAACTTCTGATCTTATTAGTTTTATTTCCTGGTACTAGTATTACAGGTGTCCTCTACCATGCTCCATTTATGTGGTGCTATCGATCAAAGCCCAGGGCTCCACCCATGCTTAGGCAAGCACTCTACCTACTGTACTACATCTCTAGCTCTGTCCTCCTGTTCTGGATCATACAGCTGTTGACTGTGCCTCTAGCTACAGTCTGGAGCCTTTTCCCTCCACAGAGAAGCCAGGCCTATTGCCTATTGGGAACTAAGATGGGCTCCAGGGAGCATAGCCACCAGATCCCAGTCCACGTTGGTCCCCCTCAACCAAAGGTAAAAGAACCCTGCCTATGTGTACAGGTTTCTGCTGGCTGTATTAAAGCTAAATTGCTAGGGAACGTGTGAGGGAAGAGCTGAGCAGAGGGCAAGGGCCATGTTGCCACTTGTAGCTCAGCCAATGGGCTGGCATCTGGGAGACACATGACATCTTCTGAATGAATTGTACCTCTTGGGGGCTGGAGAGATGGCTCAGTGGTTAAGAGCACTGACTGCTCTTTCAGAGTCCTGAGTTCAAATCCCAGCAACTACATGGTGGCTCACAACCATCTGTAATGGGATCGGATGCCCTCTTCTGGTGTGTCTGAAGATAGCAACAGTGTACTCACATACATTAAATGAATCAATAAATATTAAAAAAAAAAAAAAAAAAAGAATTGTATCTCTTTTCAGGGAGATCTCTCTCCAGCTGAGGAAAAGAAACACTTGATACCACTGGAGAAGAAACAGAGACATAAAGTACCCTAACCATAAAGTGAGTAGATTACAAGGGTCAGAGAATTATAATCAAAAGGGCAAGTGTTGGGATGGAGCTGAGCTATTCTGCAGAGACAGGGACACAGCCCACTAGTGAAGAGACATGGCAGAAGGTGGAGAGGCTGGGTGGGGCGAAGGAAAGCAGTGGAAGTCAGGGATAGGAACTAGTACAGAGGAAGTGATAAAAGCCAACCAAGCCAAGGGAGGCGGCATGCGCCTGAGTTCCAGGCCAGCCTGGGTCTTAAAAAGCACTAGGTGTGACACACACCTGTAATCCCCACATTCCACAGGCAGAGGCAGGAGAATGAGAGAAATTCAAGGCCATCTTTAGCCTGGCCTACATGAGACCATCTCAATCAAGGTCGGGGCTGGGGATGAATGGGCTGGGAAGATGGCTCAGTGGGTAATAAGAGTGCTTACTGTATGTACATTCATAAGCTCTTGAGTTCGGATCCAATGTAAAAAGCCAATCGTGGCTGCACACCCCAATAACCCCAGCTCTGGGAGAGCAGAGACAGAGAGGATCATTGGGTCTTTTGTTTTGTTTTGTTTTTTCTTTTCTTTTTTTTTTTTTCAAGACAGGGTTTCTCTGTGTAGCCTTGGCTGTCCTGGAACTCCCTCTGTAGACCAGGCTGGCCTCGAACTCAGAAATCCACCTGCCTCTGCCTCCCAAGTGCTGGGATTAAAGGCGTGTGCCACCACTGCCCGGCTGGATCATTGGGTCTTACTGGCTGCCATTTTGGCTCCAGGTTTGTTGAGAAACTTCGTCTCAAGGGAATTTGGCAGAGAGTGATAGAGCAAGGTAACACACACACACACACACACACACACACACACACACACACACACACACTGGTGATACACATGAGTGGATAGACGTGAGAAGTCCAGATGGAGGCCAGCCAACAGGGAGAAGCCACACATTAGCAAGGGCATGAGGCGATGCTACAGGGTCAGGAAAGCACAGAGGAAGGAGAGGAAGGGGTGGGTGAGAGAAGTATTTCTGAGACTTGCCAAAATCCAGCAGGACTTGGGGGTACCTCCCTCCAAAGGGAGGTGGAAGGGAGTGGTTTGCAGACATCGGGTGGTAATTACACAGGGAATGTTCTTTTCAGACTGGTACCATCTGTACAGACTATTCCCCTGCAACGCATGCGCACTCTACACACGGCCCACGCTAAGGGAGTAAACCCAGGGCCACAAACACGACATACAGGGCAGTTGTTCTGACAACGAGCTACATATTCGACCCTCTAGATTCTCTTTCTGGATTTTTCTGGGCTCATCTGAAAACACACTCTCACTCCTTTGTGTTGAGCTAGACATGCTCAGTGACAGCACATGACCAGTGTGTGTGGTTACGATTATAGGTTCAATTGCCAGCATCACAAAAAAAGAAAGAAAACAGAAAGAAACCCTTCCTGTTGTTGAGGCAGGAGGAACGATTTAGCCCTTAAATTCCAGCAATGTAGTGCAACTCAGCCCTCCCAATCCCCCTGTTTTATTTTGTCTTACATACCCCTGGTCTTCAGGGAATTCAATATATAGACCAGACAGGCTGTTTGAACTCACAGATATCTCTCTGCCTCTGCCTGAGACTAGGTCTCTTAAAATCAAGAAGTAGGGTGTGGTCGTGCTCACATATAACCCTAGCACGTGGGGGAGGGCAGAGCACATGACACGGTAGAAGAAGATTCCCGGAGTCTGCATGCTCATAACCGTGTGAAAACTGTGTGCTGGAGAGCACCTGTAACCTCGGTGCTCAAAGCCTCGCTTGAGCCACAGGAGACAGGAGGAGCCCTGAACCTGCAGAAGGATGAGCTCTGGCTTCAGCAAGCAAGACCCTATCTCAAAAACAAAACAAAACAAAACAAAACAAAAAACAAGGTGTGCTGTCTCCCTTGCCTCAGATTCTGTCTCTGCCACTTTCCATCAAGTAAGTGACCCTGGGAATGTTACCTCTCTGACCAGTCACTTCCTCTTTTGTAAAGTTGTGGTGATAACAGTACTTACCCATAAACCTCATCATATTAGCTCAGACGCAGTATAAACAAAAGCCTTAACAATGCCTCACCTGACTGAATGAATGCTAAATACATGACAGCAGTTAGTATTAACATAGACCAAATTTTCATCTCTTTTTCTTTCTATTAAAGACCTAGTTAGTTAGTTAGTTAGTTAGTTAGTTAGTTAGTTAGTTAGTTAATTTTGGGGACGGCGTTTCTCTGTGTAGTCCTGCTTGTCCTGGATATCTCTCTGTAGTCCAGGCTGGCCTCAGAAATCTGCGTGCTTCGGCCTCCTGAGCACTGGAATTAAAGGTTTGTGCCATCACTGCCCAGCTGACTTTCTTTAAACAAGAGAATATTTTTTAGATTTATTTACTTTATATGAATGAGTGTTCTCTCTCTCTCTCTCTCTCTCTCTCTCTCTCTCTCTCTCTCTCTCTGTGAAAGTCAGGAGAGGCTGTTAGTCTTCCTCAGAACTGGTATTATGGATTCTTGTGGGCCACCATGTAGGTTCTGGGAATCAAATCCAGGTCTTCTGCAGAAACAGTTGTCTCTTCAGCCCTGAGATTTATCTTTAAAAAAATATTTATGGGGGCTGGAAAGATGGCTCAGTGGTTAGGAGCACTGGCTGCTCTTCCGGAGGACATAGGTTTCTTTCCCAGCATCCATACGATGGCTTTCAACCATCTGTAACTGCAGTTCCAGGAGATCTGACAACCTATTCTGGCTCTTCAGGCACCTGCCATGTGAACCACCCAAAATGGCTGCTGAAGACTGGATGCAGGTCCTCTATAGGAGCAGCAATTGCTTTTATCTAATAAACCATCTCTGCAGCCCATGTTTTTTGTTTGTTTGTTTTTTGCTTTGTTTTGTTTTTTGTTTTTTCTTTTTGAAACAGTTCTAAGGTAGTCCTGTTCAAGGCTGGCCTTGAACTCACTACGTAGCTGAATATAATCTTAAACTCCCAAACTTCCTGCTCCACCTGGAAAGTGCTGGGAGGACAGATGTAAACCGTCGTATACACTTGGCTCCTCCTACTCCTCTTTTTCTTTTTCAAGATTTATTTATTTTTATTTTATGGGTATGGCTGTTTTGTCTGTCTGTATGTCTATGCACCAGGTGCATACAGGGTCTGAGGAAGCCAGAAAAAGGTGTCCAACCTTCTGGAACTGGACTTTCAGACAGCTATTTGCTGTCACATCTCTTTTGGGAATCAAACCTAGGGCCCCTGTATGAGCAGTCATTTAAAAAAAATATTTATTTTATCTATGAGTAATTTGCTTGCATGTTGGTATGTGCACCATATGTATGCCCAAGGAAGTCAGAGCACCCAAGTTTCCTTGGAACTAGGGCTCTGGAGTTAGGGGTGATTGTGAGCTACCATCAGGGTGCTGGGAATCCAACTCAGGTTCTCTGAGGTGGCAACAAAAGCTCTTAACCACTGAGCCACTGCTCCAGCCAACCGCTCCACCCCCTGCTCATGAAGAAGTGTCGGGGACTGAGCCACTGCTCCAGCCAACCGCTCCAACCCCTGCTCATGAAGAAGTGTTGGGGACCTTAGTAAGGATATCTCAGGTGTGGGTATACATTCCTCAAGAGAGTCATCTTTTCCTTTTCTTTCTTATGAGATTCACAACCAACCAAGGTCTTCCTATTGCACACTATTCCTTAACTTGTTTCTTATTTTCTCAAAGAGCTGTCTGTAGATCCTTGAGAACCAGCCTTTAGCCCAGTGGTTCTCCACCTCCCTATTGCCAAGACACTTTAATACAGCTCCTCACGTTGTGGTGACTCCCAACCATAAAACTATTTTTGTTGCTACTTCATAACTCTAATGTTGCTACTGTCATGAATATTTCATGACATATGTCATAATGTGAATATTTTTGGAGATAGAAGTTTGCCAAAGGGGTCGAGACCCACAGGTTGAGAACCAGTGCTCTAGCCCTAGTCTCTGCTGTCTTCATCAGGTGCTACAGGCTATTGAGATCTGTGTTTATTTGTGTGACACTGAGATTTGAACCGACAATGTCACACATCGCAGCTCTTTCAGAAATTTTAGCTTGTTTTTTTTTTTTTTTTTTTTTTAAAAAAACAAATCAAAAGCAAAAACACAAAACAGACTCTCAGTAAATTGTACGGCCTGGCCTGGGACTTGGGGGTCCTCCTGCCTCTGCCCCCAAGTGTTGGGGTTACAGGCCTTAAGTGTTGAGCAGTAGTAACAGCTACCTTTCAGTGGGCACAGGACCTCAACCAGCGCTGACCTAGCACTGCATGTGGGTATCTGGCTAAACCTTCACAACAACCCACTGGAGATAGATAGTATTATTGTCCTTGTATTACAGCCCAGGGGTGTTAAGTTGTCCAGAATAAGTAGGTAACCAATCTGAGGGTAGAATGGACAGAGATTCCAAGGGCCACATGTCTAAGAGCTGTGCTAAACCAGATGCACAGAAGTGTGAGGTCTGCTGCTGCTGCTGCTTGGCTAAAGAGTACCAGCCACGGGGGCTAGAGAGATGGCTCAGCGTTTAAGAGCACTGATTGCTCTTCCGAAGGTCCTGAGTTCAAATCTCAGCAACCACATGGTGGCTCACAACCATCCATAATGAGATATGATGCCCTCTTCTGGGGTGTCTGAAGACAGCTACAGTGTACTTACTTACATATAATAAATAAATTAATTAAAAAAAAAAAAAAAAGAGTACCAGCCACTTGGTGCTACCAACTCTGCTTGTGTGCAAAGGAGAGAGGCCTGTGACTACATGCACAAACTCTGCCAGACGAATAACTCCAAGAATTATTTCAGGCTGAGCATGGTCACGGGCCTATTTAACCCCAGTATTCAGTAGGTGGAGTTCGAGGCCAGTCACATCTATATAGTATCTAGTGGGACCTCGTCTACCTAAAAATAAATCATTCTATATCTGGACATGGTGTCAAATGCTTGTAATCCTAACACTTGGGAGGCAGAGGCAGGGGCATTGCTGCAACTTCAAGGCAAGCTTTGTTTACAGAGGTAGTTTAAGGGCAGGGTCTATAGCAAGACTGCCTAAAAAAAATAGTTAATTCCATTCAGGCATGGTGGCTCAGCAACATAGTGAGTTCCACATCAGTCTGATCTACATGAGACCCTGTCCCCCAAATACAAGCAAGCAAGCTAGATAACTTTTAGTTATTTATGGTGGAGCTGGAGAGATGGCTCAGCATTAAGAGCACTGGCTGCTTTTCTAGAAGTTCCTAGCTCCCACTTGGCAGCTCAGTCACCTGACATTCCAGTGCGAGGTGATCTGGCACCCTCTTCTGGCCTCCGCAGGCACTGCACACACACGGTACGCACACATACATGCAGGGAAAACATTCATACACAAAATTACTTATGGTGCTAGGAAGATGCCTAGCACACAAAGCTCCTGTTAAAAAAGTTTGGGATCCAGAGTCAGAATCCCTAGCAGCCACATAAAAGCCAGGCAGTCTCCTGGTAATCCTAGGGCTCAGACAGAAACAGGGGATGGATCCCAAGGACAAGCTGGCTAGCTAGACTAGACAAACTGGTGAGCTCCAGGTTGAACCAGAGATCCTGTCTCCAAAAATAAAGTAGAGAGCTACTGAATAAGATACCTGGCATCAGCCTCTGGCTTCCATATGTACCTAAACACGTATGTGCCCATACATGTGAACAAGCGTGCACACCATGCATGCAAAAAATTGTTGCTCATTTCTGTCTTCCCCATTGTTTTGTCTTTCTCCAGTGGCACAAATTTTTTTTAAAAAAAAAGTCCTTTTGACTGAATGAGTCCCAGCAAAGAGAAGGGGAAGGGAAATCGGGGGTGGGGGATATATATGGTGGTGAGAGGGGTGGGAAGGGGGAGGGAAGAAGAGATAGATGATGGAACTGGAGACAGGCTGAAGGGATACAATTAATGCTTCCCCCAGGCTCTGAACCCCCTTTGCCTGGATGTACCTGTAAACAGCCTAGATTCTCCTGAACAGCCAGATAACCTAATCTGGCTCAGACTTCTTTTCAGAACTTCTTCTTCTCCCCAAGAGCTGAGAGCCAGTGAAAGACCATCCCCTACCTCCTCTCATCTCCTGCGCTGCACTCTCGGAAGTGGGCTCTCAGCTCCAGCCCATTCTCAGAGCCTCCCTCAGTTTCCTGGTGTGGCCTCAAAGCTTAGGGCTACCTTCCTGCCGCACTTCCCTTTCCTGCCTCCAATTCCCTAGAGATGAGGCCATCCCGACATTGCCACCTCTAGCCAGGCCACATCCATCCCGTCTTAGAGTACTAAACTTGCTTCCAGTCTGGCGGTCTCCCCAGGAGCCCTGGAAGATGGGTTCAGGCACCAGTGGTCCCTGACAGTTTTGTCTTAGAAATGGCAAGTCTGCAGCAGGAGTGTAGGTGACTCAACTCATGATTATGTTACTAGGTAGAGGTTAGGAAAGAGTCAGCCTGTGTAACACTGGTAACTTCATGGAACTTTTATAGTAAACAACTTATTTTCTCTTTCCCCGGGGGAAGTGTTTATCTTTCAGCACCGGGCCTCTACCAGGCATCTGCTCAGGTTTCCAACCCTTGGGCCAGTTCTGGCTCCTCTTAGCCTGGGGAAGAGCTGGAGAGGTCATCACATTACCTACCACTTCTCAGCAAAGGGTTCTGAGTGCCTGGCAGCAGTGACCATAATCATCTTCTTTAACCTCTCAAGGACCCATCAAGGTAGGTATTGCTACCCCTACTTCACTGCGCGGAAAAGGAGGCTCGTGGAGGTTAAGTGACTTGCCCGGTATTGCCCGGAGCTGATAACTGCTTTCAGGAGCGTGGGAAGCTTCAGCTCCGCTCACTCAGCCCCGACGAGGCGCACTCTGGAATCTCCCTCCCCGGCTGCCTGCAAAGTTGGGGACTGGCCTGTGCGACCAGCGTGACCCACACAGCCCTGGGGTTCAGGATCCTGTTTTTTGCCCCTGCACAATCGCCCTCTGCCCCTGCCAGTCTCACCATCGCCTCTGCCGCCGCCGCCGCTGCCTGCTCGCCGGCTCCGACTCCTCTGCCCCGTGCGGCCTCAGTGCCCGCGGCCCGGGAGGAAGCCGTGGGGCGGGGCGGGCCCGCGGTCCAAGAGGGAGGGGGCGCGCCTTCTCAGAGGTGCCCGACCCGGGCAAACCGAAAGCGGTGACAGGGCCCGTGGGGCGCCTCCTACCGGGCCACCATCGTCCGACTTCCGATGACACCCCAGTCGGGTGAATTGGTGGACGATGTCTCTTGGATCTGGGACTGCATCAGGAGTTAGCTGAGGAGGCGTCATTCCGTCATGCGAAAAGCATCTGTGAGTGCTAAGGGCTGGAGATGACATGAACAAGCCAGGAGGAGTGTTTGCCACCTTGGTGAGTGCGTCTCACCCGAAATTAAAAACACACCAACCACTCCAAAGTTCTATTGTTTTCAGACGGAGCAGGCAGTATTCTGAATACATTATATGTCATCGAGTTATACACTTAAAAATGATAAGCTAGGGGCTGGCAAGATGACTCAAGGCACTTGATGTGATGTCAAACCTAATGATCAGAGTTCCATCCCTGGGACTCACATTATGGAAAGAACCAACTCCTGCAATTTGTCCTCCGATCTCCATACATTGGGGGAGGAAGATTTTTAAAATGCTAGAATGCTGCAGACGTCTCTGTGAGCTAAAAGTCTCAATGGTGTGTGGATGGATGAGCCTTTAAAGCTGCTGAGATGGGTCCCAGCCCCAAATAAAAGATGACAACAGCAGCCAGGCCAAGTTTTGAACCAACAAGAGGCAGAAGAGGCAAAGGAGGAGATTTGAGCCAGCTTCCAAAGTGGTACTCAAGCAGAGACCATCCCTTTTGTACAAGAATAAAATACAAACTACATAGAATGTCCCAAAGAGTTTCACAGTGTGAGTTTAGGAGAGAGCTGGAGAGCAAGCTGCTATAAGGAAAACAAACAGGGGCTGTCCAGCCTGAGAACACACACTTTCTCTTAGATTTCTGGTGCGGGCCTTGCTGGATGGTCCTCTAAAAGATGAGGAAGATGGAGGTTTTGAAGAAGAGAGATGCTGAGGATACTGCAGCTCTTCTTGCAGAACTGGGAACTGGGAAGACCTTTCCTTAATCTCACTGGCCCATCCCAGCCTCCGGCCAATTTCAAGGTTAAAATGAGGTTGTTTGTAAAGAACGGGGCAAAAGGTGTAATCAGAAAGCCTAAAGACTTGTGAAGGGTACACCGTGCTTTGAAGTACACAAAAAGCTCATGAAGGAATGTATTAACGGTGCTGTTTTCTGTGCTTAATCAAAGGCTAAACTGTGAGGCTGCAGAGATGGCTCAGCAGTTAAGAGCCCAGGATGCCCCTCCAGAGGACTGAGATTTAATTGTCAGCACCTACATGTCTGCCCACTAGATCTGATGCCCATTCTGGCCTCCAGAGACACTTGTCCTACATGTGGTACACAGTCACACATGCAGAGGAAGCACCTTTACACATAAAATAAAAATAATTTAAAGAACAAGTAATTAAAAAAAAAGACTGAGGTTGTAAGGGAAAAGTTAAATTGTAAGCTGATGCCGGGGATGTGCTTGCCTACTTTGCACCAAGCTCTGGGTTTGATCTCCAGCACCATATAAACCAGATTTGGTGGTAGATGCCCGAAATCCCAGCACTGGAGAGCCAGCAGCAGAAGGAGCAAAAGTTCACAGTCATGGCCTGCTGTATAACGGATGTGAATGTTTACTACATGAGAGCCTAAAAACAAAATAAAACAAACAAAATGAAAACTGAGCTGACTCTGTGGTTTATGGTTGTGATCCTAACACTTAAGAGGATGAGGCAGGAGGTTGACTGAGTTTGAGACCAGCCTGGGACAGCTTAAGCTAGGCTACAAAGCTAGAAAGTAAGACTGTGTCTCAAAACAAAAAGAAAGAAAAAGAAACCACATGAATTTCACTCAATGTAAAATGAAAGCAGCCTCTTACCAGAAATGCTGGCTCTGGCTTTTCTCTGTTCTAAACTCTTAATGAGAAGCTTGTAGGCCTGTCCCTTTGCTGTGGATGCTGGTAGGCTTCTAGCATTGTGTAGCCTTCCTGAGTTGCTATGGAGAAATAGCCAAAGCCATCTTCCACTTTCCAGGCTGCCTTTGACATCCTAAATATGGCCTCTCTTAACCAAACTGCCAGGGGCTTTTTTCCCTGGGTGTAGCCACTGTGAGGCTAAACCATTGGTTTCCATGCTTGACTACATTACCTCAGAACAGGCTGGGCCTACTCATGTCAAAGCAGACTGAGGGGGCTGTTTGGTACTTTCCCTGCCCTCTGTGGAATCAGGAGCTTGATTCCAAAATCTGGCCTCTATATAGTGCCCCAAGTTTCTGTCTCTCAGCCCCTTCACACCCTCCCAACAACAGGTTATTCCTAATTCTGGAAAGGCTGTGTAGGAACCAAGGACCCTCCCCACAAACCAAGGCAGACTGGGCCCCGGAAAGAACAGCAGTGATGAAGAACCTGGTGGGAAGGAGGAGTCTAGAAGACAGAAAGCTCATTGTGCTGCCGGTCTGGTCCTGTGACATTGACTGTGACTAGCCATGGGACTCTGGGGAGATGCTCACCCCCACTCCCTCAGAACAGCTGAGATCCAGGGCTCCATAAAGACCCAGAAGAGCAAGGATGGACAAAAGACAAAGAGAACACACAGAACGACCAACAAAGGATAAGCTGACTAGTTCCTTCAACCTCTGGCTCAAGAGTCATACCTAGGTCATAGACCAGACATGGCAGAAGTGACAAGAGGCCTTGAACCAGGTCTTAAATGACCTGTCATCATATCTGTGCAAGCCTACCCAGGAGAATGGTTAAGGGACGTGACAGGATCTAAGGAGGACACTGAATCCTGCATCCTAAAGTGCTATGGGGTTTTAATGCTCCTTGTGGTAAGATCTCTAGGAACTTCTTGTTCTTGTGAGTTGCGACAATGAACAGTGTGGTATGAAGAAAAACAGGAGGGCTCTGGAGGGGGCTCAGTAGGGAAAGTGCTTGTTATGCAAGTCCGGGGCCTGAGTTAAATCCCCAGTACTTATGTAAAAGTTCGATGCATGCTTCTGTAACCTCAGCACTGTAGAGACAGGGATCCCTAGAGCTCATTGGCCAGACATCCTAAGCCAAACAGATGAGTTCCAGGCTTAGTGAGTGACCCTGTCTCAAAAAGTAGGGGAGGACTTGAGCTGTAACTCGGTACAGACTCCTATCTCACAGATATTATGCTGTAGGTTCAACCGTCAGGAAGGAAAAACAGAGTCCACTAGGTAGTAAGAGGGAGAGCAATAAAGACATCCTACTTGACCACTGGCCTCCACACACATGCACACATAGGTACACAGGCACCTGTATTCACCTACACAGATGTACATAAACACATCTATACGAGAGGGAGGGAGAGAGATGGAAAGATGGCTCTTCGGTTAAGAGTGCAAACTGTTCAACAATATGGCTGCCTAAGCAAGATCTGAACAAGGACATCAACTGGCATGCTCGCACAGAAGGGGGAGGAAAACCATTCTCCAGAGATGAGATTATTAATTGGTTATCAATGCCAAGTGATCAGCCCTGCAAACATCTACATACAAGCAACACCAAACACAAAATCTGCAGAGTGTGTGTGTGTGAAACAGTAACAACGAAAAAAAGAGGCCAGGAATTTGAGAGGGAGTGAAGGATGATGGGTTGAGGGGTGTTGAGAGACGGAAGGGAAGGGGCATCACAGTATAATTATATTTTAATTAATAATAAACAAATTTAAACTTTCACCTAAGAGAAGGGCGGAGAGTGCAAACCATTGTTGCAGAGGACCCAAGTTTAGTTCCAAGCACCCATGTTGGGCTTATTACTCCAGTTCCAGGGGAACCAGCACCCTCTTCTGGCCTCTGCAGGCTCTTCATTCACCCACTCATACTTTAAAAAAAATTTATATATTTATTTTTAAATGTATATGAGTACACTGTCGCTGTCTTCAGACACACCAGAAGAGGGCATCAGATCCCATTACAGATGGTTGTGAGCCTCCATGTGGTTGCTGGGAATTGAACTCAGGACCTCTGGAAGAGCAGTCAGTGCTCTTAACCACTGAGTCATCTCTCCAGCCTCATACTCATCCCTTTTTTTTTTTTTTTTTTTTTTTGGTTTTTCTTTGGTTTCTCAATACAGGGTTTCTCTGTATAGCTCTGGCTGTCCTGGAACTCACTCTGTAGACCAGGCTGGTCTCGAACTCAGAAATCCACCTGCCTCTGCCTCCCAAGTGCTGGGATTAAAGGCGTGCGCCACCACTGCCTGGCATATTCATCCTTTTTAAAAAATAAACGTAAGTCCTTTTAAAGAGAGACAGAAAGACAGACAGAATTACCGATTCTAGCTAGGTATAGTGATTGGCATCTGTAATCCAGGTGTGCAAAACCTCTGAGCCACCATCTTTCTTCTATAAACCTATGCTCTCTATCTTTGCACTATCTTCATTCTAGATTGGGAGAAACCAGTTGGGGGGATCCTCAGGAAGAAAGAAACAGAAAGGCAAAGTGTGAAAGACACAGGAGGAAAGCGCCTCATACACTTAGGGATATCAAGAGGTCTTTATTGCCCACCAGCCACCAGCAGTTTCCCAGCCACAAACAGGGTCCTCTGGGTCTCTAGCCCACTCTCAGGACCATGAGCTGCAGCCACAGTCCAGCTGTCTCCTCCCAGGGGATCAAGGTGCTTCTGAGGCATCTGATGCAGCAGAAGGCCCTCACAGGGAGGGAGCAGCACTCCTGTGGAGGAGGACAGGAGAGGGCCCCTCTTGGCACACCCCTGAAGAGTAGGGTGGGATGAAAGGGGCTCTTAAGTGGGGATGGTGCCAGTGGCAAAGAGTATAATGAGGATGACGATGATGAGGACAATCACACAGATGATGACAACCATCTTCACATTCTTCCACCAGAACTTCCGGGCCACCTTCTGGGACGTTGTCT
Organism: Uromys caudimaculatus; assembly: GCA_028551405.1. Taxonomy (NCBI): domain Eukaryota; kingdom Metazoa; phylum Chordata; class Mammalia; order Rodentia; family Muridae; genus Uromys; species Uromys caudimaculatus. The sequence continues at coordinate 68,693,797 of CM052700.1, read as the reverse complement.
TGAAGTGCTCAGACTGTTGGGGATAAAATAAAGTAGTGACCCAGTGGCTCCTGCCCTTAGAATAAGAGTCCAGAAGGACACCCACAGGCCATAGTGTAGATGTTTACATTATAAATCGAAGTAGGAAACTCAAAAGAAGATGCTGGAGCGGAATAGAGCCACTTCGAAATAAACACATAAATAAGTGAGTGCTTCTCTCTTCTTACAATAGGAATGGAAAGGTTCTTAAAAATATTTTATAACATTTATTCGTGCCTCTGTGTGCTGCCTCATGTGCCACACTGCCCAAGTGGTGGAGAGGGGTTGCCATGCAGGAGCTGGTTCTCTCTCCTCTGCGTGTCCTGGGGATTGAACTCATGTAACCAGGCTTGCTGAAAAAAGTCTTTCCCCCCGAACTATCTCTCTGGTTTTTTGTTTGTTTTACTTTTGAGACGGGATCTTACTAGGAATCCCTGGCTGGCTTGGAACTTCAGAGATCTGCCTGTCTCTGGCTGCTTGACAAATGCCTTTCCACAATGATCTGTAAGCCAAGTTCTGGTTTAGAATTCTTGAGCTCACAAAGCTTCCCTCTGAGTATGGCAGGGTCCCTTCCTGTTCTTTTCCTGTCTTTCTAGTCAGGATCTCATATAGCAAGAATGGCCTCCACTCATTTGTAAAAAAGGATGATCTTGAACTTTTAAAAAGTATTTTTATTTATTTGTCTGTTTATGTGTGTGGTGTTACAAGCCATAGTGGAGGTCAGAGGTCATTTTGTAGGAATCAAATCTCTCCTCCAACCATATGAATCTCACAAATGGAACTCAAGTCCTTAGGCTTGTCACCAAGTGCCTTTACCTTCTGAGCCATCTCAATGGCTCAGCGGCTTTGAACTTCTGATCCTCTTGCTTCTACCTTCGAAGAGCTGGCATGTGCCACAATACCCTATTTATATAGTGCCAGGGACTAACCCGGGCTTTGTGAATTCTAGTGAAGTACTCTACTACCTGAGCCTTCTCCCTTCTTTTTCTTGTCCCTGCACTGGCCTGCACGCTGAGGCATCTTTTACGTACATATGTTCACAATCTGAGTTTGTTTGGCTGACAGAGAAATCTGGCCTTTGGAGCATAGACCCACAGGCTGAGGGGTACAGGAATGTGATCCAGATGGGCACATTTCCTGGCTCTATGATACTTTGCCTTCTAGATTCTGTAGAAACTAGATGAAGAGCCAAAGCACTACAGAAGCTTGGAAAAGAAAAAAATAATAAAATAAAGCCTCCTGCTCCCCCAAGTTAACTTACAGACACTAAGTCTCCATGTACCCAGCTTATGCTGCAGAAGGAGGCACTAGACCCCAAGATTACACACTGGACCCAGAAAGCCAGCGTACTCCACAGCTTGTAGAAACTGAGGCCCTAGCCTTGGTTTGTGTTGGACTTTCTTCCACCCTGAGCAGTTTGGCTTCATCCCATGGCTGCAAAGAGAAGGTCTAAGCAAGATGTGTAGGAGATATTATTCTGGCCTTTGCAGGCAGAGGGATCCCAGGATCAAAGAATTTCATGGCTCTTTCCAGCTGTGTTTTAAAGTTGACTCAGCAAGACGTTCCCCAGGCACCGCCCCCCTTTCCAGCCTAAGAACACCTGGAAAATGCTGAAAGGCCAAGGGTTGCCTAGTACTCATAGTTTTGCCTTGGGGGCATCAACTCCAAATGATTGCCAAGGGCAGGCTTTAAAAGAAAAATCAGTTTCATACCCAAAGAAGCTTAGGAATGTAGCAGTTGACTGAACTGTCTCAGAAATGGCTCTGTGGATGGAACTCTTCACCCAAGTCTAAATGGACCCACTCCCTGGACTCTCTACCAACCAGCAGAGTAGCAAGGAGCCAGAGGTGGAAGTCAACAACCTCCTGCATAGGCAACATGACAGTCTGTTCATTTTGCCTTCCCCCATGAGATCTTCCCCTCTACTCCCAGGTGTCTCCCGATCTCACCGTGGCTTCCAAGTCCTCTGTCTTGTTTCGGAGGTGGTCCAGGTTCTCCCCTCGGGCCAAGATCCGCTCCACATTCTGGGTCATGATATTCTTGACTCCCTCCACCTCACTCTGCAGGTCCCTAACTCGGTCATTTCCAGCACTCCTACTGGCCTCCTCCTGGATGTCAATACAGGGGTTAATTAGGCCAGGCAGCAGAGGATCCAAGAGGCCAGAGGAGGTTGGAAGAACTAAAGCAGATTTTAGCCATTTCTAATGCTTCAATTGTTTACAAGGAGAATGTTCTCGTACTCAGCCTCGGGTGGTCAGGTGTCACTCCTCAGGAGCCATTCTTTTGTTTGTTTGGTTGTTGTTGTTGTTGTTGTTTTTTCCCCAGAGGCTTGGTCTCCTATTGGCCTGGGGCTCTGAGATTAGGTGGACAGAAAGCCCTAGGGATCAGCCTTCTGTACCATCCTAGTGCTGGGAGCCATAGCACCTAAGTGCTTTCCGCCACCATACCCGGAATTTGTTTCTTCTAAATGAGTCTAGGGACCCAACCCATGCTTATGTAGCAAGCACTTTGCCCCCTCAACCACCTCCCTAGATTTATTTATTTACGTATTTATTTATCTGAGACAGCGTCTTATATAACCCAGGCAATCCTCAAACTTCTTGGGGATCAAGCCCAGAGCTTCATGCTTGCCAGGCAAACACTCTATCAACTGAAGCACATCTTTAGTCTGGCACAAGTGCATTGTGTGTGTGTGTGTGTGTGTGTGTGTGTGTGTGTGTGTGTGTGTCCGTCTGCACCCACACACACATTGTCAGTAGGTGTGGGTTGGGGAACGTACATGTAGACCACAGCACACATGTGGAGGTTAGAGGACAACTTTCATGGGTGGATTGTCTCCTACTGTTGGACAGACAGGAGTGAGAGGGATATTGAATTCAGGCAGGCAACCTTGCTCTGCAAACACATTTACCTGCCCAGCCATCTTGGCTGCCATATAAGTGCATTTTTTACGTCCCAGAAGATGAGATTTGACTCTGGACTTTCAGGGTGACAAGGAAAAAAACAGCACACAACTTACCCTATTTTGACTCCACAAAGAGGGTCAAGGAGAAAACACAGCTGGCATTTCCGTTTTCCTCAGCAGAGCACAGCCAAGTACTATTAACTGGTCCTTATAGCCTCCCTCTTCCCAATCCTAGTGGGTTCTAAAACTGTGAGAGCTGGCCAGCAGAGTACCCTTGCCTGGCCCAACCCAAGTGCCTCTCCAGACAGCTGTTGGTGAGTTCTGGTTCCAGCCTGCTGGGCAGTATGACCCTGGTTCAGTGGATGCAGGCCCCCAGAGGCATCATGTGACGTTGGACCGCACACTTCTGCTTTCCCCACAATTTAGCGCCTGGTAGGCCACACACCACCTCCTGCTTATGTAGATATTAATAAAAGTCCTTCCTGCTGCGGTCTCTCTATCCAGGAAGCCTCTAGATAAGGCTTTTGAACAAGGAGGGAAAAGACTTGACTCCTCCCTTAGGGACCCAGAGGGCCTCAGGTACTGGCCACCGGTGTTGGCTGAAGCTAGATTATCAGGGAGAACCGCCATCTGGCTGCGTTACAAACCCTTGGCACTGTTGCTAATATTTCTAGAGAAGGGGGGGTGCTTTCGGTGGCCAGGCAGATCCTCTGGGTGTCGGCATAGATACAGTGTGAGGGTAAGGGAGAGAACTCCGCTGGGCAGGAATCTGAGCTCCAAAAAGCAGGAGCGCTTATGGCCGGGTAATGTCACAACACCGGGCTCAGCTGGAGGAGGCGGAGGAGGGGGAGGGCGCGGCGCAGCAGCTCGGCTTGGAATTTGGGTCCCCCAGACCCCACTGAAACCCTGATCCGATCCAGCACCGAGGTCACCGGAGGAAGGAGGAGGAGAAGTGTCAGGAAACCCTGGCCCGGAGTGTGGAGCTATTTGTGGACGAGTTGTCAAAAGTAAGGAGACAGAGGCAGCGCTGGCCCAACCCGGCCAGCCCTTTGACTGCCGCCAACTTTCCTATCTAGACACAGGCAACTCCCAGGCCCGATCTCCCACTAGCAGCTCCTCTGAATCTCTCTTTTCCTGGTCCCCACGTCACTCACCATGTCTCGGAGCACTTGGGCCTCTCAAAGCAGAACTTCGCCTAGTCTGTTTCCACCCAAGGCAGCCACAGCTTCACTTCCTGCTTACTCCAACTTTCTGCCCGCCTCCTGCCCATCCCGCGACTCCAGCCTCTCCGGCTCCGGTCACACGTAACTGCAGGTTTCTCCAGGTAGGCGGCCGCCCTCTGCCGCACTCCTAGTCTCCTCCCAAACAAAAGCTTAAGTAACAGGGCAGCGGGGTGGGGGAGGGGAAAGCGTCTAAGTTGTCAAGAAGGAGAAAAGAAGGATCAACAACCTTCCTAAGTTTTCAGAAACTTCTTTTTATGCTTCAAAGAAGTAATTCTAGTTTTTCAGGAACTTAAATTAGCCTTATTTAGATTGAAACGAATGTATAGGTGAAAATATCCTACTGAGCAGCCTTTGTCCCCGTGGGCCATCCTGGATGAGAAGAGAGCACTAAAATCTCCAGAAAACGGGGCTGGAGAGATGGGTCAGCAGCTGAAATCACCTGCTGCTTTTGCAGTGACTCAAGTTCAGGTCCCTGCACCCACACATGGCTGCTCACAAACACCTGCAGGTATCTGCAGCTCTAGGGGGTCCGGATGCCCTCTTCTGGTCTCTGTGGGTATGTGAGCATACATGTGCACACACACACACCCACACATACACATAATTAAAGTCTTTAAAATCTCCAGGAAAGTTCCAAGTTGGCTCTGGAGGGGATCTTTGTCCTCTTCTTTGGGTTCTTCGGTGCTGAGGCTGACCTCAGGCAGTGGGAGGAGTGCAAACAGCTGGGGCAGGGCACCTTATCCTTGTCACAGGACAGAAGACTGTCAGGGAAATGGCTCACTCACCAGCCCCTCCTTCCCTCCTGGAGTTCAGCAGTCCTACATTTCCTTCCAAAGGTCACCGTGGGGGTTGATGACCCTGGTCAGCTGTCAGAGGATTGGTCAGATGGATTAGGAGGGGGCCTAAGAGTAAAGGGTTTTTCCACCGCATGTGGCTCTCCGCCAGAGAAAATCTGCTCTTCTCCGGATGGAGTTTGTCAAGACAGAACAATAACAGGGCATCAAGAGAACAGACATTCTTTCCCACCCCAGAATAAATAACACCATAACATTGGCAAGGAGGAAATCTTAGCTCCTCCAACACATAAGTCTTTTTTTTTTTTTTTTTTTTTTTTTTTTGGCTATAATAAATTTAGAATCCTGGAGTCATTTTGGGACACTTGTGTTTTCCCTTGTGCATTCTCAGGGACTCATGGAGGAGCTGCATCTACAAACACTGCATGCTTAGTTTTACAAAAGCAAATTAAAGCAACTAGTAACACTTTTTAAAAAATCTTTAACAGAGAAATCCTGTCTCAAAAAAAACCCAAAAAAATCTTTAAAAACAGATTTATCTTATTATTTTTAAGTGTGTGTGTGTGTGTGTGTGTGTGTGTGTATGCGCGCCTGAGGCAGAGGGGTTAGGTTCTCTGATGAGTTACAGACAATCGTGAGCTGCTGGACCTTCTATGCTAGAGTAGTGCTCTCTTCCTCTCTCTCTCTCTTCCCAGTAACACCTTAAAACTACACAACCCCTTTCCTTTCCTATAAAGCAAAAGACAAATCTAGACTAAACAGGAATGAGATCACAACAGAGAATGTCTGTTCTACTACACTTGATCTTAGGCAAAAGGCCAAGAGGCCTTGAGAATGTCAGTTCTAAACGAGGTCCTTACCATCCTGCTGACCAAGTGGCGGGGCTCAAGTGGTCACAAAGAAAGAATTGGGTCCTGGAGAGATAGATGGCCATTGGTTAAAAGCATGTATTGTTCTTCCAGAGGACCCGAATTGATTCCCAGCACCAGGGTCAGGCAACTCATTACCTTCAGGAAAAATTTAAACAACATAAGAACAAGGAAGCATGCCAGGCATGGTGACACATGCCTGTAAAGCCAGAATTGAAGGGTAAAGTGGTGAGGTGGGAGAGCTAGCCTGGGCTACTATGTGAGCCAACATACAACAACAAAATGAAGCAAGCATAGAAGCAGGAGCATGGCTGTAGTTCTGTGACTTTCACCTCGCCTGACCAGGTCTGGGTTTGATCCCAGCACCACAGCTGGGGTTGCTCCATCTCTTCACTCATTCTGGGTCATTTTATAATGTTTAGTCTTTTCTTCCCACCAACTCCAGCTTCCCAGTGGATGCCAGCACAGTCTCTTCTCTAGACCCATCCACTTCCAAACTCACCTCTCTGGTCCCATCCATTTCTTTAGAGATTGCTTATATTCCCCAAACACATTTGGGTAAATCCGTGTTGCCTCCAGGTTAAAGCCAGCCTTCCTACGCAGGCTTTCCAGGTGTTCAGCCACTTTCCCAAGCTCTCATGAGACAGCCTCAGCCCTACCCTTGCCGGTCCCAAGCACCCATTTTTGCTTAATGGCTTCATTCCTTGGGCCTGTGGAAATTCTTTTCATATTTCTCTATGTCTGGAATTCCCCACAGAATTAGATTCTCTTCTTCCTTCCTGATCTTCACCAATTTACTTTGCACAGCACCTATCACATGCATGCACATAGCTGCGTACACATTCTCTTCGCCAAGACTTACATTTTTTTTAAAAAAATGTAATTTAAATGTTGCTTAAGAGAGTATTTTGTTTTGTAATCTTAGTTAGCTTTAAATTTATGATAATCCTCCTGCTTCAACCTTGTCAGTCCTGAGTTTACAAACATGGGGTGCCATACCCAATTTATACATAAATTCTGAAACACAGCACTCATTTTTTAAAAAATTAAAAAGATGGATCTCTAAATTTGAGGTCAGCCTGATCTATATAGTAAGCTCCTGGCTGTCAAAGCTACATATAAGATCATCTCAAAAACCAAACCAAACCAAACCAAACACAAACCCCCACAAAACACAGACTCCAAAGGAAGCAGCTTTTATCTAGGAGCAGTTTGGACACACTGAGTCAGAGCACCTAAAACAGCACATAAGGCAAAGGGAGGGGCTTCTTTTGCTTGGTTTTTTTTTTTTTTTTTTTTTGGTTTTTCAAGACAGGGTTTCTCTGTGTAGCCCTGGCTGTCCTGGAACTCCCTCTGTAGACCAGGCTGGCCTCGAACTCAGAAATCTGCCTGCCTCTGCCTCCCAAGTGCTGGGATTAAAGGCGTGCGCCACCACTGCCCGGCCTTTTGCTTGGTTTTTAATTGGGGGTTTCCAGAGTAGCTTTTGGAGACAGCATCCTGAATTGCAAACCTTCCTGTTAGTTATTCAGGGTACTCCTGCTGAGAAATGTTGAAAGCCAGCAGATACTGACCTCAATTGTTTACTCAAGCCTATTGGAACATTCTGTGGTTTAACCTTTAGCAGGTCTGAGTGCAGGCCCCTTGCAATCTCCCAACTCCACTTTAGAAAATCTTAATTGCTAGAAGTGGGTGGTGAACGGCACCTGTCATCCCAGCTGCTTGGGAGGCTGCAGCCAGCCTGTGTAACATAGAAAACCCCATCTCAAACGTAAAAAGATCAAGAGTGGTGGTACACACTCTCCTAAGCCCCAAGATGCAAGATAAAGAAGTACTGGGCTAGCCTGGGCTGCACAGTGAGGCCCTGTCTGGAAAAAAAAAATTAGTTTTAATGATTTCATTTCCCTTGGCAGCTTGCAGGGGCTGCCCTCACTCTGTGATATATAACATAGCCTCACCTTAAAGCAACTTAGTCAATGAATGCTAGAGCTGAATAAGAGTGTTTGTTCGTTCGTTGTTTTTCTTTCTTTTTTTTCCTCCACAATACAGACAAGAATGACACTCTTATTAGAAAAGACCCATGGAGAAATTTATTGCCCAACCTTTGGACTATTTCACGAGACATAATGCTGAGGGCTTTGTATATGAGTTGTGAAGGGATACGCTGGAGACTATCAACTCCCTGAACAAAATCAAATCATGCCACCAGCAAAGAGCTGCTGAATAGCACAGCCCATTAATTGTTTGTTTCAGGGTATTTTGTTTTTTAAGACAGATGTATTTCTTTTCTTTTCTTTCTTTCTTTTAGAGGGCACATATTTATAATTTTATTTTTTATTACTTTGATTTTTATTTTTTGCAGTCCAGTCATTACCCCCTCCCAGTCCACCTTCCTCCTCCCCAGTGTCTCTAAGAGGATGTCTCCTACTTCAGATGTATTTCTTTTTTTTAATTTATTTATTATGTATACAGCATTCTACCTACATGCCAGAAAAGAGCTTCAGATACCAGCATAGATGATTATGAGCTACCATGTGGTTGCTGGGAATTGAACTCAGGACCTCGGGAAGAGTAGCCAGTGCTCTTAAGATCTGAGTCGTCTCTCCAGGCCCAGATGTATTTCTCATACTGAGAAAGCTCCTGGTGATTGTTGCCATCCCATTTAGATCACCCAGAACTTTTGATTTCTCAAAGGAAGCTATACTTAACTCTAAAACCATTTCCCATTTATTTTTACTTGGTGTTTTGCCTGCATGTATGTCTGTGCACTATGTGGTGGAAGTCACAGAGCCAGAGAGGTATGATATCCCCTAGGACTGGAGGTGTTGACAGTTGTGAGTGGCCACATAGGTGACGGGCCTTGAACCAGATCCTCTGGAAGAGCAGCCAGTGCTCTTATCCTCAGAGCCATCTCTCCAACACAAAATTGTATTTACATTTTAAAACTAGCTCAAATGCTACTGGTGTGTGTGTGTGTGTGTGTGTGTGTGTGTGTGTGTGTGTGTGTGGTGTGGCGTTCGGGAGTGAAGGTCAGAGGACAATCTGTGTATGATTGCTCTCAAACAACATACCCTTTTTTTTCCTTCTGGTTTTTTGAGACAGGGTTTCTCTGTGTAGCCCTGGCTGTTCTGGAACTCACTCTGTAGACACGGCTGGATTTGAACTCAGATTTCCACCTGCTTTGCCTCACAAATGCTGGGATTAAAGGCGTGCGCCACCACTGCCACTTATTGGACTTCACCAAATAGACTACATTAGCTGGCCAATAAGCTCCTATCTCCATCTCCCCATTCCTGAGACTACAAGTCTATTCCACATCATTTTTTTGTATTTTTTTTTTTTTTTGGCTGTAGCCAAAGTTAGAGCCTTGTGCATGCCAGGGAAGCACTCTAGCAGTTAGCTATGCCATCAGCTCAAGTTCAAAACAAACACACACTTCTTGGGTTTTTCTAGTCCTAATTCACTCCCCCCAGAGCTCCCATAGAGTTTATTTCATATCTGTGACTTTCTACATCTCAGTCGTGGTACCATTGGAGTCCATAGGGCTAGAGCCTACATTCTAAAAGCCCCAACAAGCTAGGCTTGTCCACCTGTCCCCAATATGCCAATCAAAGAGACAAGTCATAGAAACAGAAAGAGGAGGAGAGAGGAGCACATAAAGAGGCCAATGACCCCAAGTCCATCCTAGGGCACTACTGACTTGAGGTTTAGATTCAGATAGAGGGCAAGAGACATGCATAACTAAGCAATCTTGGTCAGTGTGCCTTCCCCCTCAATATGGACCCTTCACTGCCTCTGCTCAAGTCTGGCCTGCAGTGAGGTCTGATAAGTCAGAATTCTGTGAAGTCTCCCCTGGGAGGCAACAAGGCAGCTTCTTCCTCTGCCCGACACCAGACCTCAGCCTTTCCTGTACTCTAGCATGGGAATCCTGGGGAAAAATTTAATTCTTTGAACCCAATAGTTTGATGGCCTCGGGAGGGGAACAGTTTCACTCCTATTAGATGGTTACAGAAGTTGCATATTATTTCCATATAATTATGTTTTTACATTTGTGTGTGTGTGTGTGTGTGTGTGTGTGTGTCCCAAGGACCAAACCCAGGTCGTTAGGTTTGGTAGCAGTTACTGAGCCATACTGCCAGCCTTTGTTATTGTCTTAGTCTGTCTTCTATTGCTGTGAAAAGACAACATGGCCACTGCAAAACTTATAAAGGAAAGCATTTAATTGGGGGATTGCTTGCAGCTTCAGTGGCTCAGTCCATCCTCATGGGGAGTCCACACGGTGGCAGGCAGGAGGAAGTAGCAAGAGCTTCACACCAGATCCGCAAGCAGCAGGCAAAGACACTGGGCCTGGCATGGGCTTTTGAACCCACCTCCTCCAACAGGGACATAGCTCCCAATCCTTCCCAACAGTTCACCAACTAGAAACCATGAATTCAAGTACATGAGCCTCTGGGGGCCATTCTTATTCACACCACCACAGTTGTTATTATTAGTCTTGTGGCTTGAACCCAGGATTTCATGTTTGCTAAGTACACGCTTCCACTAATCAACTCCACTTTCCATCCCTCCCTTCTACCGTATTGCTACTGTCCTCCCCCTCCCCCTCCCCACTTCTTCTTTTAGACAGAGTCTCATACAATCCAGGTTGGTCTCCAATTCAGTGTGTAGCCAAGAATGGCTTTGAACTCCTTACCCTCCTGCCTCTACCTGCCAAGTGCTGGGATTACAAGAGCGAACCACTTGTATATAACAGACCAGAATGTTAAACTTGATGGAATAAACTTTGGGGGTTGGGTACTTCTGAAGAGAAAACTCATGGCCTCATGAATGTGAGGCAAGTACTTAACCACTGAGCTCCATGGCCCAGAACCATCACTGTGCATGGTCCTACAAGAGTCAATTCAAACTTCCCAAGCTGCACGCACTCTCTTTGGGCTACAGGTTTTTTGTTTGTTTGTTTGTTTTTGTTTGTTTGTTTTGTTTTGTTTTTCGAGACAGGGTTTCTCTGTATAGCCCTGGCTGTCCTGGAACTCACTCTGTAGACCAGGCTGGCCTCGAACTCAGAAATCCGCCTGCCTCTGCCTCCCAAGTGCTTGGATTAAAGGCGTATGCCACCACTGCCCGTTGGGCTACAGGTTTTTATTTTTTGTTTTCTGGGTAGGGATGTTTTGTCTGCTGGGCCACAGTTTGATAGCGATTGAGGGACTCATCTCTTATAGATCTGTAGCTTCCAAAGTGACATGACCTTCCTTGCCTGTTAGGATAACCTAGCAGTGGACATGTCCTCAACAGCAGGAGCACTACTGGCCTAGTGATTCCAGCTGCCAAACACATCTGGCCCCAATGACCCCTGCTTTTATGTCTACATCTGCTGGCAGTGAGATCAGTGTGGCTCAGAACTCCTACAGACTTCAAGGACAGCAGCTACAACAACACTGAGATATTTGCCCTTTTAGCCATGTTGACATTTGTACTGATGCTGGCAACTTAGTGGGAAGGAAGAGGGAGGTCAGAGGCCAAACCTCCATCTTGGGACCAGCCTCCATATTAAAGGAAAAAAAGCTGCACCCACATACCAGGAAGGACCCCACAGCTTGTCCTTGGCCAGAGCTACTACCTAGCTACTTCCTAGCAACAGTAATCAAAGATTAGTCTGATCGTATCAGATGTACTTTCAGACCATTTGTGATTGTGTACAATCTTGCTTCAGAGCACCCACCTGTCGGCTTTATTCAGTTAGGTGCTTGCCAGGCTGGACTCCCACTCACTTGCTTCCATTTTCTATAAAACCTTGTCCCAATGAGAGTTTGGGGCTGCTGCACCAAATGGTTCTGTGTGTAGGCGGCAAGTAAGTCCGAACTCGAGTTTGTAATAAAGAGACCCTAATGTGATTACATCGGCTCCTTGGTGGTCTTTTGGGATTCGTGAACGCTTCCTGGCACAACACTTGGCACAACAGAGGCAGCAAATTGGAACAGTATCCAATGGTGTTCCTCACTGTCACGTATTTGCAATAGTTAGTTTGCTTGTTTGTTCATTCACCCATTTTATGTTTTTTGGAGACAGTGTCACATGTAGTCTAGGCTGGTCTCAAACTTTCTATTCAGCTAAGAATGGCCTTGATCTCTTCATCCTCCTGCTTCCGCCTCCCAAGAACCGGGATTATAGGTATGTACCAACATGCCTGGCTTGAAAAAACTTTTTGCTTATTTTACTTATTTTACATTTATTTATAAAAATTTTTAAAAATGTATTTTAGTGCCAGGACTGATGGCACTTAAATCCCAGTACTTTGAAGGTAGATGCAGGTGGATTGCTGTGAACTTAAGGCCAACTCTATGAAGTGCATTCTAAGAAGGTTAGACCTACCTAGAGAGATTTTAAGTTGTGTGATCGTGTGGTGCTCCTGGAGGCCAGAAGGGGGCACCAAATCCCTCAGAGCTGAAGATGCAGATGTTTGTGAGCTTCAAAGACAGGTGTTGGGAGCCAAACTCTTGAACCTCTGGTAGAGCAGTAAATGCTAGTAACTGACAAATAGTATTTCTTTCTCCTTCCTTCCTTCCTTCCTTCCTTCCTTCCTTCCTTCCTTCCTTCCTTCCTTCCTTCCTCCATTCCTTCCTTCCTTCCTTCCTTCCTTTTAAATTCTGTGTATGTGTGTATCTGATGCCCTCAGAGGCCAGACACATTGGATCACCCTGGAGCCAGAATAACAGTGTTTGTGAACCACTCAATATAGGTGCTAGGATTCAAACTTGGGGCCTCTGAAAGAGAAGCAAGTGCTCTTAATTGATGAGAAATAGTTCCATACTCTCTACTGATTTAAAAAAAAAAAAACAAAAAACCAAGCCGGGCAGTGGTGGCACACGCCTTTAATCCCAGCACTTGGGAGGCAGAGGCAGGTGGATTTCTGAGTTCAAGGCCATCCTGGCCTACAGAGTGAGTTCCAGGACAGCCAGGGCTATACAGAGAAACCCTGTCTCAAAAAACCAAAAATAAATAAATAAATAAATAAATAAATAAATAAATAAATAATTAAAAAACACTATTTTTATTTATTTTTAATTTTTAAATGTGTATGAATTTTTCCTGAATGTATTTCTTTCTGTGCACCATGTGTGAGCCTGGTGCCCATAGAGGCCAGAAGTGGGTCTTGGATACTCTAGAAGTAGAGTTACAGATGGTTGTGAGCTTCCAAGTAGGTGCTAGGAATTGAACCCTTTGGAATAATTATCATTACTCTTACTGCTGAACTACCTCTCCAGTCCCCCTTATTTTTAATTGGGGGGGAGGGGGGAGGTTATGTGCCCATGAGCACAGGTGCCCATGACTGCAGGTGCCTGTGGAGACCAGAAGTATCAGAGTTGAAGTTATAGGCTATAAAAGTATTTTTTATTTTCCTGATATAACTCTTGTCTCCGAGGCTTACTACCTTTGTCTGTAAACCTAAGCCTAGTCCTGGAAGCTTCAAGCCCCTGTATAATCTTATCTAGGTCTAGAATGTTTTCAGCCTCTGAGATTTACTGCTGAATAAGTTCACCCATTCTAGCTCTGGCTGGGTGGTTCAACTTAGCTGTTCTGGCTCAAACTCCTGATTCAGTCTGGCTTCTCTCTTGGACTCTGACTGAATTGCTCAGCCTGACCTCATACTAACTTTGGCATTATATTCTAATCTTCCAGCTCCTCATTCTCTGGCTTGTTCCATCTTCACCTTGTCTAGCTTGTTCTCTCTTCAACCTATCTCTGTAAAACTCTCTGAGTAAAACTGCACTCAAATGACTTCTTTCCTCTCTCTTCTCCTGAGAGGTAGGCATATTCTACTCTGTCAAATCTTTCTCTGATTCATCACTTTTTCTGCCACTTAATAAGATATCACTTTTAAACATGGCTGCTTCCTTCTACAAACTAACTTTACCTTCATAGTTTGGGATTAAAGGTGTGTACTAAGGGTGTGTCTGCATTCCAGCCAGAGGGATTAAAATTGCATGCTAAGGCCTAAGCCATAGCACAACGAGAAACAGATTTTTTTTTTTCAGTAAATAACACAATCTCGGGGTTCACAATATGATCAAATACCCTGCAACAATAGGCAGTTGTGAACTGCCCAATTTGGGTGGAGGGAATTGAACTCGGGACCTATGAAAGAGCAGAATGTGCTCTGAAGCACTGAGCCATCTTTCTATGCCCTTATTTATTTTAGAAACAGGCAATTATGTATCCCAGGCTGCTCCATTAAGTAATTAGGAAGATCATGAATGTTCTCCTGCCTCCAGCTCCTGGGATCACAAATGTGTACCACCAGACCTTGTTGCCTCTAGTGCTGGGGGCTGAGCCCAGGGTTTCATGCAAATGAAGGGAACTTTCTACCAACTGAGCTACATCCTCAGCTCACCAGATTACAATGCAGGTGTGTGATTGCGCCTGTTCACAAGTGTGAGGGTGTGCATGTGCCACGGTGTACATGTGGCGGTCAAAGGACAGTCTTGGATATTGGTCCTTGTTATCCACCTTATTTGACAGGTTCTCTTGCTGTTCACTGTTGCTTAGGCAGATTAGCCTCTTGGCAATTTAAATGAAAATTACAGAATATTTTGAGGCTCAATTTTGGACCACTAAACGTGTTTGATTTCTAATTTCTCTTCTCTGCAGAACAAAAGCAGGACATTCTTTCATTGATATGTATTGTACACTGCATTTTCTGTTCTCTGATATAAATTCAACACCAATTCACCGGATACATCAGTTATGAGCATACGTGCATCCTGCCACCACAAGCCCCTAACAAGGAGACTTAGAGAAGAATGGGAGCCCTTAGAGGAACCCTGCTTCCCTTGATGGATGCTGAGCATCCATCTTTTTCTACCTTAGGTTCTTAAGCTTGTAAGAGAAGTGAGGAATGGTTGTCTCAAAACCAAGTTAGAGTGAAGACATAGGCACATGTTGCAGCATGTGGGGTATGTGTGTGCACACGCATACATGTGGGGTATGTGTGTGCACATGCACGCATGTGGGTGTAGCCCAGAGGTTAATGGCTGGTGTCTTATGACTGAGCTTTAAAAAGATTTATTGTTGTTATTATTTTGGTCTTTTGAGACAGGGTTTCTCTGTGTAGCCCTGGCTATCCTGGAGCTCATTTTGTAGACCAGGCTGGCCTCGAACTCACATAGACCCTCTTCCGCTTGAGCGCTGGGATTAAAGGTGTGCGTTGTCCTCTATGGCTATTTATTGTTATTTTGTGTGTTTGTTTTGCCTGCATAGATCCGCGCACCACGTGCATGCAGTGCCCCGTAGCCCACAAGAGGGGGGCAGGAGGTCCTGGAACTGGAGTTACAGATGGTTGGGAGCCACCATGTGGTTGCTCCAGACCTTGGCTTTCTACCACAGCAGTGAGAAATCTTAACCACTCAGCGAGTCACCTCTCCACTCCTCCACCTGACCTCCTCTGAGACAGGACTCACTGCTTGCTTAGCTTGGTTCTGTGAGCCCTGGCTATCATCGGTCTCTCTCCATCCCTCAGGACAGGGGCTCAAAGCTCCAGAACCAGGCCTGGTTTTTATGAGTGTGAGTGACCCAAACTCAAGTACTGTTTGCCCTGCAAACATCTTCCTCAGATACACATAGTCCTTTTTTTTTTTTTTTTTTTTAAAGATTTGCTTTGTTTTTTACCCCCCCCCCCGTGTGTGTGTGTGTGTGTGTGTGTGTGTGTGTGTGTGTGCGCGCGCACGCAAATATGAATATGAGTTCAGGTACCTATGGAGCCAGAAGAAGGCATTCCCCTA
>CM052700.1:68656118-68678115 GCA_028551405.1 Uromys caudimaculatus | reverse complement strand
ATCTGATGAGATGGCAGATGATGGTATGAGAACTGTGATCTCAACCATCTCTCCAGCCACCCTCTGTTGCATTAAAAAAAATGGTGGGTTGTTTTTTTTTTTTTTTTTTTTTTCTTTTTGGTTTGTTTGGGTTTTTTTTCTTTCTGAATCTTGGGCAGTTGTTCTCTGGTAACTACTTTGCAGTTCCTCAAAGCTCTTTTGTCCAAAGCTGGAAGAACTGAGTCTTCTCATATGAGCATATGAATGAATGGACAGAGATTAACAAAAGTAAAATTTACGAAGATGAGGTCTGCTAGGAGCACAGCCAGATAAAAAGATTAAAACAGGAATGATGATTTAAAGTTCACCTCACTATAATACAGGTTATTCCCACCTATAATTCAGGTTATACCGACTTTAAGGTCTTACCACATGGCATGCCTCTGAGTCTTTTCTTGAAATAGTCTGTGTATCTAACTGTCTGCCTTACAGATCCCTGCAGTCTCTAGGGGGTCATCTGGGTTTGGATCACAAAGCAGTGAACAAGTAGATTAAAGAACTTTAGAAATAGTTAAAGTGAGGTTGGAGAGATGGCTCTGCAATTAAGCACACTTGCTGTTCTTCTAGAAGCCAAGTTCAGGGGCCAGCACACACCCAGGCAGCTGATAACTGCCTGTGACCCATAGGGACACACATGGCACACCCATCTCTCTCTCTCTCTCTCTCTCTCTCTCTCTCTCTCTCTCTCTCTCTCTCTCTCATTAAAAAAATAGTTAAAACAGAAAAACACTGACTTTATGGTGTCAAGACAAATGACACCATAACTGTGAATATCCAAGTGATACTTTTGTTTTTGTTCTGAGATAGGATTTCTCTGTGTAGCCCAGGCTGGCATTGAACTCAGAGATTCTCCTGCCTCTGTCTCCTAAGTGCTAGGATTAAAGGTGTGCACCACCATTACCTAGCCAGGTGAATTTTTGTTATAAATGTAACTTCAGGTGATTGGAAGGGATAGCCTGTAGGGAATGAATTATTGAGAGAATATAACAGTTTGATATGGACTATCATCATGTCCCATAATTGTAGCTTGTCAAGAAAACAGATCAACAGGACTTGAAAGACACAGGGCCAGAGGAGTACTGGGCAGACCCCACAGAGCAGTGCAAGGTCCAGTTCCTCGTTAATCTGTTTCAGAAGCAGTCTGTGCTTTTCACCTGGCTTTGCCATGTCTCAATGTGTGCTCAAAAGTCAAGCCAAAAACTTTTTTAAAATAGAAGAGTTAAATTTTTTTCTCAGCGTATGAATGTTTTACCTGTATGCATGTCTTTGTATCATATGTGTTCTTGATGCCTATATGGGCCAAAAGAAGTCATCAGATCCTTTGGAACTAGAGTTATAGATAGGTGTGAGCCACAGTGTGGGTGCTGGGAATCAAACCTCTGAAAGATCAGCCAGGGCTTTTAACCAATGAGCCATCTTTGCAGGCTCTTATCTGGGCATTGAGAGAAGACTGTCTTATTTCACACCAGCTTTGCCAGTGTCTGGCTCTGAGGAGGCCTGTCTCTTGAGGACCTAATGGTCTGGTCAAAAATGTACTAATTTTCCACAAAAATTTGGAACACTTGATGGATTAAACACAAGGCCTCACACATGCTAGACCAGTGAGTTATTGAGTTAGAGATGTAATTTACCTAAACTTGGAACAACTTTTTAATTGTATTTGAATAAACCAGCACACATTTCTATCTGTGTATGCTATATAGTGTTGTTTTTTGTTTCTTTGTTTTGTTTTTAGATAGGTTGGTCTGGAATTTTCCACCTACCAGATGATAACCTTGAATTCCTGCTACTCCACCTTCTGAGGGCTGGGATTACAGGCTTGCACCACCACAGTTAGCATTGATGTAGATTTTTTGAAATCTATTTTATATTATTTTTAGTTATGTGTGTGTCTGTGTGAGGAAATGTGCACATGATTGCAGGTGCCTTCAGAGCCAGAGGGACTGGAGTTAAAAATGGTCCTGACCCACTTATTGCGGATACTGGGAACTAAACTCAGTTTCTCTACAAGAGCAAGACCATACACGCTCTGAATTGTTTTCTTCTCTCCATCCCTAGATACTCATTTAAAAATATTCTCAACACAAAGCTCTTCAAAACAGGGGCAAGAGAGACTCTCAGCTGCCAAAACAGCTTGCAGCTCTCGGGAAGACACAGGTTTGTTCTTAACACCACATCCCAGTGCTTGATGTCTGGGACCCACCCACAATCACCTGGGTTCCAAAAGGCCAGTGAAGCTCAGGCCTTGCTGAGGGCCCAGCCCAAGCTACTGCTGAGGACCATGAATGGGTCCATAGCTACCCAGTGTCAGGGGTCAATGTTGATGACTGTGGCTCATATTACCACTAGAGAACATGGGAGGTCTCTGGTTGGGGCAGCCTCATGGGGACCATGAAAATATCCTAGAATATACAAAAACAGATATTTACTATTGCACTAGTTAGAATAATAATAAAAACAATTAAAAATTTAAATGCCTGGGGCTGGAGAGATGGCTCAGTGGTTAAGAGCACTGGCTATTCTTCTAAAGGATCTGGTTCAATTCCCAGCAACCACATGGTGGCTCAAGACCATCTGTAATGGAATACAATTCCTTCTTCTGGTGTGCATGAGAACAGAGCACTCACATACATAAAATAAATAAATCTTAAAAAACAAAAACCAAAACATTAATTTCCTTCCAAAAGTGTAAAAGTGTCCTGAGACCAAAATGTTGAGAACCATTCTGTTCTGGGATGCTTTTCCTTCTCCTGTGGGACAACTCCAGTAGGGAATTAGATATTACAGCTGTGTTCAAAACCTTATGACTGATGGCTGGACCCACCATGCTTGCTAGTTATCTCTCCTTCAGCAGTTCTGTTTTACCTGCTTGCTGTTTTCAAATCTTTTAGGTACAGATAGGATTGACCCACCAGCCTTAAGCAGAGACAGTTCTTCCAAGTGCATCTTTTTTAAAAAAAAGATTTATTTTATTTATGTATATAAGTACACTGTAGCTGCCTTCAGACACACCAGAAGAGGTTATCAGATCCCATTACAGAGTGACCATGTGGTTGCTGGGAATTGAACTCAGGACCTCTGGAAGAACAGTCAGTGCTCTTAACTGCTGAGACATCTCTCCAGCCCCTTCCAAGTGCATCTTTAATGCTGCAGTCCACATCTATGGAAAAGTCTACCCTTTCGCACCTTGCGACTTTTTGGGAGGGGGTGCAGGGATGGTATGTTCAAACCTGGAGACTCCTGATGAGGTTCAGGAAGGACTCAAAGAAATTAGGAAAGTATAATTCTTGGTTTTTTAACCCTAAAATGTGGGAGGCAGAGGCAGGAGGATCGCTGGGAGTTCGAGGCTAGTTCTGTCTCAAAAGGGAGCAAGCCCAGAATGGTGATGAGTGCTTTTAATTCTAGCACTCCGAAATCAGAGGCCGGTGAATCTGTGCAAATTTGAGGCCAGTCTGGTCTACACAAGCGAGTTCCAGGAAGGCCAAAGCTATAAAAAGAGATCCTGTCCCAAAACAACAGGCGTCAGGGCTGAAGCTCAAGAATGTGATGGATTGCTAGTAGTATAGAGACACTTGTTCTGAAAACGGTCACTCCTTCCTCTCAATGCCAAGGTTAGATTTAGCAAGCCCCTTCGCTCCTGCGGCGCCCATCCCCAAAGCTCCTGGCACCTAACCTATCTCTGGGCTCAATTCTCAGCACAGGATAGCCCCAGCCGCGCTCCTAGCTCAAGTCCCCATGCTTGAGTCCGCGGCCGCGGGTTCCGGCTTTCACGACAGTGCGGGCGCTTTCCGGCTGGCCGCGCGAGTGCTTACGTGTCGAGGAGGCGTAGCCTAAGACAGCAAGTCTAAGTCTGGAGGTTCCACTGGGTGCAGAGAGGATCATCTATCCCTGCAGTCATGGCAGTGCACCGCGGCTCTGCACGGGCCGCTCCTGCCACAGGTAGGCTGAGGGTTGGCGAGAGAGACGGTGGTCTTAGTGGGAAAGGGGCTTATTGAGAGAGATAGCGGTCTGTGTTGGGAGATCGTGGGAGGAACCTGGAGGATGGCCTGAAACCCAGAAGCTTGCAATAGCTGGATCAGGCGGAGAACCCAGTGGGTGGAGATCCTAGGCTGTAGGAACTGCGATTTTCCTACGCACTTTTTTTTTTTTTTTTTTTTTTTTTTTTTTTTTTTTTTAACCTCAATTCTTTGTAGATAAAGTACAGAAAAACAAGTCTGCACAGACATCAGGACTGAAACAGGGCAGCCGAATGGAGAAAATTTTCGGGTTTGAATGGACAGATTTATCTAGCTGGCAGAGTGTCGTGACCCTGCTAAATCGACCAACGGACCCTGCAAACCTGGCTGTCTTTCGTTTTCTCTTTGGTAAGTCCATTTTCTGGATGGGAACATTTTGGTTGAGGTGGTGGTCATGGTGGGAAAATGTCATCTTATTTCTTTTTAAGATTTATCATTATTTTGTTTATGTGTATGTGTGTATTATCTTGCCTTCTTTTACTGTGATAAAAACACCTTGATGAAGAGCAACCTGGAAAAAAATGAGTTCATTTCAGCTTACAGTTGTAGTCCATCTTGAAGAGAAGTCAGGGCAGGAATCTGGAGCCCAGAACTGAAGAAGAGGCCATGGAGGGAAGTTGTTGATGTTGGCTTGCTCCTCATGGCTTGCTCAGCCTGCTTTCTTCTACCAGTAGGGATCACCTGCCCAGGGTGGCACCACCCACAGTAGGCTGTGCCTCCTACATTAATGCTTACGGGCCAATCCCTTCGAGGCATTTTCTCAGTTGAGGCCTTTTAGCTTGTTTTTAGGTGACAAAGATTAACCAGGTTAGTCTCTGTGTGATTGTATGCCAGGCATGTGCTTGCTTGTAGAAGCCAGAAGAGGGAGTCGGATCCCCTGGAGCTGGAGTTAAAGGTAGTTGTGAGCTGCCTGATAAGGTGATGGGAACTGAACTCTGGTCCTTTGGAAGATCAGTCTTGGGCTGGAGAGATGACTCCATGGTTAAGAACAGTGTCTGCTCTTCCAGAGGTCCTGAGTCCAATTCCCAGCAACCACATAGTGGCTCACAACTATCTGTAATGGCATCTGATGCCCTCTTCTGGTGTTTCTGAAGACAGCTACAATGTACTCATATACATAAAATAAATAAACAAATAAATCTCTCTCTCTCTCTTTTTTTTTTTTTTTTTTTAAAAAAGGAAGATCAGCTGCATGCGTTTAATTGCTGAGCCAGTCTCTCCAGCCTAGTTACCCATTTCTTAGTTACTTGGCCTTGTCACCTCCAGTTAGGCTTTAGTGTTCAGAAATGCTTTGGACACGTGGAGTAGAGGAACAGGTGTATGCCTGTGTGTGTGTGCACATGCTTGCGTGTGCTGTGTTTAGACCAGAGGTCAGTGTCCAGTGTCTTCCTCAACCACTGTCCATCTTATTTTTTGAGACGGGGTCTCTCTCTCCTGAATCTGGAGCTTACCAATTGAGGTAGACTGGTTGGCCAGTAAGCCTCAGGGGTCATCCTGTCTCTCGGCCTCCACTGCACTGAGATCAATAGTTACCATGTCAGGCTTTGGACGTGAGTGCTAGTGATCTGAACTCAAACCTCCCCCCCCCCCCCCCAGGCTTGCAGCAAGAACTTTGATTTTTACCAACTGAGTGATCTCCTGGCTCTCTTTGGCTTTTGAAATGGTCTCATTACATAGACCGGGCTTGTCTGGCCTCTTAAGTGCTCCTCTTGCTTCTCGAATGCTGGGATTACAAACATCATCACACCTGACAAGGGACACATTTTGTTCTTGTCATGAAGCTGCTCAGAAGCTATGCTAAATAATTCAGAGAAACAGACAGGATAACAACTCATGGGGTTACAGATGTGCCAAGATGTGCCTTAAAGTCCAGTAGTTTCTAGCTGGGCCATTTTGCAACCTAGAGACCTTTTAGTTGTCAGACCTTTTGGAGAGGAGAAATAGGTGGTTGCTGGAATTTGTGCTGGTACCAAGAATACACTAGATGTCTTGTAACGAACGGGTAAATGTCCCTAGAGATAATTAACCAGACTGGCTAATGCAGCTGATCCTGGGATTGAGAAACCCTGCCTGAACCTAAGTTGGTTTCCAGACCTCAGTGTCCCTTATTTGTCTTGGTGTGTTGACCAAATACCACTGCTTTCCTGGGTGTGTCAGGAGGTTAAAAAAAGTGTTAGGCCGGGTAGTGGTGGCGCACGCCTTTAATCCCAGCACTTGGGAGGCAGAGGCAGGTGGATTTCTGAGTTCGAGGCCAGCCTGGTCTACAGAGTGAGTTCCAGGATAGCCAGGGCTATACAGAGAAACCCTGTCTTGAAAACACCAAAAAAAAAAAAAAAAAAAAAAAAAAAAAAAAAAAAAAATGTTAGGAAGGTCCCCCAGCACATTTTATAGCTTAGTAGGGTGTTCTTTATAGATGTAGCTGCTCAAACCCTACGTTTCTATACTGTTTTGTACATAGGTCTTATTTAATCCTATTTGCAACCCTGTGAGATCTCATTATTTTTGTCTTGTTTGTTGTTTGTTTTTATTTTTTTGAGACAGGGTCTCACTGTCCTGGATATACAGTCCTGGATGGCCCTGCAACTCACTCTGTAGACCAGGTCGACCTAGAACTCACGGAAATCTGCTTGCCTCTGCCTCCCTAGTGCCAGATTGAAGGTGTATTAGAACCCTGGCTTGTGAAGTTTTTTTTTTAAAGATTTATTTATTAGTGTTACAGATATATAAATATCACACAGACGTGTGTGTGTGTGTGTGTGTGTGTGTGTGTGTGTGTGATTATATGCATGTGTGAACAGGTGGGAGCATGAACATGAGTACAGACACCGGAAAATGATCTCTGCCCCACTCCACTAGTTTCTTTGAGGCAGAATCTCTCCCTGAGCCCCTAGAGCTTGCAGTTTTTCAGCAAGCAGGAAGCCAGGGAGCCAGCAAGCCTCCTGTTTCTACCCCGTTCATTGCTGGCATTAAAGATGTGCATAGAATTCCCAGCTTGTTACATGAATGCTGGGATCTGAATTGCAGTCCTTATGGTTGTTCAGCTGAGCATCTCTCCAAACCCCCCCCCCCCCTTGCACAGTGTCTGAGCACGATTGTTACAGGTGCGAAGCAGCTTACAGAGCTTTAGGATTTGTCACACCACACAATGAGCATAATGCTTAGCACAGGCGTGCATAGAGCTGCGTCTTGCTTCTTTACTGGATGCCTAACTGTTGTCTTCTCCTGCCTGCCTTTACAGCGTTCTTGATGCTGCTGGACATTCCCCAGGAACGGGGCCTTAGCTCCCTGGACCGAAAATACTTGGATGGGCTGGATGTGTGCCGTTTCCCTTTGCTGGATGCTTTGCGCCCACTGCCACTTGACTGGATGTATCTTGTCTACACCATCATGTTTCTGGGTGAGGGGAACTGGGTGCTGGGGGTCTGTACTGGCTGGTTTTGTGTGTCAACTTGACACAGGCTGGAGTTATCACAGAGAAAGGAGCTTCAGTTGAGAAAATGCCTCCATGAGATCCAGGTGTAAGGCATTTTCTCAATTAGTGATCACGGGGGGGAGGGTCCCTTGTGAGTGGTACCATCTGTGGGCTGGTGGTCTTGGGCTCCATAAGAAAGCCAGCTGAGCAAGCCAGGAGAAGCAAGCCAGTAAGTTACATCCCTCCATGGCCACTGCATCAGCTCCTGCTTCCTGACCTGCTTGAGTTCCACTCCTGACTTCCTTTGGTGATGAACAGCAGCATGGTAGTGTAAGCTGAATAAACCCTTTCCTCCCCAACGTGCATCTTGGTCATGATGTTTGTGCAGGAATAGAAACCCTGACTAAGACAGGGTCTGAACCAGGGAGTGTTGACTGGCCTTTGAGACACTCACCAGAAGCATGCTGGTGAGCCAGGTCATGGGATGCCTGTATCACATCTTCTGCGATTCAGTTTCTTGCCACTCATCTGTTTGTCAAATGAGCCATGATGACCCCACAGCTCTTCTCCCATGTAGTTCTCTGCCTGATTATAAAATGCCTGCTGACTTTTCTTAATTTCAGTCCCAGGGAAGCTGGGCCTGTGGTGATACTTTGACCTGAACCCTCTCCTCACAAATCCCCAGGGGCACTGGGCATGATGCTGGGCCTGTGCTACCGGCTAAGCTGTGTGTTATTCCTGCTGCCATACTGGTATGTGTTTCTCCTGGACAAGACATCCTGGAACAATCACTCCTATCTGTATGGTTTGTTGGCCTTTCAGTTGACATTCATGGATGCAAACAACTACTGGTATGTGCCTTGGGAAATAATACAGGAAAGGTGTGTCTGGGTCAGGATGCTGATGGAGAGATAGGGGCCAGTGAAGTCCTAGAAATTATCCAATGGGCACAATTTTTATTGGTGTTTGGGTTTGGGGGGAAGGGGGTGGGTGGGATTTATATTCCTGTATCTCAGGCTGGTCTAGAACTCGCTGTGTAGTCTAGGCTGGCCTTGAATGTGCTGCTCTATACCTGCCTCCCGAGAGCTAGAATTACAGGTATGAGCCATCATGCTGGCTCAATAGACATATTTTTAACCAAGTTTTGCAAAGTATGGTTATGAGGCCATATTTTGACTTGGATGGATTTGGGGGAGCCTGTTCTCTCCGTCTTCCATGTGGGTTGTGGGGACCCAGCTCAGGTCAGTAGGCTTGATGGTGATGCGCGCTTGCCTGCTCAGCTGCTCGGCTGTATTGCCTGCCTGCCTTGGATGGATTTGGGAAGGGGAAGGACCAACAGGTTGGGTGATCGCAGGGGTGTAGGCAAATGTCCACCCCACCCCTTCACTGTTTTCATGTCTCTCCAGGTACCTTGGTATATCCACTCCTGAAACCCTCTTAGAAGAAGAGAAGACTAAAGCCAGACATAGCTGTTTTCAGATACTCCAGGGGTGCAGACTTTACTTTCTGTGTGTGAGCCCAGAGAGGCAGAATTATAGCCAGACATAGACGTTGCTGTGAGGTAGAAATGGTAGCAGAAGCCAAAGGACAGGGACCACCAGGGTTGTCAGCAGTGCTGTCCTAGGAGAAAGTAACCCATGCCATCTCTGGCCTAGGTGACCATCTATCGGGGAGGTGGGACAAGCCTGGGAACCAGGGTGGGGGGGCCCCGAGACCTTAAGGAGGTTTTTCCATCATTAAGTGAGTTGCAGCTGTGGAACCACAGTGAGGTAGATGGAGGTGGTTCACCACTGATGCACGAGCACATGAGTCTGTCCTGTAAAGCTTCGTATGTGTGCATCAGGGCTGCGGATTGCTCCCGACTTCCTGCATGCTGAGCGTGTCCACTACCACCAGGCTGTGACCCCATTTCCTGCCTTTGTCAGACTTGAAGCCAATTCAGAATGTCTAACTCTGATCATAGAGAATTAAGAGGTTGCTCTGACAGCTATCTCCCACCTCCAAGTTCCATTTTCGTGACTTTTAGACATTTTGAAATATTATCTATCATATACTCAGGGTTTTGTATGTTGTGGGCATATATATATATTCATTCCCTCATTAAAACCCTATAGCCAGGTTTAAGTGCTCATTCCCAGTACTTTGGGATGCTGAGGCAAGATGGTTGCTTTGAATTAGAGGCCGGCCTGGGCCTCTATTATATAAAATGAGACCTTGTCTCAAGACAGACAGACAGACAGACAAAGACACATGAGCTCCCTAGAGCTGAAGAAGTAAGTCTTGGGGAAATAAAGGATCTGCCTAAGTTTACACAGCAGGGAGAAGACAAATGGGGCTTGGCTGTCCTTGACTTTTTCACAACCTGCTTGATTTCTGCCTCAGAGTAAATTTGGTGTTAGTAGCCTGTCTTCTCAGTTCTCTCTCAGGATAAAATTTAAAATCAGGAGTCCTCTAGTACTGCATCCTGGCATCCAGTTTTATAAATGTTAGTTTATGCTCTGCATTATTTTGCCAGGGAGTGTTTTGAGTTTATTTTTCCTTTTTTACCCCTGTGGAGGTGGGGATCAAACTCAGGGCCCTGTACGTGCTAGGCAAGTACCCAGAGTCTCTGGGCGACTTTCCCAGCCTGCCCTCCCTTTTTTACTGTCACTTCCTGTATAGCTGGATGTAGTGGTGCACACCTTTATTCCCAGCACTGAGGAGGCAGAGGCATGAGGATTAGAGAGCTTGGGCTACGGGGTAACTTCCAGGCCAGTCTGGGCTACAAAGTAAGACCTTGTCTCAAAATGCCATTTCAAAATAAAAAACACTGTGTATGTATATATTTGTGTGTGTGTGTGTGTGTGTGTGTGTGTGTGTGCATGCATGTGTGTATGTGTATGAATCTTCATGTGTGTGCTTTAATTTTCTTTCATATGTATGTGTATTTAGCCCACCTGTATGTATGTGTACCATGTGTGTGCGTGGTGCCCATGGGGGTCAGAAGATGATAGTGGATTTCCTGGAGCTGGAGTTACAGGCAGTTGTGAGCTGCCATGTGAGTGCTGGGACTTGAACCCAGGTCCTGTAGAAGAGCAGCCAGTGCTTTTAACCATCTCTCTAGTCCCATTTTGTGATTTTATTGTTTATATATTTGCTTTTCTTTTCTTTCCTTCTTTTTTTTTTTTTTTTTGAGACATAGTCTTACTCTGTAGACCTAGAACTTGCTCTGTAGACCAGGCTAGCCTCAAACTCATGGGGATCTGCTTGCCTCTGCCTCCTGAGCGCTGGGACTAAAAGTGTGTGCACCATGCCCAGTTTATTTTCAGTTTTTAATTGAATTTATGGTTGTGTGGGGTTGGGAGCACATGATACAGGGGAGCAAGGGTATACATCCCGTGGTCCCTGTGTCAAGGTCAGAAGACAACGCACCTTTTTGTGGGCTTCAGGAATTGAACTCAGGTTGCCTACGTGAGGCATTTCTCCCACCCATCCCTTTGTGTTCCTTCGTGTCATTTACAGTATAACTTTGAACTTGATCTGACTCCCTGGGACAAACTGAAGAGTGAGCTGGTAGAACCGCTGCGTTTGTGTGCATTTGTTTGAGTCGGGCTCTCGCTGCATGTAGATCATACTGCTTCCAAACTTTCGGCAGTTCTCAGGTCACTGCCTCCCGAGCCCGGGATTGTAGGCGTGGGCCACTGTGCCCTGCTACACTGACGTTTTTATTCTTATGACTTACGATAGACAGACTCTGACTTAATGGTTCAACGTTAGTGTTTTTTGACACGGTGGTGAGAGCATACCTGTACTACTCTCTTACTTAGTTGACATAGTATTCACTCAGTCAACTCTTTGTTAGAAAACAGGCCTCATCCTGGATGGTTTTGCCCAACTGTAGGCTATAGGCCATGCTGTGATATTCGGTAGGTTATGTTTATCAAATACATTTTAAAATTAAGGCTGTTTTCAGCTTATAGTGGATTTATTGGGAGAATACTTTATAAGTCACAGAAAATATATAGTAGTATTCTTTCATGATATAAATAGTAATTACTGTTACAATGTACTCATATTCCAGGCATGGCATCACACTCCTGTAATTCTAGCTCTTGGGAAGTTGAGGCAGGGAGATCAGGAGCTACCTGGTGAGTTTGAGGCCAATCTGATATGAGAGACTCCCTTCTCAATATAATGTCCCAGGAAAATTTACTCATGTGTTTCAGAGAATCAGGGCGGGCATGAGAGCTATTTCTGAGATAGATTGGACTGGCCTAATTGTAGGGAGAGAATGTGGCTGGACTAAGAGGCCTATCTTGTTGTTTTTACCTTCTTCCTATAGGTCTGTGGATGGCCTGCTGAGTCCCCGAAAGAAGAATGCTCATGTGCCCCTTTGGAACTACACAGTCCTGCGTGGCCAGGTATGGAATCGTGTGTGTGTGTGTGTGTGTGTGTGTGTGTGTGTTGTGTACCTTCCTTCCACCTTGATTAAGCACAGGGTTTCCTTTTTTTTTTTTTTGGTTTGAGCCTGCCCCATGAGCTTCCAGGCCCTGTCTCTGTCTCCTATCTCACTTTAGGAGCTGCAAGAACAGATTCCAATGCTTTGCCTTACTTTACATGGGTCCTGGGGATTAACCTTGGGCCCGCATGCATTTGTGGAGAATGCGTTACTCACTGTGCTCCTCCCAGCCAAGGTACAGGGTTTCAAGATGGGGCAGGGGCTCCTTGTGAGCTGTTATGGTCAGCAGTGGCCGGAGGCCCTCCCCTCTGCCTCCCTGCCTTCTTTCTTGCTTTGTGATTTTTGTTTGTTTGTTTTGTTTTGTTTTGATATGGAGTTTCTCTGTGTAGCCCTGGCTGTCCTGAAACTCACTCTGTAGACCAGGCTGACCTCAAACTCAAAAGATTTTCTTGCTCTACCTCCTGAATCTTGGGATCAAAGGCGTGTGCCACCAATGCCCAGCTATTCTTTCTTATTTTTAAGAATTAATTATTTATATAGCCAGAGATGGCTATACACACTTTTTTTTTTTCTTTTTCTTTTGGCTATACACACTTTTAATCTCAGCATTCAGGAAACAGGCCAGCCAGGTCTATACAGTGAGGCCTAATCTCAGAAAAAAGTATTTATTGTTATTGTTATTATTATTAGTGTGTGTGTGTGTGTGTGTGTGTGTGTGTGTGTGTGTGTGTGTGTGTACTATGGCATACATGTGGAAATCTGAGGATAACTTTGGGGAGTCGGTTCTCCTCTTTCACTTGTTGAGGCAGCATCTCTCTTGATGTTTCTTCTGCCCTACTGCATACTCCAGGCTAGCTGACCCATAAAGCTTCCCGGTGATCTCCCGACTCTGCCTCCCACCTCACTGGAGGAGTGAGTACAGATACATAGTGCTGCTACCAGGATTGACTCAAGCTGTCACCCTGTGCAACAAGCACATTTGCCCACAAAGCCATCTTGTTAGCCCTGGTTGCTTCTTCGAATGAAGAAAGTTTTGTTAGAAAACTAGATGGGCCCTTCCATTTTCTTCTAATTCCTCAATATCTAGTTCTCACCCCATCACGGAATGAATGAGACCTTGTGTGTATTGGATTGGAATTTTAGAGCCTGTGGGACGAATGACTGAGATGAAAGGTTAGGGGAGCTAATCTGTTCTTTCTTGGGCATTGCCTGAGATGAGAACTGTTATTTTTTAAGTCTCATTTGTTTTTACTTATGTATGTATGTGTGCTTGCTTGTCTATACGTGTACCTTGTGTATACAGTGCCTACAGGGACCAGAAGAAGGTGCCCTGGAACTGGAGTTATAGGCAATTCTGAGCTGTCTAATGTGTGTACTGGGAACCAAACCTAGGCCCTCTGCAAGATCAACAAGTACTTTTAATCACAGAGCTTCCTGAAGAAAACAGGGGCTCTTTGATTGCTTAAACGTTCATGCTACATTTTTGTTTGCAGATCTTCATTGTGTATTTCATTGCGGGTGTGAAAAAGCTGGATGCTGACTGGGTTGAGGGCTACTCCATGGAGCACTTGTCTCGGCACTGGCTTTTTAGTCCCTTCAAGTGAGTAGTCAGGACAGAGGGGCACGGGCACTGAGTGGGCGACTCATTGGTCAGGTCTGTGTACATTTATCTGACTTCTGCCTTATCTCCCTATTCAGCCAAATACAGAGTAATGATATTGAAAGATGGAGGCCTAACTGCATCTTGGAGACTTTGTGCTGTAGATGGTCAAAAAGAGAAAGGAATCAGAATTAGGTGACTTAATGTCCAACTTTGCTTTTTATTGCTGTGATAAGACCATGACCAAAAACAACTTGTAGAGGAAAGGGTTTGTTTGGGTACACATCCAGCCTACCCCAATCCTCGGCCATCATCGAGGGCAGGAACCTAGCAGAGCAGGAACCCGGCAGCAGGAGCTGACACAGAGACCGTGGAGGAGGGCTGCTTACCAGCTTGTTTCTCATGGCTTGCTCATATTTTCTGTTTTAAAAAGAAAAGCTTAATTTTATTTATGTGTATAATTGTTTTGCCTGCATGTACGTCTGTGCACCACATGTGTACTTGGTGTTCATGGAATCTGGAAGAGGGCATTAGATCCCCTGGGACTGAAGTTACAGTTTTGAGCCACCAGGTGGGGTCCTCTAGAAGAACAGCTAGTAATCTTAACTGTTGGCTTATTTCTCCAGCCATGTCAGCTGGCTTTTTTTACATACCCAGGACCGCCTGCCTAGAAGTGACACTGTGCATAGTTGACTGGGCCCTCCTACATCAATCATTAGTCAAGACAATGCCCCCAAAGACTTTCTGATAGACAGAAGGTTGGAGGCAGTCCCTCAGTTAAGGTTTCTTCTTTCCTGATGACTTCAGCTTGTACAAGTTGACAGTAGCAGCACCCAGCAGCACCCTGCAGCACCCTGCAGCACCCTGCAGCACCCTGCAGCACCCTGCAGCTAGTTACCTTGGGTGGCAGTGGGAGCTGCTTTCGGCCTTGCCTTATCAACCCTCTTCCTTTTTAATTTATTTGTTATCATATTTTGGCAGTACTGGGGATTGAACCTGGGGTCCCATGCATAGAAGGCAACATCCCAGCCCTGACCCAACTCTTTTTATTTTATTTTTTTATTTTTTGTAGGCAGGGTCTCACTTTAGCTCTGGCTGGTCTGGACTTTACTACATAGGCCACACTGGTCTTGAGCTCAGAGCTCCTCAGCCTCTGCTAGCATTAGAGGTGGTGTGGTTGTAGTCTTCTGTAGGAGCTTGTCAGACAGTTTGGCAAAGACGGGCAGTGCTGCTTCTGCTCGACAAGCAGCTTCGTCTGCAATCTTCTTCCTTCCGGGTCTCCCTCATTTGTTCTTTCCCACTTCCTCTATTTTCCACATTCTGAGATTTGACCTGTTACTCAACCAGTCACTCGTTTCTACATTTTCATTTTTACATGTTTCTATTTGTATGTGTTTATAGGTACATTTGCACATATGTGCCATGGCCTATGCGTGGAGGTCAGAGGACATCATGCAGGAGTTGCTTCTCTGCTTCCACCTTGTGGGTGCCAGGGATCAAACTCAGATCTCTAGGCTTAGTACCTAACCATGTTACTAGCCCAAAGCAGTCAAACTTTTAAAAATGAGCCTGTCTTTTTTTTTTTTTTTTTTTTTTTTTTTTTGAGAAAAGGTATCATCTATCCCAGGCAAGCCTCCATCTCCCTGAGGATGAACGACCTTGAACTTTCTGATCTTCCTGCTTCTGCCTCCCAAGCATTAGGATTGCCGGTTTGAGGGAGCTGGAGAGATGGCTCAGTGGTTAAGAGCACTGACTGCTCTTCCAAAGGTCCTGAGTTCAAATCCCAGCAACCACATGGTGGCTCACAACCATTTGTAATGAGATCCGATGCCCTCTTCTGGTGTGTCTGAAGACAGCTACAGTGTACTTACATACATACATACATACATAGATAGATAGATAGATAGATAGATAGATAGATAGATAGATAGATAGATAGAAGTGGGAAGGATTACCGGTGTGTCCCACCACACCCAGTTTTGTGCAATGCTGAGGAGCAGACGTAGGGCTTCATGCATGCTAGGTTAGCTCTGTCTGTCGCAGGGGAGCTGCATGCCTAGCCCCATGCTCACCTTTTCATGCTTCTGCTCTCTGATGTCCATGAGGAATTGGCTTCCTCCAACATACTTTCTAATCGATTTTTTTTCCCAGGAGATTGGGTCTTACCCATCGTACAGGGGACGTTGGGGGAAAAAATTGGATACCTGAAAATGTCAAGGAGTTGGAACGCTCCGGTGTAGAACATTTTTGTTGTTGTTGTAATTTTTGGTTTTTTTTGTTTTTTGTTTTTTCGAGACAGGGTTTCTCTGTGTAGCTCTGGCTGTCCTGGAACTCACTCTGTAGACCAGGCTGGCCTCGAACTCAGAAATCCGCCTGCCTCTGCCTCCCAAGTGCTGGGATTAAAGGCGTGCACCACCACTGCCCGGCTAGTGTAGAACATTTTTATGGCTGCATTTGGGGCTTATTTGTTGTACCCCACTGGTGGGCAGATCCTTTGTCAGGGACAGGTTGCTGAAGCACCTGATGCTTGTACTGTGGCTACTGGGTGATCCAGCTGCCTGACCCTGCCTGGCCTTTTGTCCCTGTGTCTGCAGACTGGTGTTGTCGGAGGAGCTGACAAGCCTGCTGGTGGTACACTGGTGTGGGCTTCTTCTTGACCTCTCTGCTGGCTTCCTGCTCTTCTTTGATGCCTCCAGACCCATTGGCCTATTCTTCGTGTCCTACTTTCACTGCATGAACTCACAGCTCTTCAGCATAGGTCAGTGCCTGCATTGGTAGGGAGAGTTACTGCAGGGCTGTGGGAAGCAAGTGGAGATGGTGATCTGCAGGTGGGAGGTGGTGCTGGGGGTAGGAGCTGTTCGAACCCAATATAGTCACTGTGAAGTGTGAAGAGGTAAGGTGAGTGGATTGGGAGCTCTGGGTATAGTGTGCTGCATAGTGAGGGTCTGTGGGAAGAACAGGGAAGCACTTCTTTTAGGTCCTGATGCAGCTCAGCTGCTACAGTGCTTCCCTGGAATGCACAAAGCTCTGAGTTCCATCCCCAGCATCATATAAAACCAACCGTGATGGTATTCACCACTTCAGAAGTAGAGTGAGAAGGATTAGGTTGAGGTAATCCTCAGCTACGTATTGAGTTCTAGGCCAGCCTAGGCTACATGAGGCTATCTCAAGAAAACAAACTTTCATTAAAGTAAAATTCTTCAGAGGCACTTGATAAGGGATGGTGGGAGAAGGAGTGTGACCACACTGACATGTTCTCTTCCTGCTTTCCTAGGTATGTTTCCCTACGTCATGCTAGCCAGCAGCCCTCTCTTCTGCTCAGCTGAATGGCCTCGGAAGCTGGTAGCCCGGTGCCCGAACAGACTGCAAGAGCTGCTGCCAGCCAAGGCTGCTCCTCGGCCTAGTGCTTCCTGTGTGTATAAGAGGGCCCGGGCCAAAGCTGGTCAACAGCCAGGGCTGCGCCACCAGCTGGGAGCGGTATTCACCCTGCTCTACCTTCTGGAGCAGCTCTTCCTGCCCTATTCCCATTTCCTCACCCAGGTTCGTAGGATCCTTAGATGTGCCACTGAGGCTGGGCTGGGACTGTGGCAGATGTGGCAGATGTGGGGAGGAAGGGCTTGGCTTTAGAGATGTCTTGTTGGAGGATGGGCTTGCGTGGAGAAGCGTTAAGCCAGTGCTGTGTGCTCTCCCTTCCAGGGTTACAACAACTGGACAAATGGGCTGTATGGCTACTCCTGGGACATGATGGTGCACTCCCGCTCCCACCAGCATGTCAAGATCACCTACCGCGACGGCCTCACCGGCGAGCTGGGCTACCTTAACCCTGGGGTGAGACAACCAGTGCTGCCAGTTCTTCAGAGCCCCCTGGGCTCTGGGATCTTACTTGGTCCTACATCGTAAAGTAAAACAAATTTGGGTCTCTGGAACTTTCTTTTTTTCTTTTTTCTTTTTCCTCTTCTTTTTTTGGTACTGGACCCAGGGCCTAACCCATGATTAAGCACATACTTTTAACAGGGAGCTACATCCTCATCCCTGAATGTTTTGTAATTTTTAAATTACAAATGTAGAGTTAGTTCTTTCTACAGCTTTGTGAGTTCTGATAATTTAACTCAAGTCATGGCAAGTGTTGTAACCCGTTGAACCATCTCACTAGACCATATTTTAAATTAATAAGTCAGAGTATTTCTGTATATCCCAGGCTGGTCCTGTTTCAGCCATTATGTCTGGTGCCGAACATTTTTATTTATACACACACACACACACTGTGGATAGAGATGAGACAGTTTGTCATTGTTTTGAATTAAGATTATGTTTTGGAAAGGTAAGTAAATATTTAGCAATGAGAAGTTCACCACTGAAGACAACTTCCTTTTTTTCCCTCCTGGTCAAGTTAGGCAGCAGGCAGAGATGTTTATGTTATTGGCAGTGCATGTCTTGGAGGTTGGCAGTGACAACGTAGGACTAATATGGGGGTTTGGGACAGGTATTCACACAGAGCCGGCGTTGGAAGGATCATGCAGACATGCTGAAGCAATATGCCACTTGCCTGAGCCTCCTGCTTCCCAAGTACAATGTCACTGAGCCCCAGATCTACTTTGATATTTGGGTCTCCATCAATGACCGCTTCCAGCAGAGGTGGGCAAGGGGAGCAGAGACAGGGAAAGATGAAGCACACTTCTTTTTGCCAAGATGAAAAGCTGAAGTCTCCCAGTTGTCTGCTTTTTACAAGGCTCTCTCTCAGCTTAGTGCATGTCGGGGTTGATCTGGTTGTGGGCCAGCAGGGGGCACCATCATTCCAGGAGAAAAGTGAACTGACTGTTCTTTCAGACCCTGTTAACACAATGCCTTCTCCTCAGGGGACACTAACTCACACTCTCTCCCTTCCTGTCGTCCATGGACTGGCAATCACATGCTGACTGCAGGCATTTCTCCTTTGGGAAATCTTACTCCCTCTCAATGGGTTCCATGACAAAGGAGCAGAGCCAGAAATCTGGTGGGTGGGTGGCTGTCACCTCCTCAGAACATGGTTTCCTTTTTAAAGGCTCTTTGACCCTCGTGTGGACATCGTGCAGGCTGTCTGGTCCCCCTTCCAGCGCACGCCTTGGGTGCAGCCACTCTTGATGGACTTATCTCCCTGGAGGACCAAGTTACAGGACATTAAGAGCAGTCTAGACAACCACACTGAGGTGGTCTTCATTGCAGATTTCCCTGGTATGGAGGGAAGCGAGGGGAGATTTTGCGGTCTTTCCTTGGCTTCCTTGACCACAGAGGCATTGCATTGGTGGGGTAGGGAGGAGACTCTGGAGGTGATGGCGATGAGGGTGTGCTGTCTGTCCTGGTGAAGTGGGGTGGGATGGTGAACCCTCTTGCTCCTGGCAGGGCTTCACTTGGAGAATTTTGTGAGTGAAGACCTGGGCAACACTAGCATCCAGCTGCTGCAGGGAGAAGTCATTGTAGAATTGGTGGCAGAACAGAAAAACCAGACTCTTCAAGAAGGAGAGAAAATGCAGGTATTTTTGGGGTTAGCAGTGATAGAGGGACTAGGGGTTTAGTACCACAAAATAAGAATGTTAGAGGGCTGGAGAGATGGCTCAGCGGTTAAGAACACTGACTGTTCTTCCAGAGGTCCTGAAGAGGTCCTGAGTTCAATTCCCAGCAACCACGTGGTGGCTCACAACCATCTGTAATGGGATCCGATGCCTTCTTCTAGTGTGTCTGGAAACAGTGACAGTGTACTCATATACATAAAATAAATAAATTTTAAAAAGAGAAAGGCATAGGAAGCCTTTTTAAAAAAAAAAAAAAAAGAAGAAAAAAGAACGTTAGAAATTTAGGTGAGCAGGGTTCACTTTACTACAAACAAAAAAGTCTTCACCAGTGCAGTGGTGTAGTGGAAGCTCAGAAAGCAAGGGCTTCATCAGGGCTTGGAGGCATATGCCTGTCAATTTCAGGACTTGGGAGGCTGAGGCAGAAGGATGGAGAATTCCAGGCCAGCCTGGACTACATAGCGAGACTGGAACTCAAAACACAAAACACTGGGAGGGGGGAAAAGGGGACCCCTGAGGCTGTAATTCCAGAGGCCATTATTTCAGACTCCCAAGGCACAGGACAAGAGAGCGCCAGCAGGATACAAGTGGGGAGGCAATAGCCTAGCTAGGGAAGTTAGAGTGCAGTGTGTCCTTTGTTCTCTCACCAGTTGCCTGCTGGAGAGTACCATAAAGTCTATACTGTATCATCTAGTCCCTCCTGCTACATGTACGTCTATGTCAACACTACAGAGGTCGCACTGGAGCAAGACCTGGCATATCTGCAAGAATTAAAGGAGAAGGTGGAGAATGGAAGTGGTGAGTGCATAAGGCTTGGACAGAGAGTATACCTGGTTTTAGAAGTCAGGATTATAGAATCGAAGCATTAAAGAGAGTACATGACACCTTTAGTTGATGGAAGTGGGCTTTCTGAGAGTGGTACTTCTCATTGGATCAATTTTGCTGTCTCCTGGACAGAAACAGGGCCCCTGCCTCCAGAACTTCAGCCTCTTTTGGAAGGGGAAGTAAAAGGGGGCCCTGAGCCAACACCTCTGGTCCAAACCTTTCTAAGACGGCAGAGGAAGCTCCAAGAAATTGAACGCAGGCGAAATAGCCCTTTGCATGAGCGATTCCTCCGCTTCATGCTGCGAAAGCTGTATGTCTTTCGACGCAGGTAAGTTTCAGTCACAAGCGTTTGTCATTGCCATCAGGTGCTTCAAGTTTGGTTACTCTCCCCTAGTGTAACATCCTAGGGATCTTTCCTCTCTTCACCCACTTCTGTTTATCTTTTTAGCCTTTCCCATGGCTATTTCTGTGTTACCCTAGAATCTTGTCAAGCTTCAGAGAGAGCAGGGTTGGCTTGCATTTGGGATCTGGAAGGTCATTTTGGGTAATTTGTCTGTGTCCCCAGATGAAGGAGGTCCAAGACCAAATGTTTCCTGAGAGCTTTAGAATTATATAGAAACATAAATTTGGACTGAGTATTTACCTTTTTTTTTCCAGCTTCCTGATGACTCGAATTTCACTCCGAAACCTGCTATTAGGCCGCCCTTCCCTAGAGCAACTAGCCCAAGAGGTGACATACGCAAACTTGCGACCATTTGAACCAGTTGATGAGTCAAGTACTTCAAACACCGATTCTTCAAATCCTAATCCTTCAGAGCCAGATTCTGAGCATGTTCACTCTGAGTTCTGAGGGAAGTCCAGATGCTCTGTGCAGATGTGGGGGCAGCCTGCGATAGGCTTATTTGTCTATCCAAAGGACAGTTTTTGGAGAAAAATAATTTTGAGACAGGCTTTCACAGTACAGCCCAGGCTGGCCTCAAACTCATGGTGGTCCCTCTGCTTCAGCCTGTTTTGTGATTACATATATATCACCAAACCTAGTTTTTCCCCTTTACATTTTTTCCCCCTTATAAGTTCTTTAAAATTATAGCTTACAAGATCTAAGGCAACAGAGAAGAATTTGAATCCTAAGATTGAGGGCTTTTAGTTTTGTAGACAGGATTTCTCTGTGTAGACCAGACTGGCCTTGCTCTCAAGGGATTTACTAGCCTCTGCCTCCTGAGTGCTGGAATTAAAAGCATGGGACATCACTACCTGGCTTATAATAGTCATTTTTAAGTTGACTTGCTCTTTAGGAAAAGGAATTTTACTACAGTGAACATAGCTGACCCCATGTGCTTGCTATATGCTTGGTACCGTTTGAAGCAGTGTACCTCAATTAACATACTTAGTACTTTAAGAAGTATTGACCTTTACCTTTGAAGAAAGGAAAACACGTAAAATTTACCCAAAAGCATCTAGGAGTTGACAGTTTGAAATCTGTTAGATTTAAGGTCCTGTACCCTGCTGCTTATAATTTTCAGACCTACTAACACTTCAGCTGAAGCAACATAGCTAGCTTAGAACTTGTGTAACTAGGGTGACCAGTACTATTAAATGTACAAGGTAGTTTTTAACTTATCATTCCTATTTATAGCCAGCAAGTTTTTCAGCACCATTGGCATCAGAATAGCACTACTAAATAGGGAAGCCAGATGGCTTACTTTTGTATAAATCAGCTTAGTGAATGGTAACTCTCTAAGCCTTGGCTGAGTCATAAGCCTTGAGGTTTTCCGTTTCCTTGTATTTGTCAAGCCCCATTACATCTTCCTTCTATTCATCCTATTTTTATCTCTACTATCCCTCCATTCCTTCACCCTTTATTCTGAAATCTTGTTAGGGTCATCACTTTCAATTGCACAGGTTAGGCCTGAGAACGAGAACCAAAAATCCAGCTTGCTTAATGCATACAATGCATTGTATATAGGCTACTGATGGCCATGGACAGGGAGCTCTGATAATTTTTTTAACAGGAAAACACTAGTTTGCTTTCCTTAACAGTATTAAATACAACCTGGCATTATGTCCTTTACTATTTCCTTAACCAGCCAGTCTTGAGTAGTTAGGAATGGGGGGGGGGGG
>CM052700.1:68632235-68655618 GCA_028551405.1 Uromys caudimaculatus | reverse complement strand
GGGTGGGTGGGAGGTGGAATTCCCTCATAGAGTCAGGGAGGGAGAGGGGATAGGGGGTTTCCAAAGAGGAGACCTGGAAAGGGGGAAACATTGGAAATGTAAATAAAGTATCAAAAGATAATAATAATAATAAAAAGAATTTTAGCAAAGAAAGAAAGAAAGAAAGAAAGAAAGAAAGAAAGAAAGAAAGAAAGAAAGAAAGAAAAGAAAAACCCACCTGCCTCTGCCTCCCAAGTGCTGGGATTAAAGGCGTGTGCCACCACTGCCTGGCTCCACAAACATTTTTAAACAGTGTGATGTATGTATATAAGAGGCTTCCTCTTTTTTCTCATTTAAAGAAAGTGTAGGAGGGTTGAGACATTCTCATATAGCCTTGGCTGGCTTCAACTTTCCATGTAGCCCAGGTTGGCCCAGAATTCCTGATCCTCCTGCCTCTACTTACCAAGTGTCAATTACAGTTGTATACTACCATGCCTTACCCTATTCTCTTACGGTTTTGTTTTGTTTGAGACAAGGTCTCATGTAGCCAAGGCTGGCCTAAAACTCACTGTATAGCTGAGAATAACCTTGACCTCATAGACCTGATTTTATATGATTCTGGGAATCAAACCCAGGGCTCTATGCTCCATCCTCCTCTGTTTTTCCCACATTTTAAAAATGTCTTCTCTCAAGGTTCCCTGGCCTACATGGCTCACCAGCCTACCTGGTATCAGTAAGCTCCAAGTTGAAGGAGAGACCCTGTCTCAAGCGAAACAAAACAAAACAAAACAAAACAAAACAAAACAAAACAAAACAAAACAAAACAAAACAAAACAAAACAAAAAACCCCATCACCAAACATCTCTAAGCTGGTCTGGCAGTTCAGATAATTAAGTGTGGCTCCTGCAGGGCCCTGAGTACAGCTTCCAACACTTACATCAAGTGGCTTACAACAGCCTGTAACTCCAGCTCCAGGAAATCCAGGGCACCTCCAAAGGCAGTTACATGTTCACACACAGAGACATACACAAATATGTATACATAAATCTTCCTAAAGATTTGCTTTATGTGTGTGAGTGTTTCGCCTACATGTATGTCAGTGCATCACATGTGTGCAGTACTGGAAGAGGTCGGAAGAGGGTGCTGGGCCCCCGGCACTGCAGTCACAGATGGTTGTGAGCTACCAGTGTGAGTGTTGGGAACAGAACCTGGTTCCTCTGAAAGAGCAGCAAATCTTTTTCACTACTGCTCCATCTCTCCAACCCCCAAATAAATCCTTTTAAAACTTAAGGGGGCTGGATAAATGGCTCAGTGGTTAAAAGAACTGGCTGCTCTTTCAAAGGTCCTGAGTTCAATTCTCAGCAACCACATGATTCCATCTGTAATGGGATCTGATGCCCTCTTCTGGTGTGTCTGAAGACAGCAACAATCTGAAGATAAGCTACAGTATACTCATACATAAAATAAATAAATGGATCTTTACAAAAACTTAAAGTAAACCAAGTCCAGAGTAATGGAAGACATCAGACATAACCTTAGATCTCCACATGTGTGTGTACACATGCTGTACCACACATGCAGAAACACATGCTCCTTTGCTCTTACGTTGTATTCTTCAAGGCTTACTAAAGTAATTCTTCCAACTTAAACATTCTAGAAGCACGGGGAAGCCTAGTGTTAGTGAGCCACTGGGAAAGAATGAAGGAGCCAGGGCTGCAGAACTCAGTAGGTCCCGGTCTTAGAAGGCAATAAGAAGCATGTGGTGCCCATTAATGAGCTGTGTGGA
Organism: Uromys caudimaculatus; assembly: GCA_028551405.1. Lineage (NCBI taxonomy): Eukaryota > Metazoa > Chordata > Mammalia > Rodentia > Muridae > Uromys > Uromys caudimaculatus. The sequence continues at coordinate 68,653,853 of CM052700.1, read as the reverse complement.
CTCATTCGGGCTTCAAGCACAGCTGGGACATAGCCAGATCTCCACTGAGCTGAGGGTCATACAGGGCAGGGCAAGGCAGGGCAGGGCAGCTGAGTGGCATATCGCCTCAACAGGGCAGAGGCTAGCAGGGTGGTACCATTGGTTCACTTTAATCTAGAGGCACAGAAAAGCCATTCTCTAATCTCAGTATATCCACATCAACCATAGAGAATCTGACCAAACCTCAGAAAGTGCTCTGGAGAAAACTAGAAGACAAACCCCATTGTATCTGAAGCCTCCTGTCCACTTTCTGGGGCTGTGGAGGCTAGGTTTGCCAGCAGCCTCTGAGACTGCGGTGATAAGTGATCATGGGGGGGGGGGGAGCAGGGAACACAGACTCCCTAGGGAGTTGTCCCTTTGTCTATTGACCATCAGAGACGTCATCAAAGTCAGCTGAGTCATGGGCCTGGGAGGACAAAGGTGTGGGAGGGAGAGGCCTCTCTCAGCTTGTGCTAAGCCAGCTTCTTGACCGTCAGTGCCTGCTGGCCCCTCTCTCTCTTTGATGCAGACCACATCCCTCTGGGACTGTCCCTGGCATCAGCTTGAGCCCAGTGGAAGATAGAGTTCAATGGGCCACCGTGTCTCCACCTGAGACAACTTAAGAGTGACTTGATCACCTGTTGTGGTACTGGATCCTCACCTGGTGATCTGGCCTCGGGCCCCGCTCCCTACTTCCAGGGTCCTGTCTTTTCCTAGAGCATTGGTTTCCTTAGGCTGGAAATCCACACCACCTCCTCCTTTCCTCCCATGTTTACTGTTTGACTTCTGTTTTGTTTTGAGGCAATGTCTTATGTAGCCCATCCTGACCTTACGTTGTAGCAATGAATGAATCTCTTGTCTCCATTTACCAACTCCTGGGGTTAAGTGACTTTACTGATTGACTCTGACTTTTAAAAAAAGCATCTGGGTGCAGTAGTACATACCTTTAATCCCAACACTCAGGAGACAGAGACAGGTAGATCTCGTGAGTTCAAGACCAGCCTGGTCTACATCATGAGTTCCAGGCTGTACTGGATGGTTTTGTATGTCAACTTGACACAAGCTAGATTTATCACAGCTTCATTTGAGGAAATGCCTCCATGAGATCCAGCTGTAAGGCATTTTCTCAATTAGTGATCAAGGGAGAAGGGCCCATTGTGGGTGGTACCATCCCTGGTAGTCCTGGGTTCTATAAGAAAGTAAGCTGAGCAAGCCAGGGGAAGCAAGCCAGTAAGTTACATCCCTCCATGGCCTCTGCATCAGCTCCTGCTTCCTGACCTGCTTGAGTTCCAGTCCTGACTTCCTCTGGTGATGAACAGCAGCATGGAAGTGTAAGCTGAATAAACCCTTTCCTCCCCAACTTGCTTCTTGGTCATGATGTTTATGCAGGAATAGAAACCCTGACTAAGACACAGGCCATTGAGGGCTAAAATAGTGAGATACTGTCTAAAACGGTAACAGCAGTTGACCTGAATTGACTGGGGTGTCCAGTGGGAGGACTGGGAATGAGGAATAAAGAAGACACAGCAATAGTTGGGTCAGGAGGTTTCTCCTAGCCTGATGACCTAGGCCAAACAAGTTTCTTACTATTCTCAGGGGGAGAGTGGGCCAAGGTCAGCAGAAAGCTGAGTCAGAGGAGGTTGGCAAAGAGAACATGGGATACCTCAGGCACAGCTGCCTACGAACTGATAACCACAGCCCTGAGAGAGGAATCAGGTCCTCAGAAGCTGCAAACTTGACTCCTTCAAGGCACTGAACCAGCTTTGCCAAGTTCAGACAAGGACACAGAACTAAAGTTCCCTTTCATCAGGGCCTCTGAGAAAGCCTCCAGTCAGTCTGGCTCCCCACAAACAACAACAACAAAAGCAGAACAGTTTTATTAAGAAAGAGTGAGAAAGAACACCTAATAGAGGAGGCTCCAAGGAGGAATACTCATTGATTGACATTGTTGTTTAAAATAAGGTCTGGGGGCTGGAGAGATGGCTCAGTGGTTAAGAGCACTGACTGCTCTTCCAGAGGTCCTGAGTTCAAATCCCAGCAACCACATGATGGCTCACAACCATCTGTAATGAGATCTGATGCTCTCTTCTAGTGTGTCTGAAGACAGCTACAGTGTACTCATATACATAAAATAAATAACTCTAAACAAAACAAAAAACAGCGCTGGCTGTCCTGGAACTTGCTATGTAGACCAGACAGCTTGGAACTCACAGAGATCTGCCTGCCTCTGCCTTAGTCTTTCAAGTGCTGAGATTAAAGCCATGAGCTACCATACCCATCTTGATTAACTTAAAAAAAGTATTATTTTCGATGTGTGTGTGTGTGTGTGTGTGTGTGTGTGTGTGTGTGTGTGTGTGTGTGTGTGTATTTCAGAAGAGTGTATTGGATCCTGTGGAGCTAGAATTAAAAGTGGTTGATGGGGGCCAGAGTTAAGAGTCAGCAGTTACAAGTACTGGCTGCTCTTCCAGAGGTCCTGATTTCAAATCCTCGCACCCACATGGTGGCTCAGAGCATCTATAACTGTATTCCCATGGGATTCTGGTGTGCAGATGTACATACAGACAAAACAGCCATATACATAAAATACATGAACAAAATACATCTCTTTTTAAAGGTGGTTGTGAGCTGTCTGATGAGGTCAGCTGGAAAAGCAGCAGCCACTCTTACCTGATGAGCTGTCTCCCCAGCCTGACATTTATTTTATTTGTGTGTGTGCTATAGAAGTCACCTCAGAGGCAAGAAGAGAGCACTAAATCCCCTGGAACTGAAGTTCCAGACTTTTGATGCCGCCGTTCTGATGCTGGAAACCAAACCTGGGTCCTCTGAAAAAGCAGGCAAGTACTCTTAACCACTGAGATGTCTCTTCAGCCTCTGCTTTAAACTTTTAATTAGTTAATTATTTATGTGTGTGTGAGCATGTGCCACGTGTTGTGTGTGTGGTGGTCAGAGGATTGTCTTCAGGAATTGGCTCTCCCTTTCATTCCGTGGCTTCTGGAGATTGACCTCAGGTCCTCAGTCTTGGTAGTAAGCAATGTTACCCACTGAGCCATCTGGCCAGCTTGTTTTGTTGTTGTTGTTATTGTTTGTTTTGAGTACCTTTAGCACATTTATCTATTGAGAGAGAGAGAGAGAGAGAGAGAGAGAGAGAGAGAGAAAGAGAGCGCAGATGAGATCTGGAGATAAATCATGGAAGTTGTTTCTCTCCTTCCTTCATGTGGGTCCCAGGTCTCAAACAGGTTATTGAAAATGACTTTATCTGATGAACCATTTCAACAACCCTGTTTTTTTTTGTTTTTGTTTTTGTTTTTTTTTAAAGATTTATTTATTTATTATATGTAAGTACACTGTAGTTGTCTTCAGACACCCCAGCAGAGGGCATCAGATCTCATTATGGATGGTTATGAGCCACCATGTGGTTGCTGGGATTTGAACTCAGGACCTTCGGAAGAGTAGTCAGTGCTCTTACCCGCTGAGCCATCTCTCCAGCCCCACAACCCTGTTTTGAGATAGGTTCTCATGTAACTTAGGTTAGGCTAGCCTTAGACTCATTAAGTGCCCAAGATGACCCTTATTCCTGATTCTCCTGATGCCTCTTCCCAAATTCTAGGAATACAGGTATGTAATTACCACCACTGGTTGGGTTTGTGTTGTTGTTTGTTTGTTTTTGAGACAAGGTCTCACGTAGCCCAGGTTGGTCTCCTGTTTTAAAGCAGCAGGTTCAGGACATTGTGTTCAGAATCTTATTGTACTCAGTAAATTTGGAAAGAAATATAGTCTATAGGTCACAGCATCTCCAGGAAGACCAGACCAGAGAACCTCCCAGAAATAATGTGCCAAAGGTCTGACCAAGCTGACCTGGCAAAGGCATGTTGGGTGTAGACACACTTTTTGCCAAAACTGTCCATCTGAAGACTACTCTCAGCCTCAGCAAGCTCTGGAAAGAGCTCATCTATTACCACGCTGCCTCTGGTTCATTTCTCTTAGGGCCTACTTCTGACTTAAGGCCTGCTGTGGCAGTATCTTGCTGGCATAGTGCCAGCATCTGTCTGCATAGCAGGCTAGGAAGGTGTGTCTGATTTCTGTGAATGGAAGAAAAAATTATTAGTATGGTTACCACCACCACCACTATAGATAAATGACACACCCAGTAGCCCAATAGAATGGCTTCTGTCCCCTTTACTCTTCCAAGAGCCTGGACAGCAGAACCTCAGAGCCTCCTGTTCCACACACTGCACTCCCTGAAACCTTGGGCCACAGCCTACTCACTTGTCTTCTTTCAGGTCCTTAGAATTCCATTCTTGAGCCACCCTGCACCTTGAGAATTGTTATGTTAATGTCACCATTCATTCATTCAGAAGGAAGCAGAAATTCAGAGAAGCTAACCATCTCTTTGCTCTCTCAAGGGGCTGGGTCTATGCCATTCTACCTGTGCTGGGGAGCCCTGTGCCAGGGAGACAAGGGCTAGAGGTGATTCCAAAATGACCTATGAGACGTCATACTCAGAGCTTCTTCTGAGTAGCACCCCTCAGACTTCATATCAGATGAGATGCTCTTTTACAGACAGTGTAGATTCTCAGCCTGGGGGTATCTAACTTTTGTAGTCTTGGGGGATCTGGGGACCTAAGTGGTTTGTTTGTTTGTTTGGTTTTGTTTGTTTTGTTTCACTCTAGCCAGTCCTGGACTAACTCTGTAGATCAGGCTGGCCTCGAACTAACAGAGATCCACCTGCCTCTGCTTCCTGAGTGCTGGGATTGAAGACCTGTGCCAGCTCTCCAGTTAGAGGGCAAGTGAAAGAACTGACTTTGTATTCCCTAAGGGTTGACTGACTTCCCTGGCCTAAATTATAGACTGTTCACACAGAGGATTGGTAGCCGATATATCAGAAATCTATGGAATCACTCTGTGCTCTGAAAATACCATAACATGGACACTCAGGTGCTGCCAGACAGTGAGGGAGTCAACCTTCAAAACATGAGCCCTAGTCGGGCAGTGGTGGCGCACGCCTTTGATCCCAGCACTTGGGAGGCAGAGGCAGGTGGATTTCTGAGTTCGAGGCCAGCCTGGTCTACAGAGTGAGTTCCAGGATAGCCAAGGCTACACAGAAAAACCCTGTCTCAAAAAACAAAACAAAACAAAAACAAAAACAAAAAAAGAAACATGAGCCCTTGTAATCCCCTGTTGAATGCATCCAGAGGGTCTGTCATGGCATGCACAAAGTGATCCCAGTCAGAGAAAGGGGCTGTCCAAAGCCACATGTCTGACACAGCTGCTGAAGCAAACCTCTTGCTTTCCCCTCCTTTCATCTCTGTGTAGCTGGTGTCCATGTCCAGGTGACACAGGTTCTGCCTCCCTGAAGCCCCTTCCTGCTCCTGGGCCTTGCAATTTGCCTATGCAAAGCTCTGAGCAGGAAAGAGTGGCTGAGGTGAGGGTGGGAGAGTGGTACCATTGGGAAATCCTATCAGTTCCGGCTGGGGTAGGGTGTCATCCAGAATGTTCTGCTCAGTCTGAACTGTAGACTTTGATCCCATAGTTATTGATACCAGGCCTTGCTCTCCTCTTGTTTAAATAAGAGATCCCTTGATGAGAAAGTTGCCCCCTGACTCTTGGTCCATATATGGAAGAATGCTGAGGCAGGAGATAAGGGGCAAGGAATAGGCCCTGTACCCAGTTTCAGGTGGGCTTGATCCTATGTCTTCTCCACACTCCCCCGCCCCACTCTTCCATGGTACTACTTGGGCTCCCCATTGAGTTACCCTAGTGGCTTTTCTTGGCTTTTTAAATTTTTGTTTTTTGTTTGTTTATTGGGACAGAGTCTTAAGTAGCTCAGACTGGCCTTGAATATGGTATACAGCTGATGGCCTGAAGTTCTAATTCTCCTACTGAGATTGTAGATGTGCACTCCCACGCCCAGTTAAGGGTGCTGGGGGTCAAACACGGGCTCTGTGCATGCTAGGCAAGCACTCTATCAACTGGACTAGGTCCCCAGCCCAGGAAACTCAGCTTCTCAAAGCCTCAGTATTATGGCTTCCCCTCCCCAAACTTGTATGTTGAACCTCTAGTCCTAGCAGCTCTCACAGAACATTGAGCCACTAGGGAGACAATTAAGATTAAGTGGAGTCCTAAGAGTAAGGCCCTGATCCATAGTCTTGTGTCTTTATAAGAAGAAGTAATACCCAGCTCAGCCGCCCTCTGTGCCCACAGGCAGGAGGCTACCTGAGGACACAGAGAGAGCGGGCGATAGCCAAGCCAGGAACCAGGACTTCACCAGAAACTAACCCCAATCTTGGCCCTCTATCCTCCGGATCTTGGAAGAAATAAAACCTCTGCTGTTTAAGCGGCTCAGCGTTGTGGTATTGTTACATCAGTGTGAGCTGACTAATACAGTCGGTGTCTTCATTTGAAAGTGAGCCTAAAACTGGTGCTTGCATCATAAAGCTACTCTCAGAGTCCAGTGAGGAACCAACACATGCCAGGTTTGACTGCTTTCTGGAGCATCCTCACTGCCTGAAGCAGTGCTTCGTGTGTAGCACATGTTTATAAACCAGTTGGTGGTGGTGGTTTGGGGTTTTTTGTTGTTGTTTGTTTTATTTTGACTTTTGTTTTTGTTTCGTTTTGTTTTGTTTGAGACAGGGTTTCACCATGGAGATCTGTCCTGGGATTCAGTATGTAGTCTCATAGTCTCACTCAAAGCTGGCCTCAAACTCAGAAATCTACCTGCCTCTGCCTCCCAAGTGCTGGGATGAAAGGTGTGTGCCACCATGCCCACTTTGATAAATAGGTGTTTTATAAATACTCCCATTAAAGAATAAACAGGTCACACAGAATATGAGAGCCTTTGGATTTTCCCCTCACCTTTAACTTTTTTGATCTGTGATCACCATCCACCAGCAAGTGGTCGTAGGAGTAAAGGGTCGGGATGAGTGACAGCAAGGTGACATCTGTCCCTCAATGTGGTGACATCTGTCCATCAATGTCACCCGGTATGGCTCTGAAAAGGTGATGCCAGAGAGCTATATCTGGTCCATCTTAGATCTTCTAGTTTGGCTGAAGAACTGGAGACCACAGTCATGAGAGGAGAGCGGGCTCTGGGAGTGTCCTGGATAAAGTTCATTTTGGGTGGGAGACCTTTCCAATACTTAGAATATGTAAATAATGTAAATAATGGGAACAATAGAGCCCTTGTTCCCCAGGACATTTGTGGAAGCTCCTGGGCTCTGGAGAGGCAAAGGAACTCCGCTCATCTACCTTGCCATGGTGAGACTTGGTTCCAAAGGATCCTCAGGCATGTATGCCTGCTCAGACTCTTGGTGATCCAGGACTCTGGGCAGGGAGAGTTCCAGCTGTACTAACTACTTCCTGTGCTCCGCTCCTGCTCTTTCTAGGACAGGTTCAGAGGCAGCAAGGCCCGGTGAGTCCCCCTCTTTCTCCTGCTCTCCCCCTTGTCTTCACCTACCTCCCCCTTACTGAAGCAGCCATCTATCTCTACCCACACATGACTGACCATCTGTGTGCTCCCACTCCCTGTCAGCCCTGTGCCCAGCTTCCCTAGGGTACCACCTCATCATCTGTGCACCAAAGGCCACTAGTTCTGCCAGCCCCCTGAGCCCCACACCCAGTCTTCTCTTTCCGTTGCTCTGATCTCAGGTCCATGCTATCACATAGCTTCTTCAGGGAGCATTCCCAGACATAGGTGTGAGTGGTCTAAAGTGCAGTGTCGCTCTGACAAAACTCAGGGTCTCCTTGGGCAGAGTTGAGTAGAGTCTGCTTACAGGTTGGGGCCACCACTCCTCCCTGCCAGATGTGCAGGTAAGTGCACAGTGGGTCTTAGGGACCCAGCTGACCAGAGTCCCCCACAGTTGGATCTCCCTGAATGACCCTGGATAGCCTGTCTCACCACGTGTCCAGCAAGGCTTAGCACTTCAGCTTGGTTCTCTTACCTGTCTTGGTCAGAATCTGGGTGCACAGGTCGGGAGCCATTGATACATGAAACAAACATCTGCAGAGGTCCCCGTGTTTCAGTACACCTGTCTTGTCTGTGCTGCTAGAAAGGCCCATATTTATGGATTCCTTTAGTGGCAGGGTTGAAGCCTATAGTTAAGGGCAGATGATTTATTATTTATCAGAGAGGGAGCAAAGCCTTGTGCTGGAAATAGGTGGGCTAGGATGAAGCAAACCCAGCCTATCTATCCAGACACCAAAATTTGGAGAGAAAATGTAGCCAGCCCATCTTTCCTGCCTGGCCCAGAGACATGGAGACACAGGGTAAGTTCAAATGCTAAGGACGGGGGAGGGAAGGGAGGCACCAGTCACCAGGGCCTGCCATGTTCCATCTTCCACCTTCCCTGTGACACCAGCATTCCTTTTTGAAGGCCCAGGAGGATGTAGAAGAGGAAGATAAATACGAGCTGCCCCCCTGTGAGGTTCTGCCCCTCAGACTGGCCCCTGCACAGTCTCTTGGCTCTAAAGAGGACTCCCTGTATCTGGGTGAGGGCTGAGGAGGAAGGGGCTGGGAGGTTGGGTCAAAGCAAGAGGGTCCAACAAAAGGAGAATCCAGCCCCAGCCTCTCTTCCCTTGCCTGAAGCTGGGGCAGGGGAAGAGACTCAGCTGGCTGCCACTGAGGCCTCTTAGCTGGGCAGAAAGGGCCAGAGAGATGAAGGAAAGGAGTTAGAACTGGAAAGGAGAATGCAGAGGAGACAGAAGGGAGGGGCAAGGTAACTAAGGCAACACTGACAAAGCAGGAAGCCGGACTCAGTCCCTAGGGCCTTGCGTTCCCCTCTCTGAAATCTCTTCAATTCCTCCCAACCAGGGTGGCATCTCACCCCCTGGGCTCAGTCACGTGGGGGCAGGGAAGCTGGCTGTCTCCAGTTGCCATGGAGACGGGGCTGTCAAGAAGCCAATACGTAGAGGGGACAGAGGGAAGGAGAGAGAGATGGGGGCTAGGTGGGGAACGGGTGGAAAATGGGAATATACTAGGGAGGAACTTCCTCCCTCTCCCCAGTTTACAAAGCATGGAGTCTCTTTCAGATCGTTCTGGTCCCCTGGATCCATCCAAGCCACTACCGCCCCCGCCTCAGCCTACCATGGCCAGAGGACTCCCCAAAAACCCTTCCTTCCCAACCCGCCCTACCTCTGGCTATCATTCCCCAGTGAGTAAAATCTTACAAACTCTCATTTGCAAACCCCCTACCTCTGCCCGTTCCACCCCCAACATACATTTATATTCTCGAAGCCATGAAACCTCTGATGCCCCGTGCATTAGAAACCGGGGTGGAGGGTGGGGGAGCGGCGGCAAAACAATAGTAGCTCCTCCCACCGGCCTAAAGGGTCCTTTCATCCCTTTCTTACCCACCCGCTGCTCTGCTCCCTGCTCCTCGTGCTGCTACAGGGCTCTCCCTCCTCGGCTGGGGTTGGGGGCAAGGCTCTCTGTCCACACCAGAGGACCGCTCTTTGACCAGAGGAGCCAGCTGTCATCATTCCCAACTCCCTTTCCCACTGTGATCTGGTGGTTATCCACTTTGAAAACTACCACGTTGCTTTTGTATTTTACAGAATAAAAATAAATGGGAAATTTCACAGTAAGGGAAGGACCCCAACCAGAGGCAGAGAGAAGCGTTGCTCTTCTCTTGCACGTCTCTATTGTAGTGTTTTATGTTTGTTTGTTCAGTTGGGTTTTCTGGGGAGAGGGGCAGTTGAGGGGGCGGTCTCATGGAGCCCAGGCTGGCCTTAGACTCATGCTCATCCTGCCTCTGCTTCAGGCATGAACACGCTAACAAGTCAACGTTAGTTTTGAAAGCAGCACATGACTCTACCCCCTTGCACCCCAACTTCCTTGTTCTGCAAGTGTCTGCAGTTCATGTTTTCTTCCCTCCTCCCTCCTCCCTCACTTCCCTCCTCCCTCCTCCCTCATTTCCCTCCTCCCATTATGCCCACAGCTGAAGACAGCAATGAACCTGCAACCTGCAACCTCAAAGCAGGGATCTGTTTTTGGAAGGCAAGGTAGAGTGTTCTCTCTCTTTCCGTGGCTCCACATAGGGAGGGGAGTCCTCTCCTACACAGACTAGAATTTTGGGGTTGCCTTGAATTGGGCTTGCTGCATCCCTCCTAGCCACACCTCCTTTTTGTTTGCCAAGCCTCCATGTCAGTCAGTACAAGTATCATTACCACCAAAACCATTAGCTGCGGTGCCCTAGAGAGTTTAAAGCAGAGGCATTGACTCCTGTCCCTGTCTTCAGCCGGTGTGATCCCTGGGCCAGGTGAGGTGCATCCTAAAATGAAGAGGTCAAGTCTAAGACCCTCCCTATCGAGACCTCTGAGTATTATCCCTCATTGACCGGCAACCTTGGGTTGTCACTCCAATTGCCTCTACTGTCCAGAGACTTGCCCCTATGGTCAGTGCCTTGAGGCTTTGACCACAGGACCTTAGAATGTCAGAATGGGGGGATGGACCACTTGAACCATCCTTGTGTAAAACAGGTTACAGGAGGGTTAGCATCCTCCTGCCCAAGGTCAAACAGCTCACAGGAGGCAGTCCATCTTACTCTTCTCAGTTGCTGGTAAACCTCCATTACTCTGAGGGTAGCTATGGATTTTTGTTTGGTTGTTTTTTTGTTTTTGTTACCATAAAGTTATCTGGAACCAAGCCTAGCAAATTTGGTGAGAAGTCAAGCCTGGTGACATTCCAAGGTTGTAAAGAAAAAGGATGAGTGAATGAGGTGTGTTCTCCTGGGTCTCCAAAGCTAACGCTGAGGAGCACTGTGACTAAGGGTGCCCAGGCCTTTCCTCACTGATGCTTATGAGTGCTCCGAGGAGCACTGTGACCAAGGGTGCACAGGCCCTTTCTCACCAATGCTCGTGAGTGCTCCGAGGAGCACTGTGACCAAGGGTGCACAGGCCTTTCCTCACCAATGCTCGTGAGTGCTCCGAGGAGCACTGTGACCAAGGGTGCACAGGCCTTTCCTCACCGATGCTCGTGAGTGCTCTGAGGAGCATTGTGACCAAGGGTGCCTAGGCTCTTTCTCACTGATGCTCATGAATGCTGGTTCTCCCTTTTCCTTACAGGGCGAAGTATACCTGCTAGAGTGGTGAGGTGCCTTCTTCTCTATCCTATAGTCTAGGGACTTTTCTAGAAAATGATAGGAGAGGAGTGAGCACCTGGGTAGTCGGGGGAGGGGGAGGTCTGGTGTAAAGAACTTCTCTCTGCCACAAGTATAAGCCAATGGTCCTGAGGGTGCCACCCCAAGCCTCCCCACTCTCTGAGCACCCCTAAAGGAGGAGTCAGTTAAGACATGCCCTTCCTGTGTAGATAAGGAGAAAGTGAGGTATCTCAGTCAGTGGCTTCTTCCATGTCCTACTTCCTCACCAATGAGGCAGATTCCTAAAAGGGACCACAGGTCTAGTCAAACCATAGTCCTACACCTTAGGCAAAAGACCTTGCCAAGAAACCGGATGAAGACATCTACCTGGAGTGTGAGCCGGACCCATGTGAGCACCTGCCCCTCCCATCCCTGAAACCCCCCACTGCCCATGAGCACACTCTCTCCTGGACCCCATTTTTGTTCTCTCCAAAATACTTCCCTCTGGACCCCACCTGGGTATCTTCATTTCTGCCGTTGGTCCCACACTGTCCCTACCAAAGAGGTGACACCCGTAGAGCAAGAGCTGGGTGGAGTTTCTCAGCTGCTGCAGCCAGGCCACCAAGCTAGTATGTCCCTATGGAAGGTCTCCAGGGGAGCCAAGTCAAAGGCAACAGTAGTACACCCCTAGCTGTTGTCAGCTACTTCCTGATCAGCCTGGACTTCCCTGCCTGGTCCTCAGCCAGACTCTGCCTACCCTCTCTGTTCTAGCCCCAGCCTTGACTAGGTCTTTGAGCTCCAAAACTCTGATGCCTCCAGCTCCTCTGCCAAGAGCATCTGGATTGTCCAAGTAAGATGCAGCAGCGGAGGGGAACAGCATGGGACAGTGGGTTCACTAATAAAGGAAACCCCAGAGGCCAGACATGGGTAGCAAATGTCTTTCTTTAATCCCAGCATTTGGGTGACAGAGGCAGGCAGATCTCTGTGAATTCAAAACCAGTCTGGTTTACATAGAGAGTTTTGGATCAGTTGAGGCTGCATATCGAGACTCTGTCTCAAAAAGAATAAAAAATAAATAAAAAAGAAAAACAAGGGCTGGAGAGATGGCTCAGTGGTTAGGAGCATGGCTGCTCTTCTAGAGGTCCTGAGTTCATTTCCCAGCAACTACAGTGGCTCACAACCATCTGTAATGGGATCCCATTCCCTCTTCTGGTGTATCTGAAGATAGTGACAGTGTACTCACATATATAAAATAAATCTTAAAATTAAAAAAAAAAGAAAAGAAAGAAAAAAGAAATCCTCTGAGTTCTGCTCCCCAATTTATTCCTTGCAGGTCAGTGGTTGGTCACCAGGAGGCTCGGAATGTAAGAGGCTAGTGGTCAAGGAAGAAGTGGGCCCAGGAGGGTGGGAGGGAGGCCTAGGGTGGGACTTTAGGTTTGGGGCAGCAGCCTGCAAGGCCAGCTCTCATCTGACCAGACTTCCTGTGTCCCAGGGAGCTGTGGATGCCGTGTTGAAAGGTGAGTGCACACATCTTCAGTCTGAGTGGTAATGATCTGCTAAGGATCTTTCTTACTCCCTCTGGCAACAGATCCTCCTCCCAGATCCTCAGGTCCTATTTACTTCACCAAGGGGGTCCTTGCAGCTCTGGCCCTGCTGAGATTAGGCCTGAGAGGATCCTCTTGGGCTTTTCCCAGGGTCTGTCTGGTGGATCCTCCAAGGGTGTTGGGCCTAGGAATACAAAGGGCACAGAATGGCCTATGTCGGGCTTTAGACATGCTGTCACCCTCTGCTGCAGTACCCACCCATGAAGCCTTCTTACCCATCCCCTTCCTGGTTCCAGCCCTCTTCTCTGCTTCTTTCAGCAGGAAGGAAGATGTCTGCTTCCTCTGTAGCCCCTGCTCTGAGCACCTCTGCTGCTGAGGTGAGCAGAAGCTGGGAGCAGATGTGGGTGGTGCTTTTGGGAAACAGAGTCCTTGCCCAGGAGCCCTCCTGACCCTGGTGCCTACACCCCTCATGGAACATGCACGCACTGAACAGAGTGTGCAGCTTCCCCACTGTGCACTCCAGGCACAGGCACTACATGGTTTGGCCTGTAGGACTCATTCTGGGGCTGGTAGATGTAAACACAAATAATTATATCCCATAATTCTCTGCTCTCCATGCCCAACTCAGTGCTTGAGTGTCTTTTATGTATTGTACAGGATGGCAGTCTGCTGGGTCAGCCTTGGTACTCCGGAAACTGTGACCGTCAGTCTGTTGAGAGAGCCCTGCTTCACTTCCAAAAGGTGGGCATTTGTCAACTCTTGACCTTCCTTGGAAGTCCTTCTATTCTCTGCCTGTCACTGATGAAGCTGGCAGGAAGGGCCAGAGAGGCACTCCGCATAATTAGTGAGCTGGGTTTAGGCAATTAGAAGATGAAGTTCATGGCTGGGGTCTCCTCCACAGGATGGAGCCTACACAGTGCGCCTCAGCTCTGGGCCTCACAGTTCCCAGCCCTTCACTCTGGCAGTACTCCTCAGAGGCCGGGTCTTCAACATTCCCATCCGGCAACTGGACGGCGGGCACCACTATGCCTTGGGTCGGGAGGGCAGGAATCATGAGGAGGTGGGTACTGGAGGAGTTATGGGTCAAATCAGCAAGGTGGGTCACAGAGCAGCTCCCTGGGCCTGGCCAAGAGCATGTGTGTGTTCAGGGAAAACACAGATTACTTCCTGTCCTCATCCTGGCTTGAATAGAAATGACAGAGGGTAAGCTCTCTGAGGTAGTTCTGTCTATAAGTGCCTGCCTTGCGATATGAGGGTCTGAGTTTTACCTCCAGAGCCTTGGGAGGTAAAATAAGTCAGGCGTGGTGGCTCGGGTTTATAATCTTGGACTGGGGAGGTTGAGAAACAGGTGTCCAGATTCTGGACTTATTGGCCATCCAGCCTCCATGGTGAGCTCCAAGCCAGTGAGAGGCCTTGTCTCAAAAAACAAGGTTGGGACTGGAGAGATGGGCCAGTGGTTAAGTGTACTTACTGGTTTGGACTGGAGTTGAGCTCCCAGTACCCACGTGGCTATTACAATTGTCTATAGCCCAGTTCTGAGGGATTTACTGCCCTCTTTGGCCTCTGCAAGCACCCCCATGCATGGGATGCACATATATCTGTGTAAGGCAAACACTCATACCTATTTAAAAATTAAAAGAAAAATCCTAATAAGCCAGGTAGCTAGGTATGGTGGCGCTCACCTTTAATCCTAGTACTCTGGAGTCAGAAGCAGATGGATCTCTAGTTCTAGACCAGCTAGAATTATACAGTGAGACTGTGTTTAAAAACAAAATAAAGTGCTGTCTGTGTGTGTGTTTGTGTGTGTGTGAAGCTAGAGGCCCAAACATCTTCCCAGACATCTGGCGCTGTGAAAAGAGGCCCATCCTTCTTTTAGGGAAGTGTTTCCTTGTGCTGTGGATCAGTCTTCATAGGGTCAAGATGAGGGCAATGAGACCATCTGGGAGGAGGGCAGAAATTCCCAAGCACCTTTCTCCCCAGCAACTGTTGGATTCAGACCTAGGCAGTCACCCACCACTCAGCTTCCCTTGAGAGAGACCACAACAGAGGTCTAGGCCTAAAGCAGTTCTCACCCAGCTCAGGAAGCCTGGGGCTGGCCAACAGCATAGCATTCCTGTGCAGTTGCAGGCTTACAACCAGACAGCAAAATAGTATTGCAGTTTCATAGCACAGTAGGAAGAAAAATATCTAGAAAAAATGCCAGCCAGCTACCCTGCCAGGCCCCACAGTTGCCTTAGAAAGTTGTTGGTAGACTAAAGCTCAAGGGACTCACAGCCGCCCTGCCTGCCTTACACAGCTCTTCTCCTCTGTGGCTGCCATGGTTCAGTATTACAAGAAGCACCCGCTGCCCCTTGTGGACCGACACAGCGGCAGCCGGGGATCCACTTACCTGCTCTTCCCCACCAAGCCTTGAAGAAACGGCAGGACACTAATCCACCTTTGACACATGGTGTGCCCCTTCACTTTCCCCTCCCACTTTAGGCTGCTTTCTTTTCCCTGCCAGCCTCCACCCAAAGGACCTGCAGGTTCAAAATGAGAGGCATGAAGATGGCCACCTGGTGAGGCTGGCTTCCTCAGAGACATTGCCTCTCCTTGGACTGACTGCTTCTGGGAGGAACTAGGTTCCTAGTACACAGTATACTTTCAATAAAGATTTATTGACTGAATTCTATTTTAATACCACACCCCATTATGAGTCTTATAGTAGGTATGTCTATGTGTGAACATGTGCATGTCCACAGGAACAGAGGCATCAGATACCCTGGTGCTCGAGTTAGGTGGTCAGGGGGTGAGTTACCATCTGGTAGATGTAGGTGGCTGGGAAGAGCAAGAAGAGCTGTTTAGCCACTGAGCTATTCCTCCAGCACAGGGGATGCACTCTGGAGTATGCTGAGAAAAAGCAACCTTTCCCAGAAGGCCTCACACTTCCTAAGAGGAATGGAGTAATGCTGCTGTGTGGGTCTACTTGGTAGGCTAGACTGCAGAGGGAAGGGACCCCTTTCTAACTGGTTCCGACTTTTGTCCTATGTTCTTTGCCAAAGAGGAGGTGGGCCAAGCCAATAAACTGACATTTGTTTATGCTTGCTAGTCTTGGGCAAGGAAGGGAAGGAGGCTCAAGATTTCTGGAGGAGAGAGAAGGCTGATGGCAAGCATTTGATGTCTGGCGTATAGTATGGGAAGGACCCCGGGAGACAGTCCGGATGAAAGACTAGATAAGGATGAACAAAGGCGCTGGGAGCCTGGGCCAGTGGATGGTAGAGGCTCTACGACCCAGAGCTGAGCTGCCTGGCAGGATGTGGGCCCAGCAGGAATAAGGGGCTCCAGATTGGGCTGGCAGCCAGCAACCCACAGGCTGGCCCAGAGCGGGGGCGTCTCCCGGCCCTGGCGTGGAGCCTGGAACACCCCGTGCCGGAAGCACCACGTGACCATGACTGCGCAGAAGTCTCCAGCGGCCGGGAAACAAAGGGCAGCTCAGCGGCTGCCTGGCGTGGGCTGGCACGGAGGGCACGGCTCCCACTGGTGCCATGCTGCACCCCCAATACCTCTGGACCGCCTCCTGGGGAACCTGAAGTCTGGCGTGACCGGGAGGCTTGTGGGATATCCTGGCGGAAGCCAGGGCCTAGGGATCTGCAAACGCGAGGCAGGGGGTGGGGCGGGCCATGTGGGCTGCGGGAGCGTGCACAGTCCCCTCCGTTCGTCACCACCCTCAGGCAGATTACCCTCCCTGAGCTGTAATAGATGGGAAGATAATTGTCCCTGCACAATCATCGACCTCCGGTTAGGAGGCTTAAGTGAGGGCCTTCAGTGCGTAAGAGGCACCTCATGAGCAGCACTCTGGCGCCCTTCTCCCAAACCAGCTCAGAATTCGGGTCAATTAACTGCTACTGATAAAGTCCCAGCAGGGAAGCAGCTTCAAGCCTGAGAGTCTGGTCAAGGACAGCACCTGCCCTAGTACTGCAGGAGTGGGGGGGTGGGGGGGGGGTGTCTCAGACCAGCAGCTGGGGCTTTCAGCTAGCTGAGGAAGCTGCCTGCCAGTCCTGTTAGCCTAGCGTTTCTTTTTACCCCAGGCCACTTCTAGGCTCAAGCCATGGGAATGGATTCTCTCACCTACCACTTCTCCAGGCACCTAGGGACTTCTTAGGATGTGGGTCATTGGCACTTTGGGGTGCCCTCGTCTGCTTTGCAGTTTCATTCTCCTGGAGGAGCCCCCCTACGTCAAAGACAGAAAAGCATTTCAGGCCTTTTTAACAAATTCTCTGGGAGAGCATAGCTAAGAGTGCTTGTTTTATTGGCTCCAAAGGTACTTCAAGCTGAGGCCGGAGAATCGGTAGTTCTTAGCTAGCCTGGTTTATAGAGTGAGTTCCAGTCCAGTTAGAACTACGCTCAAAAACCAAGGTAACTTTCATTCATCGTTCCTGCAAGAATCAGGGATACAGTCCAGGTAGTGGGCGCAGTACATAATTAGAACCCCAGGTGGCAGAAAAGAGCACGACCCTTAGGACAGCAGGCCATCAAGGTGTGTGCGGTCAGTTTGCTCCCAAGCCTGACACAGGATGGAAGGAGAGAACCATCTTGGCTAAGTTAGCCTCTGACCTCCACAGGCTGCTGCGGCAACAAAACTCCCTCCTCCCACCATATAAAGAAATTGAGAGAGAAAAGAGCAAGGCTCAGAGCTGGCCTAGCACCTCAGCTGACAGATGTGTATCCAGATGTCTTCTTTCCCTGGGACCCAACCCATTCTGGCCTTCCCCACCTTCATCTCCCTCCTCCTAGCCTTGGTCCCTGCTACTTAGCAGATGCCCTTTCACCCCCAGGACCAACCCGCCATCCTTGTGATATATTGGATAATCAGGCCTCTGAATATAGTTGGTGAAAAGTGTTTGTTGAAAAATTCATTTACTAAGTCTATCCCAAGTTCCTCTAAACTGACAATCTGGACTTCTATTAATATGAAAGTTCAAGTCAAGATTGTCTAAATAATTATTTTTTTTATTCAAAGACAAGAGTTTTATTAGATTTTGAAGTTTTGTTTTTGTTTTGAGACAAGGTTTCATGTTGCTCAGGTTGGCATCAAACTTACCATGCAGCCAAGGATGACCTTGAACTCCTGACTCTTCTGACTCCACCTTTTGAGCCCTGAGATGACAGACATGGGTAACCATGGCCGGTTTGTTCCACACTGGGGACTGAGCGCAGGGCTTCATAAATGTTGGGCAAGCACCCTACCAACTGAGCTACATCACGAGCCAATAGTTAACTCCTTTTGAGTAATGTAAGTGGGCACCGCTATGGCTGGCTGGCAACCATCCTATTTTTCCAGGCTTTTTGCATTTCTAAATGTGAAGGAGTAAAAGATGGCAGGGGCAGGTCTGGAGGAGCCTGGGAGGCCTGGTAAGGAGTGTGAGCACCCAGGATATGAGCATGGGAGGACATGGGAAGCACTCCTCTAGCTTCCTAGGGCAGAGGTCAGTGAGCCAGCATAGATGCAGGGGAGCTGGGGGCCTCAGGTGTTTTTGTAATTTCAGGGAGACAGAAGCCCTTGACTTTCCACTGCACAACCCTGCCAAGCACTCAGCCATGCTTCCTGAGGTGAACAGGCCAGACTAGAAAATTCCAGGGTCATCTGCCCAGAGAACAAGTCCTTGAGAAACGCAGTGCGTGACAGATACCAAATTGTCTGTTATTGAGGACCTAAAGACAAGGGAAGGCCAGGAAGTGTGCAGTTGGGAAGGATGTGAAAGCTACGGCCCAGGCCAAAACATGTCTGCTGGGCTTCCGGTGCGATCTAAGTTAATATCCCAGGCTTGCAGAAGACTCACTGTGGCAGGCGCAGCTGACTTGAGAGAAACGTGCACAGTGCACAGAAGAATCCAAGTTTGGCTGAGCCATTCATCCTCTGTGTAGCCCTAACTCAGTCACCCCCTGCCTCCCCTCCTTCCTTATTCTAGAAATCAAACCGAGGGGCTTGTGCATGCTCCACAGGCACTCGAACACCGAGCGCTGTTATTGCTGAGATGAGTTGTCCTATGACCCACACTATGCTTGAATCCTGCCCGGGCCTCCCAAGCAGTTGAGATTACAGGCACGCAGAGATTTCTCGATTAGAGTCCGGCTTATGTTGCTTTTATTTGTTTGTTTCTTTGCCATGCAGCGATGAGAAGCCAACCCAGGGCCTGGTGCATGCTTAGATAAGCACTGTACCACTGAACTACACCTCCAGCCGCCCTCACTTTGAAAACAGACTTAATGAAGCTGTGTATGCTGACCCACGCCTATGATTCTAAAGCTCAAGAGGCAGAGGTAGGAAGATCTTGAGTTTGGGCTATCCTCAACTTTATAGACCCTGGGTGTGTGTGGAGGGGTATTAAAAATAAGAGAAAGACAGCAGTGGAGCACACTTTAATTCCAGCACTGGGGAAGTAGAGGCAGGCAGATCTCTGAGTTTGAGACCAGCCTGGTCTACAGACCAAGTAGCAAGACAACCAGGCTACACAGAAAAACCCTGTTTCAAAAAATAAATTTAAGCCGGGCAGTGGTGGTGCACACCTTTAATCCCAGCCCTTGGGAGGCAGAGGCAGAAAGATTTCTGAGTTTGAGGCCAGCCTGGTCTACAGAGTGAGTTCCAGGATAGCCAGGGCTATACAGAGAAACCTTGTCTCGAAAAACCAAAAGAAAAAAAAAAATTTGAAAAGAGGAAAAAAAATTTAAAAAGAGGGAAAAAAAAATTAAACAGTGAATGCCTGTTTAGGGTTGGTGTAAGAAGGAAAATTTTATATATATAATTATATATGTATATAAGTTTTTTCCTTCTCACACCAACCATATATATATATATACACACACACACATATATATACACACACATATACATACATACACACACACATATACATACACACACACACACACACACACACACACACACACACATATATATATATATATATAAAAAATAAGCTGATACATGACTGATACCTAGAAATAATCATAGCTATGAATAGGCAAAGCCCAGTTGTGATCATCTATCTCTGTGGCCCATGTTCAGAAGCTCTGCTCCACTCATACCCTGACCAGGCTCAATATACCCACAAACACATGAAACCTTTAGGCAGATATATAATAATTACTGCTTTGTTGGCCCATGCTCCTGGAAACTGTCATTCTTTTCTTGATAAGACAATACACACACACACACACACACACACACACACACACACACACACACACGCACACGGGAATCAGAGGCAGGTAGGCTTCAGAGAGTTCAAGACCATCCTGGTCCACATGGTGCTTTTTCCTTAGTGCCTTCCCAGATGTGAGCTATAGATTTCAATTCATTTATTTATCTATTGAAAAGAGAAGATATTAGGTGGATACACAGGGAACTGCATCTTTTTTGAGGGCAGGGAGGGGGAGTGGAGAAAAGCCTAGAACGGCTCAGGTAAGAGGAGGCTGCTGTGGCGAGGTCTGGGCCCAAGTCTGATGGCTTGGCAGGCCCGTTTCCACCGCACATGTCCCCTTCGAGGCACTGCTGCAGGATCAACTTGGAGCTGTTCAGTACCCAGGCAGAACCTGCTTCCAGACCCTCAGGTGGTCCTGTTCTGCTTCAGGGAGGAGTAAATCTAAAAGGAAACAGTGAGTGGATGTGTTTTCAAGTGCAAGAGGCTTCTAGTGCTAGGGACAGGCTGAGCTCACCCACCCCAGGCCTTGCATCAGCTACAGGGATGACTGCCAGGCCTTGGAAATTAAGGCAGAAGGCTCCCAGGAGCCTCCCCGCCTTGCCTCTTGCTCTCAAAAAGGGAAGCAAAAAGGAGCAGAGAAGTCAGGGTGTCTTTAGCCAGTTCATTTCCAAGTCACTCACCCGCCTAGCTCTCAGGAACTCAAGCACCAAACAGCCTGTCTGATCACATTGGCTGTGGTCTCCATGCCAGAAGCCTCTACTCTTAAAGACAGTGATGCCTCTTAGGCTGAGCTGGGAACTTTGGGACAGGCTCCTCCCTAGCTCATGACAGCACAAGGTTTTTATTTTGTTGTTTGATAGATTACTAAGGGCTGGGCATGTAGCCTGGGGATAAAGTACTTGCTTAACATGCACAAGGCCCTGGGTTTGATATACAACACCACGAATAACCAAACCCAACAATAGTAACAAACCTTCCAACAGTGGCCAGTGACCAACAGGGGCAGGAAGTTAATTAGGGAGGTTCTGATGTGGCCTTGGTTTATTACTGCTGCAATGTAGAGTTGCATGCACTTGGAGATTCCAGGCACAGCTGGTTCCAGTTCTGGGTACACCCAAGCTGTCAGTGGCCATACCGACTTCTAACATTGGAGCCATGTAAGGTCTTCCCACTCTATCCACTCTGCCTGGATGATAACCTTCTCCTCCGTCACCTTTGACCTTCTCTGGTGGCCATACACCCACTTTCTCGAGCCTCCCCAGCATGCCTAGCTGTCTAGACCTGTGGGTTGTTGAGAACAAACGCCTCATTCTGGAGAGTACAACCTGTACCAACCAGTCCCACCCTTCTTCAGCTGGGCAAGCTACAGGCTCGTGGAAAGGGCATCTAAAGAAAGCACAAATGTCTCTGCCCCAACCTTGAACCAATCCCTAGAACTACCAGAATCTTATTATTTGTTTATTAGATGTTTTAATGATATGCTATTACACTGCCAAGGCCTGTGATCCCAGCACTCTGACAGTGCAGGCAGGATGATCAAAAGTTAAATTCAGTGTTGTCCTCTGCTACATAATGTGTTTTTGGTAGTCTGAGTGAAAATGGTTGCCGTAGGCTCACAGACAGTGGGACTATTGGGAGATACGGCCTTGTTGGAGGAGGTGGGGCCTTGTCGTGTCACTGGGGGTGGACTTTGAACTTTCAAATGCTTAAGCCAGGCCCAGGGTAACACACACCCTCTCTTCCTTCTGCCTGCCTATCCAGATGTAGAACTCTTGGCTCCTTCTCCAGCACCAGGTCTGCCTG
>CM052700.1:68561755-68631735 GCA_028551405.1 Uromys caudimaculatus | reverse complement strand
CTGAGTGAAACAACTGGGTTAAAGGGACAGAAAGAAGGTTTGTGGTTCTGCCAGGCACTCCCAAGCCCTGAAGCTTCCTCTGGACCCTGGCTCTGAACCCTGAACTCTCTGACCCACGTGCCATTAGATTTCTTTCCCCACACAGTTGGCTCAGTTAATGTTCCTGCTTGGAAGGCCAAGGCTAAGGGCTGCTTCCCAGGGGAGTATCTGCGAGCTGTTCCTTACCCACAAACAACAGAAGTACATGTTATAACTCAGTGGCCAAAGGGACCGTCCCCTGCGCAGGGCACACAGCACAGTTCTGTAGCTGAAGGCATGAGTTCCTCAGGTCCACACCCTCACAACCCCTGGCATCTCAGGGGGCTTCTAGGCTGAACTCTTCTCATCTGTCCCCGTGTTTGTCTTGGATGTGAAAGATAACTTCAGTGAAGAAGACCACAGTGCCCAAAACAGGAGGTGAAGTGGAAATGTAAGTGGTCTTTGGAAAGTCGGTTGTATGGTGTTTGCTGGGGCAAACAAGTGAAGGAATGCTTTGCTAAAGTGGACACAGGTGAAAGGCTGAGGCAGACTTGTGAAGGAACATTTCGCTGAAGTAGACACAGGAGAGAGGATGTTCTGCTAAAGTAAGCACATGAAAGGACACGCGATGAAGGAGTCTTTGCTAACAACACACGTGTATTGGTCTGCTTTACACTGTATAGTTGAGCTGCATTTGTCAGGACTCCATAGAGAGAAACGTACCAAAAAACATCTGGTGATATGCTTCAGTTTGTTGCTGCTTCCAAGGACTGGCTGATTGGATGCACGGGCTAAGGCAAGACCCGTGCTGCTGCAAGGCACATGGAGGACACGTGATGTGTGGAGCGTATAAACAGGACTCCATGGAGTGATGAGACAGAGCTTGGCTTGCTGGTGCAGCTGCTGTGCAAAGCTTGTAGGTCTTGCTTCTTCGCTGATCTTCACTTCCCTGAGAGAGGCACAGCTGAGAATTCTCCTGGTGTCCCTTCGGGTCCCTCCTGCTGACTCGAGCCGAGGCTGAGGCCTGGCTGTCTCTGCTAGGTCGTATCACCACTGTTGCTAACCCGACTCTACCAAGCTGGACTGCTGGTATATCCATGATGTGTTTTTGAGTGGGTCAAGCTGCCGCTGCCTGCTAACCTGTGAACACAGATGGGAGTTGCTCCAAAGAACCTTTCTAAACAGGCCCACTTCCCCCATATCCTTTCTTTTTCCACTACTCTGGTGGGTTACAGGGAAGGTAAAAGCATTTAAGAACCATCATTAAAAATAGGATTTGAAAAAATTAAAATTACAGGAGGTTATCAGGAGACAGAAAGAGGAGGCAGTGTCTTCAGGGGTAGGAGCAGTGCCTGGTCAATGAGGCAGTGGGAACAGGGAGTTACTTCAGAGAGCAGCAAGCAGCTGCTATCGCTAGTTTGTAAATCCAGACTTAGTTTTGGGGGCATATTGAGGCTATCTATGAAGGGGGGGTTGCTGACAGAGGAGGGAGGAGAGGAAGTTAGAGGGGCTAGAATCAGAAAGGGAATCCTGAGCATGGAGGAGGGGGAAGAGCTGGTGAGCCAGAGGTGTTGCAGATCACATGGACATTCCACTTGGGTTTCCTTGCTAGCACCGGAAACTGTGAACTTACAGAGGAGCCCAGGTGCTGAAGAAACTGTCTCCGTCATGTGCTCTCCTTCTGTCCAGGCATTCCCACCCTGATGAGCCACCATCTCACTGGGCACTCGCAGGATCCCTAGGACAGCGGTTCTCAGCCTTTGGGGATTGGAAGACCCCTTCACAGGGGTCTCATATCAAATATCCTGCACGTCAGATATTTCCACTTCAGTTCATAACAGTAGCAAAATTACAGTTATGATGCTGCAACTAAAATAACTGTATGGTTGGGGTCACCACAACATGAAGAACTGTATGAAAGGGTCACGGCATTAGGAAGGTTGAGAACCACTGCCCTAGAGACTAACACTTTGTTGTGGGATCTAAGGTCCTATGGGTTCACCTGGAACTCTATGCATGGTTTGCTGACTGGCTCTGTTCAACCTTGGCCCACTGCCATTTTGCCTCCTGATTTCCTGTATGGTGTAATGGGAAAGCTACTTGGGAAGAGCAGGATGGTTGCTGCATAGGACTGCATGAGATTCCTTGTTTAACCATTGGCCATGAAAACGGTAGCCTTTCTTTCATGTCACCATTGGGATACATTCCTCTATGGTAATTAGTAAGAAAATCAAGCTGCTACAGCCTACATCCAGGCCATGAGCGGCACTAGGAGTAACATCATGAAGGTTCACACGTGTTGGACACCCCCCCCAAGTGTCTCTCTTTCACTCTCTCTCTCTCTCTTTCCCAACAGTCTCTTGTAACAAGCTGGCCTCAAGCTTTCTATGTAGCTGAGCATGGCCTTGAACTTCTGACCCTCCTGACTCCACTTCCCAAGTGCTGGGAGAACAGGTGTGGGCCATGATGCCCAGTTTTCTGTGGTACTGAGAACTGAAGTCAGAGCTTCGTGCATGCTAGGTAAGGCCTCTACCTACTGAGCTACATCCCCAGAACCTTGAAGAATTCCTTTTCTTCTATTTGAAATCTGCATTCAGCATACCAGTAAATCCTTTGAGCGCCACCATTAAAATGTATCCAACTATTACAGCCACATCTTCCAGGCCTCACAAGTGAGCTGGCCCAATGTCACCTCCATGGCTGTTTCTCCTTCCACTCTCCCCTGACTTGGCTCCTCTACTCTTACCTTCGTGCTGTCTTGTTGTTGTTGTTGTTGTTGTTTCAGACAGGGTTTCTCTGTGTAGCCTTGGCTGTCCTGAAACTTGCTCTGTAGACCAGGCTGGCCTTGAACTCACAGATATCTGCTTGCCTCTGCCTCCTGAGTGCTGGGATTAAAAGAGTACACTACCACCACCCAGCTAGTGGGCAGACACAAGTAGATCTCTGTGAGTTCAAGGCCACTCTGGTTTACATAGTAAATCCCAGGAAAGACAGGGCTATATATAGAAAGAACCAGTCTCAAAAGAACAAAAAATAAAATAGGTTTTAGCTGAGTATGGTAGGTGTGCTTCTGGCACACTTAGCTCAGAGACAGACAGAAGAGGGGTTCAAGACCATCCTTGAGTACTTGGCATGTTTGAGGCCAGCCTAGGCTACTGAAGACCCCATCTCAAAAAATAAAAATAGTAGGGGTGGGGGAGATGGCTCAGTTAGTGAA
Organism: Uromys caudimaculatus; assembly: GCA_028551405.1. Taxonomy (NCBI): domain Eukaryota; kingdom Metazoa; phylum Chordata; class Mammalia; order Rodentia; family Muridae; genus Uromys; species Uromys caudimaculatus. The sequence goes on along the minus strand of CM052700.1, from coordinate 68,628,500 downwards.
GCACTCGGCACACAAGCGTGCGTTCAGATCCCCAGCACCCACATGTAAAGCTAGTTCAAGAGAGACAGAGACAGGTCTCCTATAGAGCCTGTTAGCCAGCCAGCCTGGCAAATTGATGAGTCCCACTTTCAGTAAGAGACCCTGCCTCAAAAAACTAAGGCGAACATGGACTGAGGAAGACACCAGTGTAGATCTTTACCCCCCTACTCTTATGTGCGCTTAAAATGTACACACATACACACAATTTTTAAAATAAAATTGAGTATCACACATTTCTGTAGTTATTATCTGCCATTCACTCTAAAATATAAAAGCGTTGCAAAGATGGAGAATGTATAGTTTCCTGCTAGAGTCCAGCATGTGGACTAGGTCCTCGCTCACAATTCAGCAAATACTAAAGCTGTGTGTGAATGTGTAAAGGAGGATAAATTAGCCCCTCCAATCCTAAGATCGCAGTAAATAGATCCAAAGGCTCAGTAGATGCTCCTACGGTCACAGAGCAAGCGATGAATCCGGAACTCCAAGCCCAGCTCTGATTTAACTGTGACGTGCGATTGCGGGGCCCTTCGTCTCTCCATCCCGTCAAGGCCATCTCTGAAATCACTTCCGCCCCACTGGCTTACTCTGATAGTACCTTTCTAAATAGCGCCCTGCTCATCAGCCTCATGACTTGAATCCATTCTATAAAAAACACAATAAAGTTCATGCTCTTTATGTAATGACAGCATGATTCATGCTCAGCCAAGAAAACAGGAAAACATATTTTAAAATAGAAAGAAGAAAATTGCCTGTCATCTAAAGTCTATAGGTGACAGTGTTACCATTTCATTCTGCTCATTTTGTCCTAAAAAAAAAAAAAAAGGGTGTGTGTGTGTATGTGTGTGTGTGTGTGTGTCTGTGAGTCTGTATGTGTGTGTGTATGTGTGTAAATATGTGCATGTATGTGTGTGAGTGTATATATGTGTGTGAGTGAGTGTGTGTGCATGTGTGTGAGAGTGTGTGAGTGTGTGCATGTGTGTGTGAGTGAGTGTGAGTGCATGTGTGTGTGAGAGTGTGTGAGTGAGTATGTGAGTGTGTGTGCATGTGTGAGTGAGTGTGTGCATGTGTGTGTGAGTGTGTGAGTGAGTGTTTGCATGTGTGTGAGAGCATTGTGTGTGTGTGTGTGCATGTGTGTGTGAGAGCGTGTGTGAGTGTGTGAGTGCGTGAGTGCGTGAGTGTGAATGAGTGCACTATAATACTAGGGAAGTGAATGGAGAACTAAGTGTAGCCCTGTAAAAGGCCGTGAACAACAGCTGAGACGGGATATGGGTTCGGCAAGGCGAGCCTATGCAGACTCCTGCTGTGGGCGGAAACAGGGCCACTGCTCATGATGGAAGGCTCAACTAGAGACAGTGATGGGCAGAATAGAGTATGGCTGTCATCAGGAAGGGAGGACCTCCCCAGGCGAGCAGCTGAGTAACTGGGCAAAAAGTGGTGGCTCTGTCAAGACTCAGAGAGAAGGCTGATTTGGGAGGCAGAGGCAGGAGGATCAGGAATTCAAGGCTCTCCTCAGAGAAGTGATGCAATAAAGCCAAGTCTACTGTGGGCAATGCCATCTTTTTTTTTTTTTTTTTTGGTTTTTCAAGACAGGGTTTCTCTGTATAGCCTTGGCTGTCCTGGAACTCACTCTGTAGACCAGGCTGGCCTCGAACTCAGAAATCCACCTGCCTCTGCCTCCGAGTGCTGGGATTAAAGGCGTGCGCCACCACCGCCCGGCTGGGCAATGCCATCCTTAGGCAGGTGGGCCTGGGCTATATAAGAAAGCTGGCCGAGCAAGCCAGAGGAAGCAAGCCAGTAAACAGGGTTCCTCTGTGGGCTCTGCCCTCTTTCCTGCCTTGGCTTCCCTTGATGGTGGATTGTAACTTTTCTTTCCCAAGTTGGTTTTGGTCATTGCTGTAATAACAGCAATGGAACAGCAAGCTAGAACACTGTTTGTCCAGAGGACCCAGGGTTGGTTCCTAGCACCCACATGAGGCAGCTCACAGCAGCCCATGACTCCAGCTGCAGGGGATCCAACATCCTCTGCTGGTCTCATGCACCTAACTACACACAGACAGGCAAATAAAAATAAAGCCAGATAGTAGTGGTGCATGCCTTTAATTCCAGCATTTGGGAGGCAGAAGCAGGCAGATCTCTGAGTTTGAGGGCAGCCTGGTCTACAGAACAAGCTTCAGAACAGCCAGGGCTACACAGAGAAACCCTGTCTGGAAAAAACTAACTAAATAAACAAAGCTTAAAAAAGACTTCCAGCACAAATGAATGCTTCTCCAACCAGTTCTGTTGGTCCCTTGGGCTCTACATTTGTGTGTGTGGGGTTTCTTCTATTATGCCGAGTTACACAGACCTCTGTCTTGTACATATGTACATACATGAGCGTACATGCTGAGGCCAGTGCCTCCCATAGCCCCCCCCCCCCCCGTCTGTTCTCATCCCCACTAGTTCCCCTGGTCTCCTACAGTTTTTGTAAAAAGAGTCCCACTTGCATGCCTGGTGCCTGAGGGGGTCAGAAGAGGGCCTTAGATCTGAAGTCACAGGCTGCTGTGAGCAATCATGTGGGTGCTAGGAATCAAACCTGGGTCCTCTGGGTGAGCAATCAGTATTTTCTTGATTGCCATCATTCTGACTGAGGTGAGAGAGAATATTTATGTATTTTAATTTACATTTCTGTTGGCTATTGAAGTTGAACATTTTTTCAAGTATTCAGTAGCCATTTGTGCTTCATGCTTTAAGAATTGCCTGTTCATTTCATTAGTCTATTTATTGAGTTGATTTTTTTTGTGTGTTTAGTTTTTTTAATTCATTGTATATTCTAGATATTAGTTCTCTACCAAATATATAATTTAGCAATAGTTTCATAAACTTTTTTTTTTTTTTTTTTTTTGAGGCAGTGTTTCACTATGTCACCCTGGCTGACCTAAAACTGGCTATTAGATCAGGCTGGCCTTATAATCACAGAGATGTACCTTCTTCTGCTTCATGAATGCTGGGGTTAAAGATGAGAGTTACCATGATGCCAGGCTTTATAGAGAGCTTTAAATTTTTTCATTGTAGAAAAGACATATTAATTTTATTACATTAGATTCCCTGGGACTGGAGTTACAGATGGTTGTGAGTCTCCATGTGGGTACTGGAAATCAAACCCAGGGCCTCGGTAAGAGTAACAAGTGTTCTTAACCATTGAGCCATGCTCCAGCCCCTCTTTCCACCTTTATGTGGGTTCCCAGGATGGAACTCAGGTTCCCAGGCTTACGGGAAATCCCTTTTATCTGCTAACTCATCTAAATGCTACCATAGGCCGTTTTCAATGTCCATATCAAACTCTGTCCAGATGCCAGCCTGTCCCAGGTGGGACTTTGTTCTGCCTGACCTATATGTCAGGTTTACAGCTGTGGCTGTCTCACACCCACAAACAATGAGTACAAAAGCCATTAGCAGCATCCCGAGACTACGTTATGGTGACTAACTGGGTCCCTGTGCCAATGGAGAAGTAGGAATTGAAAATGTTCCCTGATTTCAAACCACTGAGGCAGAAGATGGATGAGGTCCATTTGGATTGTGAGCTTTGGGAGCAGCCTTTGTGGGACAGCAGAGTAGAACTGCCCCCCTCACAGGAATCCGGCAAGTCTGGAGAGCTTAGGGACATTCCTATAGATGCAATTGCTGAGTCTGTGCAGAGGGAAACGAGCAGAACCAAGAGACATTCCCAAGAGAGACATAAGTAAACTCTCAAACAGACTGTTCTCTTTCAGGTCCCAGATGGCATTCATTCTATCCCTGTCCTGCAGGGTCACCAGGCAGTTGATTACCACCAGTAATCAACTCTGGGCCTTTTCACACATATCTTGGATTCTTTATTTAATTTTTTTTTTTGTAATTAACACGTTTTTAAAACGTGTGTTCTTCTGTCTGGAGAGCCGCCTGGGGGTTAAGGCCAGTTGTTGCTTTCACCAAGGCCTCTGGGGGTCTCAACACTCACATCACACATGCTCTTAGCTGCCTGCAACTCCTTATTTAGGGGATCTGAAACCCTCTTCTGTCCTCCAGGGGGACCTCCATGCAAATGGCATGCAAACATAAAATAAATAAAGATTTTAATAAAAGATTTGTATTCTTGATTTTTTTAAATATTTAAAATATTTTTATGCGTAGGGGTATTTTGCCTGCATGTATATTTGTGTACTATTTCAAGCCTGGTGCTGGCAGAAGCCAGAAAGATGGTGTTGGGTCCTCTAGAACTGGAGTTATAGATAGTTGCTAACCACCATATGGGTGCTGGGAATGGATCCTGAGGCCACTAGAAGGGTAGTAAATCAAGTGCTCTTAACCACTGGACCATCTCTCTAGCCATCTCCTCCCTCCCTACTTTTCTTTTTCTTTTCTTTTTTTTTTGTTTTTGTTTTTGTTTTTGTTTTTTCGAGACAGGGTTTCTCTGTGTAGCCCTGGCTGTCCTGGAACTCACTCTGTAGACCAGGCTGGCCTCGAACTCAGAACTCCATCTGCCTCTGCCTCCCAAGTGCTGGGATTAAAGGCGTGCGCCACTACTGCCCGGCCCTCCCTACTTTTCATTCCTTCCTCTTAAGAGAGAATGTAGCCCAGGCTGGCCTCAAATGTTCTCTGTAGAGGACAGTCTTGAACTTCTGATCCTCCTCCATTTACCTCCCAAGTGCTAAGATTATAGACATGTACCTGGCTTATGTGCTTCTGGTGATCGAACCCAGGGCTTCATGCCAGGTAAGCACTCTACCAACTGAGCTATGTCCCAGACCTCAGAAGTATTCTTCTATACTAAATTGAAACCATCGCCAACAAAACCACAGCAGAAATAAATACTTCCCTTCTGAAGTTCACTATAATGAGAGGCAGAGGAATTAATTTTTAAAAATGCAAATGAACGAGAACAAAGCAAATCTCAAAGGAGACAGAACCAATAAAACAATGTAGATTTGAACTCAGCTCATGGGCAGATTGTGTGTTTGGCATGTGTTAGGCCTGGGTTCGATTCCCAACACTGAAAAAGTGAACAACCACTGGCAACTGAACTATAAGACAAGAGAAAACCAGATCCTGTCAGCTGTGGGCAAACTGAGAAGCAATCATTCATATCATAGAACCCCTGAGAGGACTGGATTTGGAGGCACCAGGTGACACAGGAAGAATGTTCGACTGATTAAATGTCTTTTGGAGAACACCACCACCTGACTCCTCACTGTCCTTTGGGAGTAACTGTACTTTTTGCACCCAGGAAAAGGTACTTGGCTTCTGGGAAAATTTAAAGAATAAACAGGGTTTCTGGACTGGAAGCCATGTGTCACAGATCTTTGTGGAAGCTGGAAGTTTAAGTAGGATGTTGTATACTGAATAAAGATACTAATACCTCATCTCTCTTCTTCCTCTCAGCAAGCAGAACTGTGCATTCAGTTTGTTTGTTTGTTTGTTTGTTTTTCTGTCTCAGCAGGAAATTAGAAAAAACTTTTCCAGGAAATTTGATTAAGCACAGGGGAGAAAAATTCCTACATCTGTTAACATCAGAGGCTTCCCAAGGAACTGGACCAGTCAAATTAACCTACAGTGAAATGGCCAGAACATGTGCCCCAGGTGTACAAAGGAGAGTCCAGAGAGCCCTTCCGTGTCCCATTCTTAACTATGTCAGTAGACAGGCAGTCCCCAGAATGGTGGCCAGATAAGAGGCCTGGAAAGCAACCGTAAAGAAGGGAGTGGGCCCTGGGAGGGAGTTCTTCAAATTGATGCGCTGACGAGATGCTTACTGCATTTGAACATATTAGGAGATTTATACTACTCTGGGAGAGGGTGGGGCTGAATTAGCAATAAGCACATAGAAAACCAGGCGAATGACAAACATGCCTGTCACTAATTCTAGGGATTAAAAGGTTCTTCAGGAAAGGGAATGCAGCCCACTGGGGTAGTTAGAAGGATGGGGGACACAAGGTGAAGTTGGTACTCTGAAAAACCATCTTCACTTTTCATATTAAGAGCCAGTGTCTGGAACTCTGTGGCAAAGGGTTTGCTTAGCATGTACAAAGCCCTGAGTTCGAGTTCTACCAAAGAGGAAGATAAAACAACAACAAAAACCCAACCAACCAACAAACCAACAAAATCCCAGAGTTGGTGTATTCCACCCAACACTTCTACAGTGGGCTGTAAGGTGGCTTAGTGGGTTCTTGCCGCCAAGGGTAATGACCTGAGTTCAATCTCTGGTGTAAAGGGGTAATGAACTTCCAAGCGTGTGCTCTGGTACGTGCGCACCCCCTCCCAAAAATATGCAAATAAAACTTAAGCAAAAACAAAAGTAAAGAAAACTTCCCCACCATAGATAGCAGGAATAGGGTCTCATGTACCTCAGGCTAGACCTTCAGCACCGCCATGTCCAGTTTATGAGTATGCTTGGCCCACAGGAATTGGCACTATTAGGAGGTGTGGCCTTGTTGGAGGAAGTGCATCACTGTGGGGGGTGGGCTTTGAGGTTCTATGCTTAAGCTCCACCCAGAGCAGAAGGGAGCCTCCTTCTGGCTGCCTGCTGAATGCAGTCTCCTCCTGGCGTCCTTCAGATCAAGATGTAGAACTCGGGGCTGGAGAGATGGCTCAGTGGTTAAGAGCACTAACTGCTTTTCCAGAGGTCATGAGTTCAATTCCCAGCAGCCACCTGGTGGCTCACAACCATCTGTAATGGGATCTGATGTCCTCTTCTGGTGTGTCTGAAGACAGTGACTCTGGTGTATCTGAAGACAGTGACAGTGTACTCAAACACATAAAATGAATAAATAAATCTTAAAAAAAAAAAAAAGAAAAAAGAAAAAAGATGTAGAGCTCTCTCCTTCAGCACCATGCCTGCCTGCTCACTGCTGTGCTTCCCGCCATGATGATAATGGACCGAACTTCTGAAATCGAAAGCCAGCCACAGTTAAATGTTTTCCTTTATAAGAGTCGCCCTGGTCATGATGTCTCTTCACAGCAATGAAACCCTAAGGACAGTAGGGTACTGAGGATTGCTTCATACATTCTAAGTCAGCTTTCTACCAATTGAGCCCCACTTTTCTAGCAGATTCTCCCTTTTAAATTAAGCTCCTAGAGTTATCTCCTATAGTTTGAAATCTAAAGAATGATAGCTCCATGGCTCTGGCTCATCACTTACCCCTCCCCCACCAGACCCCCAGTCCCAGACACGGTTTTTCTGTGTAGTCTTGGCTGTCCTGGAGCTTGCTTTATAGACCAGGCAGGCTTCAAACTCACAAAGATCGATCTGCCTCTGCCTCCTGAGTGCTGGGATTAATGGTGTGTGTCACCAGGGCCCAGTAGCTCATCACTTATCATCTTCGGGTGACAGGCTTCTCACCCAGGTCACGAGTCTCTGTTCCCGTTGATTCCTAGTAACCTCCGTGTTAATCCTTTCTCTTCTCTCTACACCCTGCCCAACCTTCCTACCAGTATCTGCCACACCCATTTATCAAAGTCAGATTTCCTTTGAATGTGTGGGTTGGGTTGTATCATGGTCTGAATCATGTTGCCAGGAAGATACCTGCCTGGGCGTCCCTGAGGGAAGGGCTCCGCATTTCTGCTATTTAGATATATTCCATGTCTTGTCAAGTTTTTACTTTTATTTTTATTTTTCCTTCCTTCTTCCTCCTTCCCTTCTTCTTTCCTCCCCTTTGTTTTTTGACAGGTTTTATTGTGGCTTATATACCACTGCTGGCTTTATTCAGTGCTAGGTATCAAACCTAGGGCCTCATGGATGCTAAGTAAGCATTCTACTAAGTAAGATACATCCCCAGGTCCAAAGGATGTTACTAATGTCATTTTCTGCTTGATATTCTCCCCCAATATGGAGAATTGAGTCTAGGGTCTTGTACATACTAGACAAGTTCTCTACCAACTAGCTATATTCCCAGCCTGCTTCGATTGACAGTTTCATTGGTCTACACTTTCAGGCGTAAATTGCCTTAACTGGTATGAGAGCTGTCACAAGATCTCTCTACCATAGCCAGGCTGATCTTGAACTTGACGTCCTGCCTTGGGCTCCAAAGTGCTGGAGTTACAGATGTGTGTGCCATCATAACTGGCTTGCAATTGATTTTTTTTACTTTTAATTTATGTCCTACCTTACCCATAGACAAATTTGAACTTTACACAACCAATAAAATATAACTACTAGTAATTAGGAAATAAAACCAGACCAAAGTGAATGTAAAAGGGACAGAGAAATATCTGTGGTAAACTGATATCACAAAGTGCTGATCTTGGTCGAAGGTCACCAGAGAGAGTAAGGCTGTCAGCAGTGAAAGGCATGGAGACACTTCCACACTGTGGCTAGCACAGCAGGGGAGTTCTCATCTCATTTAGGGACAGACCTCCACTCAGGCAAGAACAGGGTTCTTGGCATTGCTGTAGAAAACATTCAGAACAAGCCAATATAAGGCAGAATTGAAGTTTATTAAGAGATTACAATGTATATTTTAAGCAGAGATTAAGAGAAAGAGGCTCAGGAATTGAAGACATACTCACGTGTGAGTATGGGTTTCTCAAAGGAGTGTTCTCCTTCTGTTCTTACAGTGGCTTGGTGTAGCATCCTGTGGTTTCTGAGTTACATTGCTCAGAGGTGTCATTAAAGGTTAAAGAACCTCCTTTTTTAAACTTAGTGGTAAAGTGAGTTTATTATCCAGACTTAGTGGTAAGATGAGAATGTTAAAACCTCAAGGTCATAGATCACTTTTAAACGTAGCTTATTTATTGCCTCTTTGTTTCAGGTGTCTTTTTTACATTGTTTGTTTGATTGATGGTTTGTTTGATTGATTGATTGTGTTCATGTGTATGTATGTTCATGCACATGCTATGGCACACGTGTGAAAATCAGAAGACAACTTGTGGGGGGCCCAGTTCTCTCTTTCTACCATGTGGGGTCCAGGAACAAACCAAGAGTTGGCAGCAAGCACCTTTCCCTGCGGAGCCGTCTCACCGGCTCCTCTTTCAGATGTCTTTTAGGAAAACCCTGCCTCTGCAGGCAACTTTGGCTTTACCAGTGGTGTGTGAAATTTCCTGATTCTTTCAGAGGAATAAGCTAGCCAGGTATCTGGGTGAAGGGCCTTTTCCCTTCCGTCATTTCCTTCTCCTGTCTCCTTACTTTTCTGCCTTTCTGACCTGCCTCAAGCTAAGCTAGAAATCTCATGATTTAGGCATTACTCCACATAAATACAATTGTGATGGTTTGAATGAGAAATGTCCCTCATAGCTTTGGTCCCTAGGTGCTCTTTGGAAGGTGTGGAAGGCTTCAGAGGTGTGGCCTTGTTAGAGGATGCCTGTCACTGGAGGTGGACTTGAGAGCTAAAAGACTGGAGCCAGGCTGATTTCTATTTGTGCTCGAAGATGTGAGCCCAGAGCTGCTGCCCCAGCACTGCTGTCTAGGGCTCTAACTCTCTAGACCGTAAGCTCAAACAAACTTGTTCTCCTATTAGGTGACTTGGTCATGGTTTATCACAGCACCAGAAAAATAACTAATGCGCTTACTGAGTGCTGAAACCATCAAGGTTATGATGGGCCAGGTCTAAAAGAGAAAAAGCTGAATTGTTCTATTTAGGGGCTGCTGATTTTGTAATTTACTGGTGGGGGTGTGCCATAGTGTGCACAAAAAGATTCCTGAGGCCCAAGGTGTCTTTCCAAGCTGTGATGTCATATTTAAATTCCAGGCAGATGGAAAAGACAGAAGCGGGGGAGGGAATTTCCCTTCTATAGTAAGGATGCATCCAGGAAGTCCTACTTTTATTTCAGTGTCCAAAAGGTAATCATAAGACACATCTCAATAGAAAGGAATCTGGAGAATGTAGCATTTCAGCCTGCGCACAGATGCTGAGGCTGTCAAATAACAGCTTCTGACATAAGCACTTGCCAGCCCACAGTGTATGAAGGTGACAGATATCTCAGTTCCTGTACTTGTTACATAATACCATTCTGTTGCGTACGTTTGTGTGCAGAGGCCAGAGGTAGAGAACAAAGGCTAGAGGTGGAGATTGGGTGTCTTCTTAATTGCTCTCTACCTTATTTTTTGAGACGGAGTCTCTCACTGAACCTGGAGATCAATGCTTTGCATAGATTGCCTGGCCAGCAAACCCATCTGCCCGGTGCTGAGATTACAGACACTTGCTTGTCTGACTTTTCATATGGATACTGGGAATCCACACTCAGGTGCTTGAGCTTGCATGGTATCCACTTTACCAACTGAGCCTTCTTCCCGGGCCTTTTTATTCCGGCTTCCTGAGACAGGGTCGAATATAATCTGGGATGGTCTTAAACCTCTGACCCCCTTGCTTCTCCCTCCCAAGTACTGGGATTATAGACATATATAATCCCATGCTAAACACTTAAGATCATAGATAATTTTTAAACACCTGGCTAATTTTAATTTAATTTAATTTAATTTGGTTTGGTTTGGTTTGGTTTGGTTTTTTGAGACAGGATTTCTCTGTGTAGCTCTGGCTGTTCTGGAACTTGCTCTATTATAGACCAGGCTGGTCTTGAACACTGCCTCTACCACCCAAGTGCTGGAATTAAAGCTGTGTGCCACTACCACCCAGATTAGTTGTAGTTTTTGTTTGTTTTTTTTGAGACAAGGTTTCTCTTTGTAGCCCTAGCTGTACTGGCATTTGCTCCATATGTAAACCAGGCTGGCCTCAAACTCACAGAGATCCTACTGCCTCTGTCTCCCAAGTGCTGGTACTAAAGGCATATGCCCACCATGCCTGGAAATAACTTTTAATTTTTGAGGACACTTCATACTGACTTCCACAGGGCTGCCCTAGTTTATAATCCTACAGTGAATAAGAGGTCCTCCTCTCTATATTCTCAGCGTTTGTTATTTTCTTGAGCATGGACTTTCTAACTGGGTAGTTGACAATCATTAAACCATTAACAGACTATGGTACCATTAAAAATATATCTCAACTGGGCTGGTGAGATGACTCAGTATGTAAAGGCTCTTGCCACCAAGCTTGATGACCTGAGCTCATAGAAATTACTCCTGTAAGCTGTCTTCTGACCATGTGTGCCGTGATATACAAGCTCACACATACAGACAAATAAATAAATACATTTAAAAATATACATGTACTGGAAAGATGTGAATTGTAGGACAAAACAATAAGGTAAGCTTGAGTCTGTCTAGAGACCCAGGGGAAAGTTTATGAAGACTGTGACAGTTTGGGGCCTCTGTGCCCAAATTTGTAATACCAGCCCTTAGGAGGTTGAGTCAGGAAACTTGCTGTGAGTTCCAGTGCAACTTTACATAGTGTAACCTTGGCTACAGTGTGAAACCCTGGATCAAAACAAAACTAAGCCAAAACCAACCAACCAACCAAACAAACAAACATCCCAGCCTCACTAGCTGCCTGATGATTCAGTGGTGTGCTGGAGAGCCACGCTTCTGGTGCTCCTGAAGCTCAAAGCAAGATGGGATATCACCGACCTTAGATGGTGAGGGGACCGGGTGCACATACATACATGCAGGCAAACATTCATGTACATACAACAAAAATAAATATTAAAAAAAGAAAAGCCCTCCAAGCTGCACCAGCAGCCACCATCTGCCCACCACACACATTCTAAGTCATTGTGAGAACGGGGATCTAAGGTGAGAGTTCAGAGTTCATGTGGCCCAGGACAGTATCCAGTGACTGTAAGGATGTGGAGAAATAAGAATTTTGGAGAACTGTTGGTGTGAACTAGCTGGGCCTTTCTAGAGGGAACTTGTCAATATGTTAAAAACATCTAAAAATGTCCGTTCCCTTTGGCATATCAGTTGTAGAAATTTCTCTCAAGGAAGTGATAAGAGCCTGGCATGCAGTACACTTTTAGAATAGATTTGAAGACAGGATGAGCAACAGGATGAAACCAGTATTAAAACAAACACAAAAACAAAATGGCATTAAACAAGAAAAAGAAGAAGAAAAAAAAAAAAAAGCTGGAGGCTGGAGAGATGGCTTAGTGGTTAAGAGCTCTGTCTGCTCCTACAGAGGGTCTAGGTTCAATTCCCGGAACCTATATGGTGACTCACAACTCATCAGATCCAGTTCCAGGGATCTGATGCCCTTTTCTAACCTCTAAGAACACCAGGCACCCACATGGTACAGACATACATACCAACAGGAGGAGGAAGAAGGAAGAGGAAAAAGCGGAAGGAGGAAGAGCAAGAGGAGGAGGAGGCAACTCAGCAGCAACTTTTGAACTTCAGAAACTATTTCCTGAACAAGAAATACAACTTCCTGCGAGGTATGGTGGAGAAGCCTATAACCCCAATCCTGGGCCGGCACGGCAGGAGAACCCAGAGTTCAAGGTTCACTATACAGAGAGTTGGGTGCCCAGTTGAGCTACATGAGACCCTGTTTCCAAAGTCCAAACAATAACAAAACTAAACGAAAAACAATCCAACGCAAGCAGACTAAATCCGATGCATTTCAGTGTTACATACAACTGTTGAGCTCTAGCCAGGAAACATGAGCCATCATGTTCCCAGTCCCTTTCTTCCTCGCCTGATTGTGTTGGCCTGGCCATTGTTATACAGGAAAGGTTAACAAGAGTCACCTTCACTGCTTGGACTACAGTCCCCACAGCTGTCTGGTGGGTTCTTCTAAACCTGGTGTTCATCATTGTCTTCTCCCATGATGTCTTATCCCTGTTTTGGAGTCATCTTTCTACTGACACTTCATTGTCAAATAGTCTTTTTCACTGGTGTTATTAATTCTTGTTGGGTTAAAGGTGAGGTGTGGTGAGTCCCACGTCTGCCTGAGGCTCAGGCCTCTCGGAGAGGTAAGATGCGGGAAATTTGACCTCACTCACCCCACAGCACCGCCGGGCGGGTGTTGGGCTGTGAGAAGCCACACGGGACACTGCACGGGGGGCAGGGTGGAGGAGTGTGGCCTGGGGTCCCGGGACCACAGGGAACTGGCTCTGTCTGGTTCTCAGGCTCTTGGGCATCCCAGATGCTGCTGGAAGAGCTGAGAACAAAGTGAGGGCCCACAGCTTGGATCTAGCCAGGGGCAGAGAGGGTGAAGGCAGAGATGAGCGTGGCTGGATCCCGCCGGGGGCCCAGGTCCTTGGCTTGTGCTGGCTAGCTGGATTGGTTTGTCTGCTGGCTAGCTGGATTGGTTTGGTGGCGGCTGTGGCTGGGAGCTCTGAGAGGCCTTCTGTGGAAGATTAGATGCAGCTCTTTAGACGAAGGCCTGTTTCATGTTCCCCACGGTGGATCCCGATGAAGAGAGACACTCCATGGTTTCAGGGCATTTATTGTCATGGCGGAGAGTGGCATGAGTGAATCTGTACCCCAAGACCTCAGGGAGGGGCAAGGTTGAAATACCATTGGCTGGGAAGGGGAGTAGCTAAGCCTCTCAGTGCCTCATTAACATGGGGATGCCTTGAGGCTACATGACCACACCTCTACCTGTGGAGGGGCTTGGGTATTGCCCTTACTGATAGTCACAGACCTATGGAGGAGAGCTGTGGCCTTGTGTCAGGAGCCTGGGGCCCAGGAGCATGGCAAGACGCCTACTGTCCCTTGTAGGTTAGTCCCCACTGGGTCGCCGGGGTTTAAGCCTTAGCTCAACCAGAAACCAGGCTGCCTTTCACTGTCCCACAAATTCTCACATGCTTCCAAATACCCTGTGACACAAGTGTCCTTAGTTATGTACTTATTTTTGAGACAGGATCTCAATATATAGTGTACTGGCTGACCTAGAGCTAGCTGCGTGTGTAGATCAGGCTGGCCTCGAATCCACTGAGACCGGCCTGCTTCGGCCTATCAGTGCTAGTATTAAAGGTATGAGCCACCAGGCCAGGGTGTCCTTACAGTTAAGGGGAAAACTGATTAGAAGGATTGGGTTGTTCTTACTTACCCTTAGATCTTGTAGATATTGTAGATCCCACTACAGGTGATCTAGTCCTTTTACATGGATCTAAGACAACTCTTTATCTCTGATGTGCAGTAACTGTACCAATGTGTACCTTAGTAATTTCAAACAGAAACCCAAACTAACAATAGGTTTATTTAGTTATGTATTTGTTATTTTGTGTGTGTGTGTGAGAGAGAGAGAGAGAGAGAGTTTTTTCACTGCAATATAGATGATTTATTCAATGAATTTAGATTTAGCACCATTTGAAAATAAGGCAAGATTCTTGATTATGAGGAGGAGTTTTGAGTCTGGGTTTTGTGGGATGTGTGCAGGTTTTTTCACGGCTTGGCAGCACCTCTTGCAGCCTCCGAATTTGAGCAAGCTGAGCAGCTGGGCTCTTGTTTTTCTTGGGACAATGACCTTTATTTATTGCAGACCTTCCTAGGAGTGCCGGCCATGGAGAGCAGGTCTGGCATCTCCATTCCCTGGAACAACTGACAGACAGAGCTCAGGAGCTGGCTGTGGTCCTTCAAAGGTTTCTCATTGACCAGGACTCATGGGGCAGCTGTGAGCTGGGTTGGCATGAGTGAGCTGTGTACCCTGTTTTCTGGTGGCACACTCCATGATGCTCTCTGGTGACAGCTCCAGAGCATACATCTGTAGACACTATGGTTTTCCTGTATAGAAACTACTGAGCAGAAGTTTTTAATAAACATGGATATGTTTATTAAACATATAGCACCATCTAACCAAATATTTATCACTCTATAAACCTCACCATAGACTTTCTTAGTTGATGGGGAAAGATCTATGTAACCATTCAAAGTATTGAATATTTATATCAATAAAGATATGAGAGGCATAAATTAAGATAAAAACCTGCTAACTCAGGGAGGTTTCTTTGTTTTCTTAAGTATATATAAAATATCTACATATAAGCCTGATCCTACAACTAAACTGCTAGTTCTTTAGAAATCTCTTTCTGTGTCATTGTATGAGCTAGTCTGCCTTTCTCCTGAGGTCCTCCAAGCCCATGAGGGTTCCTTAGCTCTCTTTCCTAGAATCCTGTTTCACCTGTGTCCTGCCAGCTGCTTCTCTGTGGTTCCTGTAAGTCCAAAGAGAAAATCCGTATTTCTTATCTCAGTTCCTTCCATGAAGGCTCTTCCAAGATGGGGGTGTGGGAGGGAAGGAGGGGGGGGGAGGGAGAGGGAGAGGGAGAGGGAGAGGGAGAGGGAGAGGGAGGGAGAGATTTATCAAAGTTCCAATTGCCTATAAAAGAAGTCTCCAGTTCCTCCCTGCACTCCTGGCCGGTCATTGTCATGGGGGTGGGGGTGGGGAGCCCCAAGCCAAGTCAGGAGGGGCCACTGTCATGGTGGTTGGGGTGGGGAGCTCCAAGCCAAGTCAGGAGGGCTGGCCAAACCTTTTCACCTTTACTGTGGGGGCAGCTGGAGACCACCCAGCTGACTCTGGGTCATAGAGCTAAGAACATAAAACTTCTCCCAAAGAACTTGCTTTAAAGCAGGGCCTTTCCATGCTTCGGGATTCTTACCTGCCCAGGCTTTTAGAGGCTGCACCTCTCCACAGGACCCACCTGTCTGCACTTGACACACACATTATCTATTTAAGTTTTTATTCTTTGCTAACCATTAGGCTTTCTACGTACACTAATCAAATATCCCGTAACGGATCTGGGAAAGCAGCACTTTGGAGGTGAGCTCATAGAAAGGAAGTGGAAACACTTCCCTGGTCTCTCTGTTTCTTCCTGCCTTGTCATGGTCTGTATTGAAATGATTTCTTGGTAATCAAATTAATAATTTTTCTTTCGTTTAAATAAGCTATAGTTTTAAATATAGATCCATCTTATATAATGAGACTTCTGTTAAGTAGACAGAAAACTGGAGTGTGTTTACAAACAGATGCAAAGGAAAAGAAACAGAATCTACCTGCCTTGGCCTTCCAAGTGCTAGAGTTATGGGCCTGAGTGAACACACCTGGCTAGAGCAAGATTTTATTATTTCACTTACATTTATTTATGCACATGTGTGGAGGTCAGGGGACAACTGTCTCCTACTGCATAGAACCAGGAATTGAACTCAGGTCATCGGGTTTGGCATCATGTACCCTGTACACACTGAGCCATCTCGCCAGCTCAGAGAACACCTGTAAGTCAACTATTGCATTTAAATGCTTTCTCACCAGACCTGTTTTCTCCTATCTGGGGCTATACCACACCCATCCCTCCGTTCCGTGACATTGTGGGTGGTGTGGCCACAACCCCTATGACAACATTTGATCATTGCTGGTCCCCTGCTCTCTTCCCCCAGTTCCATTATCTGAAGCAAGTTCCTCAGTCTAGCCAGAAGCTAGATAGTTAACATGGCATCTGCATGTGACTCCTGTGGTATTTCTGCTTTCCCCCCCTTTCTGCAGGAATTCCAGATGCTTGTGGCTCACGATGGACCTGTGAAACTGGATATATCCAAATAGTGCCTTTACCTCTTAAAAAGTTCTTCCTCTTCTTCCTTCTCTTCTTTGAGTCAGTGTCTCACTGTGTAGACTGGGCTGGCCCAGAACTCACTGTGTAGACTGAGAGCTAGCCTTGAATACTGTGAGTTCCAGATACAGAGAGAAAAAAAACAAGGTTAGGAAGTAATTGAGAAGACATCCTGTATTCACATACACACAACAACAACAACAACAACACACACACACATTCATGCATAAAACCAAACAACAAAAATAAAGTCACAAAAATCAATTAAATGTTAAATCACAGAAAAAAATATAGGCTTAATAATTTCATTTATATATTATGCAAGAACTCAGCCTGTTGTAATAAGAGTACTTGTCTATAATCCCAGTACTTGGGATGCAGAGGCAGGAAGATCAGGAATTCAAGGCTAGGCCAAGCTATGTAACAAATTTAAGGTCAGCCTAGGCTACATGAAACCCTGTCTCAAAAACAAAACAAACAACAACAACAACAAAAACCAACCAAAAAAACCAAACAAACAAAAACAAAAGATAGCAAATTAAAATATCCCCTTCCCCCAAATAGAAATATGGTGTGAGAAAATACACAGCGAAAGTAAACTTCTGCCGGGCAGTGGTGGCGCACGCCTTTGATCCCAGCACTTGGGAGGCAGAGGCAGGTGGATTTCTGAGTTCGAGGCCAGCCTGGTCTACACAGTGAGTTCCAGGTCAGCCAGGGCTACACAGAGAAACCCTGTCTCGAAAAAAAAAAAAAAAAAGAAAGTAAACTTCTAAAAAAAGAAGGGTAGAATTAAGGAAAATTCAGATAATGATAGACTCTGGAAGTTCATGGAGGAGAAGGGTCTTCTAAGACTCCAATTAAATGTAGTTGCTTTAAAGCTGGATAGTAGGTATGTGTTTCACATTTGATTTTAAACAGCACACTTACATGTCACTTACATGTTGCCGTGTGTGCAGGTGCACATGTGTGGTGGTGTGGATCAAAGCCAGAGGTCAATCTCAGGTGTCTTATCTCAGAAATACCAGTCACACACATACCCTTTAAAAAAAAAAAAAAAAAAAGTTTATTGAGACAGACTCTCAAGATGTAGCTCTGGCTGACCTGGAACTCTCTATATAGACCAGGCTGTCTTCAAACTCATAGACATCCACCTGACTGCCTCCCGCCTGCTGGGACTAAGGACTTGTGCCACCTTACCCAGCCTTACCTCATCTTTTAAAAGATAAGAGTTGGAGGCTGGAGAGGTGGCTCAGCAGTTACAGCACTGGCTCTGGCTCTGTAAGACTCTGGGGAGCCTTAACTTACCGGAGATCCCCCCCTGCCACTCCCAGTGAACACATGGAGCCGGGGATTGATGCAAAATGCAAGAGGAATTTATTTACTCAGCATACTGAGGTCATTCTGCATACCAAGGTGGGAGAATGATCCACGTAGCCATTTATATACGGATTTTAGAGCATGAGCCATTAGGCACAATGTGATTGGCAGAACAGTGTGACTTTTAACCTGATTGGTCTTTAGGGAATGAGGTAGTAGGGCTTAATCAGCCCCTCCCTTCCACCCTACGTGCTCCCTAACCAGTTTCTTCCAGGAGGGGAGGGGTGCCCATGTGCTCGGAGGCCCTGGTGGACTTCTCAGCTCCAGGTGTTAGCTTATAGGCAACTCCGCTGGGCTCCTCCCAGGGACCTAACAACGGCTTACTTATACCAGATCTGTTGCATGGTAATTTCTCAGAGGGACACCTTGACATGGGCCCACCTGGTGCCCATCTTGTGCCGAATTATACTTCATAACATTGGTGCTTAGAGACTCGGTAGGATCTCCTGGTGCTTGTGTTCTTTTGTGGGTCAAAACCACACACCAGGACCCTATTTCCAACCCACCGCCACATGCAACAAATCTGCTTTCTGGTTCACCAATCGCTCATCACCCTATCCACAGACAATTAGGTAAGACCTTTTGGTCTTTTTAACATCTCTCTGAGTCAAAGGAGTGACTTTTCAGTGTCCCTCACTCCTCTGATACTCCTGGAGGCAGACATAACTCCCAACCACAGCCTTTAAGGCCCAGATGTGCCCTCTTTACCCGTCCCCACATACTCAGAACTGCAACCTTAGGTTCCTTAGACCCTGCTGGGCTATCGCACCCCTTCCTGCTCTACCACCTCACTTTGGAGACTGTTCCTCAACCCTTCCCCTTGGATGAGGCCTTGCTACTAGAGCTTGGTTTTCTTCCATGCCTCCTGGCCTCTACCAGAGCCCTGGTACCAGGCACCAAGTCTTTCCTCTTAACCAGGCTAAGCCACTGACTCCCATTGAGTGTGATGACCACCCACTGAACAGCCTGGTCCTCGTTTTGTCCTCCCTATGTCCTGGGGACGCCTGCGACTACAGGCTGCAGTGACATTTTCCTTCCTCTCATCCATGAGAAAGGTGTCCATATCTTGTCATTCCCCCTTGAGATCCCTTTTACAAAACCTCCAGCCTCTACACCTGAAACCTGAATTAAAGAGGCCTAAATTTATTCACCTTTTCAATAAAATTCTGATATTATATAGGATCTTCACGAATACCACAAGTGCCAGGCAGTGGTGGCACACACCTTTAATCCCAGCATTTGGGAGGAAGAGGCAGGTAGATTTCTGAGTTTGAGGCCAGCCTGGTCTACAGAGTGAGTTCCAGGACAGCCAGGGCTACACAGAGAAACCCTCAAAAAAACAAACAAACAAACAAAAAAAAAAAAAAAACAAAAAAAAAAGAAAGAAAGAAAGAAAGAAAGAAAGAAAGAAAGAAAGAAAGAAAGAAAGAAAGAAAGAAAGAAAGAAAGAAAAGAAAAGAATACCACAAGTGATCAGGAAATGGAAAGAGAGACCCAATTCTTTATTTCTCTTTTCTCAAAGCCCTGTTTCTTTCTGCCTGGTCTCCCTTCCTATAATGCTTAAATGTCTAGTCTAAATTGTAACAGGTCAGGGCCAGGTAGGACCAGAGACTCCTGTCCCCACCAATGGATGTCCTGAATCAAGCCAATAATCTAACCACTCCTGAGATATATGGATCATTTATCTATTAATTTGATTCCAAGTTCTAGCTAAAGTTGGATTCATCCACGTGGCTCTGGCTCTCAGCCAAATGTGAATGTTCTTATCTGAGCCTAATTCCTTGAGCCCAGTGACAAGTGCTTGTCAAATTTCTAGAAGTGGCCCCCAAAGCTCTCCACAAGTGATAGAGGCTGAGCTTGGCTTACTTTTAGAGCTAGCTGTACAATGCTTGTTGGTCTCACGTCTTCGCTGATCTTCGCTTCACTGAGAGAGGCACAGCTGAGAACTTTTCCTGGCATTCCTGTTGGCCCTGGTCCCTCCTGCTGACTTGTGCTGAGGCTAAGGCCTGGCTGTCTCTGCTAGGTTAGTGCTACCGCTACTGATTTGTGTTTACTCTCCCAACTCTACCGAACTGGACTGTGGTATATCTGTTAAATGTTTACCAAGTAGATTGAGCTGCTGCTACAGACTTGTGTGAACTGAACTGCTGATTTCATGACAACACAGATAAGATCTACACCAAAGAACCATTTCTAAACAGGTTCATTTCCTCTATATCCTATCTTTTCCACTACCTCTGGTGGATGGTGGACTAAAAGATTAAAATGTTTAAAAAACCATCATTAAAAATAAAGATTAAAAAAATTAAAGTTTATAGGCTTTCATTCAGAAACTGACCAGTGCTCTCTGGGGAGGGTTACAGTGACCGTTTAAGCTCTCTCTTCAGTCCCAAAATTCTTTCTTCCTTTATTCTTTCTTTTTTTTTTTTTTTTTTTTTTTTGGTTGTTGTTGTTGTTGTTGTTGTAGACAAGACCTCTGTAGCTCAGCTCAAGCTGGCCTGGAACTCTCTGTGTAGCCCAGGCCATACAGGATAACATTTGAACAAGGAACTACATGAAGAAAAGACAATGACTAGTGGTTGGGAAGCTGAGGATGGCGATGGTCCCGGAGTCCAGGACAGCCTTGACACCATTAGAAAGTAACCTGGATTAATCACACAAGCATCTGCCCACACACGGGTGAAACATGTTCTCATTCTGCAGACAGTGCTTGGGTCTTGCACTGATGTGGAACCATTTGGTGGCAACTCTAAGCTGCGGTCTCCTGCTCCTCTAGTACTCAGGATTCCCAGCTCAGGCAAGAAGGTCCGAGGACAGTAGTAGCTGCGCCTTCTCTCCTCTCCTTTTCTCTTATCTCTTTCTTTTCTTTCATGCTTGTGCATGCCAGGCAAGTGTTCTACCACTGAGCCCTGAACTTAACTCGTACTTCCCAACAGGAACAGAAATTAGCATTATACTCTTCTTCTCTCCATCTGTTAGTAAGCCTATGTCCCCCGAATAGAGCTTTGTGGGGGCTAGAAGGAAACTTCTCCTTTTCTAGTAAGAGCACACAAGAGGTAATGGTTGGGTTGTTTCTAATATTTTTTTTAAAAAAACTATTCACTTTTTTTATGTTTGAATGTTTTGCCTGCCTGCATGCATGTCTAACACATATACACAGTGCCCACAGAGGTCAGGAGAGGATGTCAGATCCCTGGAACTGGAGTTATGAATGGCTGTGAGCTACTGTGTGGGTGCTGGGAATCAAACCTGAGTCATCTGCAAGAGCAACAAGGCTCTTACTGGCTGAGCCCTCTCTCCAGCCCCTGCTTCTAGTCTTTTAAGTATATGTAAAACACAGTCCGGGCGAGGTAGAGAACGCCTGCAATCCCAACGTCATTTAGGAATATTAGCAACTCTAACATTGCCCATTTTGTTAGTTGATTTGTGTGTGTGTTCGATATGTGTAGATGTTCACGTGTGTACCGTTCATGTGTGTCATCGGAATTCAACACAGGGCAGCTTCCTTTCTCAAGCTCTACCTTAGGGTCTCTTGCCGAAGCTGGAACTCACCAGTTGGCTGGATTGGATAGACACCAGCTTTTAGGTGGATGAAGCAAGTACTTTATCCATTGAGCCGTCTCCACAGCCTCTGTTAATTTTTTTTTTAAAGCCAGGGGTGGTGGCACACACCTTTAGTCCCAGCACTTGGGAGGCAGAGGCAAATGGATCTCCGTGAGTTCGAGGCCAGCCTGGTTTGCAGAGTGAGTTCCAGGACAGCCAGGGCTACCAGAGAAACCCTATCTCAAAAAAAGTTTTTAGACTCTGTGAATATGTGTACATGTGTTCACACATGTGTAATGTGTGTGAAAGAGGCTGGTGTGTGTGCCACAGCACATGTGTGGAGGTCAAAGGACAACTTTAGGGAGTGGGTTCTCTCCTCCCACCTTGACCTAGCTCACCAGACAAATGAATCAAGAGTTTTACCTGTTTCCCTTTTTTGATTTTTTTTTTATTTTTTATTTTCCAAGACCAGGCCTTACTATGTATCCAACACTGGCCTCAAACTCACCATGTAGCACTGGCTGACTTGAACACATGATCTCTAACTAATATAATCTCCACATATGCTAAGGTAAGAACTTTTATTGCAATTGTGATGAGCTACTTAATTACAAGGAGAGAATATAGTACATATTACATAGATCTTGAATCATTTCATATATAGTGGTGTGTGTTTGTGTGTGTGCGCGCACACGCGCACACACACACACACACACACACACACACACACACACACGCGCACGTGCGTGCGCCATATGCATGAGAATGCCCAGGGAGGCCAGTCAAGGATGTTAGATCCCAGAAGCTGGTGTTACAGGCAGTTGTGAGTTGCTTCACGTGAGTGCTGGAAACCGATCTCGGGTTTTCTGGAAGAGCAGTATTCACTCTTAAGTGCTGAGCCATCTTGCTCATGAACCATCTGCCAAGTATGGAACATACCTGCTTTGCTCACTCCATGTTCCACATGCCTAGGATCCTGCCTAAAATGTATTTGTTGAATGAATCCTGCAGACCAGGTGAGCACACAAAGGCGTAAAGGTCACCAGTTAATCCAAACAAGCAGTTGGATTTCATCTTCTAACTGGCAGCTGCATAGCCTAGCATCACCGAGCTTGGCCAGTTCCTGCTATTAAGCAGTGAACTACTGAGAAGTAATGGACACCTTCCCACAGTTTCGAAATGTTTAAGAATATCAAACAGGATTCAGAGGCAAGCGGCAGACATGGCTGCGGTTAACTTACCAGGTTCCAGGGAAAAATTGTGTGAGAATCTCAGGCCTGGCTTTGGACGATGTGCTTTCAGGATTTCCCCTGAAGTTAAGACTTCCTAGGCATCTTGTCTGTAAGGGTGCTTTGATCAAACTAGAGATTGTTTGGTTTCATAGTTTTTTCTTCTCAAAGAAAACCTGGTGTTAGTAGGCTCTGGCTTGCAAAGGCTGCCTGGTCAATCATCTTTTTTCATTTTTCCCTTTTTAAATATTTATTTATTTTATTTTATGTGTATAGATGTTTTATCCGCATGTACATGTGTGTAACACATGTATGCCTAGTGCTCTCAGAGGTCAGAAGAAGGCATGAGATGCCCTAGAACTGGAGCTACAAATGGTGTGCCCCACCAGGTGGCTGCTGAGAACTGAAGCCAGGTCCTCCATACAAACAAGTGCTCTTGCCGGGCAGTGGTGGCGCACGCCTTTAGTCCCAGCACTTGGGAGGCAGAGGCAGGTGGATTTCTGAGTTTGAGGCCAGTCTGGTCTACAGAGTGAGTTCCAGGACAGCCAGGGCTACACAGAAAAACCCTGTCTTGAAAAACCAAAAACCAAAAAACCAAAAAACAACAACAACAACAACAAAAAAAAAAAACAAGTGATCTTAACCACCAAGCCACCCTACCTATCCTTACTAAACTCGCTTCAAATAGTTGGCCAAGAGAGCCAGATGGAGAGTCAGATGGAAAACCGACGGCAGACCCAAGTAGCACCAAAGGCTAACATACAGGTGCATCATCAAAGCCTACCTCAGCATGGGTGGCAGCTCTGAAAGCTGGAAACCTGGAACACACTCACTGCGCAGGCTCCAGCAGCTCAGCAGGTTGGTGAGGGTCCTTTCGGGTGGCTCAGTTGGTCTGAGTGAGCAAGCGTCTTGCCTGGAAGCATCCTTTAGCAGACCTTACAGTTTTTATATGCTTAGAGAGAAAGGGGCCCAGTGAAGGACTTCCTGAAGGAGTTGTTTGCTTCCTGAGTGTCAGGAGCTTCTCTGTAGGGTGGAGTGTTTCACCTCCTCTTAGGATATCCAACGGTTTCATCTTCCTTCTGACAGACTGTGCTAAAGCTTTACTCCAAGATGGAAGATGTTAATTTCAGGGGGAAATTACTGCACAATAGGTGTGGTAGCCATGACTTATGACCCTAGTACTAGAAGGTAGAGGCAGATTAATCAAACATTCAAGGTCATCTCCCAGTACACAGGAAGTTCACGGCCAACTCAGACTATATGAGACCCTGTCTCAGTAAAGCAACTTATAGGACTGTGAGATGGCTCAGTGCTTAAGAGCACTTGTTTTTCCAGAGGACCTGAGTTGGGTTCCCAGCACCCATGTCAGGACACTCCCAACTCTGTAACCAGCTCTAGGGCATCTGGTACCCTTTTCTGATCTTCACACACACGCACACACATACACACACACACCTGTGTGTAAGAGATAGGTGTGGGCTCCGGACCCCCCCAAGACCAAGTTCTCTACACAAAGGAGGTTTATTTGCCCCAGAGGGACAAACAGCAGGAATGAGTGGTAAAGACAGGAGATAGAAGACTAGGGCTAAAGGGAAGGGAACAAGGGAGATGGGGAAGAGGAGACAGACATGGCCCATAGGAAAATAGCAGTATATAAAGATAAAGGGGGAGAACCTGTGTTTGGAAGAGGAATTTAATTTTAATTAGACATGCTAACTAGGTGAGGCAAAAACAGCTTTTGATTGCAAGATTTACTTTGATAACTGGATCTCGGTATTTAGCCTCAGGAAGAGGAAGTGGCCAAATAAGAGACTGGACCTTGGTGGATAGCTTTGGGAATGTAATCTAACAGTTTAGCAAGGCAAAGGGAACTGGGGAGAAGGGCAAGGCTGGCTAGAGTCATGTTTGCCATGCTGGAGCCGGCTAGAGTCCCTTCATTGCATATAAGTAAAAATAAAATAAACAGTTTTAAATCCAACCAATACAACCAAAAACCAATATCAAAGGATAAGTAAACAAAAATTCCAACAAATATCAGTTAAGAGATCTTGGTACTTATTCTAGCCCTAACTGTGCATAGATCTGCCCTGGGTACATATTCTTAATACTATACAGTCTCTGCTGCTTCCACAAGAAGGATGCTAAGACACAGTTGGCCATCTGTGTTCATGGCTATCTGTCACTTAGATTCAGCCAACAGAGGACCACAAATATGCAGAAAAATTAGGCAACTAGGGAGATGGCCCAAGCAGTTAAGAGCACTTGCAGCTTTTGCAGAGGACTGAAGTTCAGTTCAGGTAGTTTACAAGTGTAACTCCAGCACCAGGAAAAATCTCTTGTGGACTCTTCAGACGCTCACCACCACAGATCAAACCCAGCACTTGTGCATGCTAGGCAAGCTCTCTACCAACTGAGCTATGTCCCCAGGCCTATACATACATTTTCTTTTCTTTCTTTCTTTTTTTTTTGTGTGTAGTGTATTTGTGTGTTCATATATATATATATATATATATATATTTTTTTTTTTTTTTGGTAGGCATTTTACTGAGAGTCATCTCTCAGTCTCATGCAGTGTAATTTTCAAACAAAGATTCATGGTTCACATAACACATTAGTTATTATCTACCTTTGGTCTTTGGTCTCTTTCTTCTCTCCCTCCCTGTCTGCCCTGCCCCCATCCCCTCCTTCTCTGAGACAAGATCTTGTTTCATAGACCAAACTGGTCTTAAATTCACTATGTCGCCAAGGATGATTCAGACTCCTTCAACTTCTGCCTTCCAAGTTCTGGGATTACAGATGGGCATGTCTAGTTTCCCGGTGCTGAGACCTGAACCCAGGACTTCATGCACACTGGGCAAACACTGGGCAAACAATGACGACTGAGGTACTCCTAGTCCTGTGCTGATGGTTAAAAGGCAGTGCCTATGTATTTAAGGATGAAGTCCTTATTGTGCTTCGAAGTGATCTAGGAAAAATATACAGAAACCTGTAAGACCACATAAAATTTGCATATATGGAGAAAGCCAGGGTCTCATGTTTTCCAGGCTGGCCTTGAACTCCTGATCCTTCTGTGTCTACCTCCCAAGAACTCAGGTTTCAAGGGGTGTACCACTATGCCTATTGGAATTATCTAAATAATACAAATTAACTTAATTTGCTAAAAGATACTAGAACTAGAACAAAATTATTGGGATAGTTCAGAGGCCCAGCATACACCATTCTGGAAAATAAAGCCAGTGTTTGTTTTTCTTTAAGAGGCAAATGCCACAGCTGCATACTCTACTTGAGAAGCACACGGCTCCTCTGCAGACTCTGGCTGCCGAGCATACTGACCTGAGTTTGATTCCCAGAATCCACATGGGTGGAGGGAGAGAGAACCAGCTTTGACAAGTTGTCCTCTCTCCTCCAGACACACCCACAGGGTGGCTTGCGCCCATCCACCAGCCCACACATGCACACAGAATTAATTGATACATGTAAAAAGAAGCCAGGGCTGTGCTTGGCTAGCTGCTGCTCTGGCCCTGTCTCCTTAGCCACACAGCCCTCACGCGCCCTGCCTGGTGGATGGTGCTGACTCCTCAGTTACTCACAGCTTCTGTTACTCTGACCTTCATGCCCTCTCCCAAGTAGTCACGGATGGAGGAGGCTGGCCAAGTAGGTAGCTGTCTCTAAAGCATGGTACAGAATAGCTCTCCATTCTCTCCCCTTTCTAAAACACTTTGCTGGAACTGGCGACCTTTTTCAGCTTTGGTCTCAAGGGAAATGGCCCATGTGGGAGCAGATGGGACCCTCGCCTCCTTTGGGAAATGACTCTTTATGCCTTGAGGTGGGTGGAGGGTCAGAGGTACAGTTGCTTTCATTCAAAGGACAAGATGAACATCCAAGAAATTAAACACCAGTTTCCTTCTTCATGTTCAGAGAACCCCGGAGATCTCAAGCAAGGCTTGCTAGCCCAGCGTTCCTTACATCCTTTTCCATGCTGAGCATTTCCAGCCATTGTATGTGCTAGAAACTTGAGGTTTTATCATTCCTGGGTTTTGTATTTTCAGTCTTACTGAGCAAGAGCTTACCTAAGCTCAGGATTAAGAAACACAAAGCCAGAGAATTGATCTGAGAGAAAAGGCAGCCAGGGCCTGAAGGTTCAGCCTAGCCATACGGTGTACGCTTAGCAGACAGGAGGCTCCAGGTTCCACACAGCAACAAATGAAGACAGTGACCACAACCCTGTGCTAGTGGTGTGACCTCTGAAAATGACTCAGTCTGCCTCAGTTTCCTTCCAAAAATGAGAACAAATAGTAATGGTTATGTTATGGAGCTATTTTGAGAATTAAATATGTTAGTATATGTTAAATACAAGAACATTTGTTTGTTTTATTGAAACAGGGTATTTTTACATAGCCCTGCTTATCCTGGAGCTCTGTAGGTAGACCAGGCTGGCTTGAACTCACAGAGATCTGCTTGCCTCTATCTCTGGTGTGTGGGAATTAAAAGGCCTGCCTGGCACAACCACTGATTGATTGATTGATTGATTGATTGATTGATTGATTGATTGAGCTAGGGATCAAACCCAGGCCCTTGTACATGCTAAGCAAGCACTCTGGCCCCTGAGCCTTAGTGAGCGTTTTTTTATTGTTTTGTTTTTTTGTTTTTGGTTTGGTTTGGTTTGGTTTTTCAAGACAGGGTTTCTCTGTGTAGCCCTGGCTGTCGTGGAACTCACTCTGTAGACCAGGCTGGCCTCGAACTCAGAAATCCACCTGCCTCTGCCTCCCAAGTGCTGGGATTAAAGGCATGCGCCACCACTGCCTGGCTGTGAGCGTTTTTGTTTTTGTTTTTTAAATGAATGTCATTATCTTTCTGTAATGTCTTTTCTTGTAAGTGTTGATGTGGTGTTAACACAGTACAAGGGACATTACCAGCATTAGCTCTCTCTGTACCCTATGGTTCATCCTCAGAATAAGTGCAGTACTGTCTGTAGCTAATGACTATGGTGGCCATGACCCAGGACAATGAAAAAGGCAGCTTTCTCAGACAGAGCTTGGACTTAGAATTCTAGACAGTGCCAACTCTATAGTCAACCAGTCCTGTGTCTCTGCTTGTGTTTGTTTGTTTGTTTGCAGACCCCCTAGCCAAGATTTAAGATGAGGACATCTGAATCTGTCTTGGAATTCTTCCAACTAATGCCCCAGGCTGCCTCCCACAAGCATGTAATAAATACTTGTGTAATAAATGTAATAAACAACTGTGCTAATGTAACAAATAACTATGGAATCTATTGGCCTCGACTCCCAAGCTGGACTGCCTCAGAGAAGGAAGAGGGAGCCCAGAGGACTGCAGTCAGAGCCAGGGTCCAGTCCCGCTTCCCTGAACTCTGATGAATCTGGTCCTGACTTCCTGCTTAGAGTTCTCAGGGCACCCACAGAGTAGAGAGTCCTGGTCACCAGGAGAGGCTGCAGTGCCCAGTGATGAAGGCTTAACCCCTCACTTCTGCCCTAGGGCATATAACACTTTCTTCTGGAAGACAGGAACCCCGGCAGGTAGAGGCTTGCTCCAAAACTATAGTGCTAATCAACCCACTGCCTCAGCTACCCACTCATGGTCTGGTTGGCATTCACACTCGTCCCTGGTATTCCAGTGTGAGAGGCCTTTACTTGAGTGGGTATGGAATGCTGGCAAGAGGCAGAAGACATTAGAAATTAGAAGCTGGGGCTAATTATACTGCCATCACTGCTTGCCAAACACTTCTATAAAAAAAATATTTCTATCTACTTTTCACTTAGCGACAGCCTGGGCAATGCTGGTCTCGGGAGAAGCTCTTTTTGCTAGCTTTAACTGGGAACTTGCACCTTTTTGTTATTTTTTTAGTGTGTGTGTGTGTGTATGTATGTGTGTGTGTTTGTGTGTATATGTGTGTATGTGTGTTTGTGTATGTATGTGTGTGTATGTGTGTGTGTTTGTGTATGTGTGTATGTGTTTGTGTGTGTATGTGTGTGTATGTGTATGTATGTGTGTGTGTGTGTGTTTGTGTGTATATGTGTGTATGTGTGTTTGTGTATGTATGTGTGTGTGTATGTGCGTGTGTTTGTGTATGTGTGTATGTGTTTGTGTGTGTATGTGTGTGTATGTGTGTGTGTGTGTGTGTGTGTGTGTGTGTGTGCGCGTGTGTGCGTGTGTGCGCGCCAGAGGGAATCCTTGGGTATCAATCTCAGTAATGACCTTTGCTGTCTTTAAAACCAGACCAGAAGGCTAGACTTGCTGGCCAGGGAGCCCCTGTTTCTGCCTCCCAGCACTGGGATTACAGGCATGCACCATTATGACCAGCATTTTTATGCATTTTCTGAGGATCAATCTCAGGTTCTCACTCTTGCAAGACAGAAAATGTACCTACTCTTTCTCCAACGCTGGTGAAATTGGTGTTATATGCCCATTGGTACAGCAGGCATATGGAGGACTTCTTGTGGTTGTGTTTGTGTTGTGTTCAGATTTGCAGCCTCTACATACTTGGTGAGCTTGGCACATGGGCTCTTTCTCTTTATCCTGGAAATGGGAAGTCACCGTGTGTCCTATCTTCCTGGAGGGATTCTGGAGCAGGTGCTTGGGGTCCAGGTATCATAGGCTGCCCACACTATTGCTAAGTATTTTCTGGAACCCTGTTGGCCACCACTGCTACCAGTTCCTTTGCTCACAGGGGTCACTGTGCCCTTAAGAGTCAAGAGAAAAAGCAAATGCATGAATTAGACATCTGGACAAACACTGAAGACCTTGCTCACCGGTTCATTTCCTTGTGCTTAGTTTTTTTCACAGTTCTAGAACAGACCAGGCATCAACCGCCTCGCGGCCTCTGCACACCGCTTCACCCAGATTGGCCCATGCCTCTCCTCCTAGTTCCTGCTTCGCCTTGCATCTGAGGCATTTCTCCCTGAGGTCTTAGCTGTGCTCACGATTATTGCAAGCCCCCAGCATACCACATCCCTTGCCTTGTCCTCAGCATTTCTCCTCATCTACCATATTTCTCTCATCCACAGCTGGTCTCTCCAAAACCGTTCTAAGCTTTTCCAGGTCATTCTCAGCTGTGTCATTGGCCCAGTTATGATACATGATACAGCAAGGTCTCTGTGATCTCCGTCAGTCAGCTCCAGTTTTCACTATGGCCGACACTAGGCAGCTAAGTGGTTTGGGTTAATCCTCTTCCCTCCTGTCCCTGACTGGTGTGTCTGTCCAATAAAGCAGGCACATGAGATGCTGTGTAAGCCGCTTTCCAGCAGTAATAATTGATGAGTCCAGGCCATATCCACTTACCACTGCAAAGAGGCCCAAAAAGGCGAGAAGGGAAGGGCAGAGAGACAGGAAGCAGCTGCCGGGATGACTAATTAGGATTCAAGTCATCACCCCCTCGTGCCAATCCTTACAGGCCTGAGTGAAGCTTGGGGTTGCTAGCTCTTGAGACTCACATGGCCTCCGGCCTGATTTGTCCCTAAATGACCATGGGTTGTACTTCAAAAAGTAAATCTCTGTGTGACGGTGGTGACGGCGGGGTGGAACTGGAGGGAGGAGCAGACTAGAGGAGCATTAACTGCAGATGGTTTACAAAACCAGATGTGTACTTGCCTGGGCCTTCCTGTCAGTCGGCTTGCTCTGGGTGGGAGTGGGGAAACACAGCCGGGCCTCCTTTGGCTCAGGTGCTGACTGGTCAGGCCGGTGCCCCTGCTCCCCTTTAACTCCTGCTCTCAGTGTCTTCAAACTCCTAAGCCCAGCTCTATCTTTATTATGTAAAGCATGCCTAGTGGGGCTGGAGAGATGGCTCAGAGGTTAAGAGCACTGGCTGCCTCTCCAGAGGACTACAGTTCAATTCCCAGCACCTACAACTGTCTGTAACTCCAGTTCCAGAGGATCTGACACTCTCATACAGACACACATGCAGTTAAAACACCAATGCACATAAAATAAAAAGAAATAAATCTTTAAAACCATGTTATCTAAGTAGGGCAGCCTTCTTGAGGTCTTCTTGCTGACTGCCAAAGTCATGTTAACAAAAGAAAGCGTCCTGAATGCATGGTTCCACTTCCACCAAGCCACAGTTCCATTCCTAAAAACAGCCTCTCTACTATTTATTTACACATACATGCCTGCCTGTCTATATGTACACTATTTGCATACAGGTGCCAGTGGAGGCCAGAAAAGAGCAACAGATCTCCTGGAACCGGAATTACTGGGACCTGTGAACCACTGACAGGTGTGCTGGGAATTGAACCTGAATCCTGTTTAAAAACAGCAAGTATTTCTAACTGCTGAGCCATCTCTCCAGTCCTCTCAAATGGTAACTCTAATGTTCAGTTTTTAGAGCATGCCTTACTGTGGCTGTACTGTTTTCCGTTCCCACTGACCTACTAACCTACTTTTGCTTATAGATTTTACTTAGTGACTTCCCAACCCTCACTTGGATGTCACCCATGAGGGTGGGGGTGTACTTCTAAGTACTGAGATGCTTGCTCATGGTAACAGATCAGTAAGGATTTGTTAATGAGGAGCTGGCTCAGTGCTTCTGACCTCAGTTACGCATAATATGTCAGGCACTTCAGAAACTGCATGTGATGACAAGAATAGCTTAAAGATATAATGATCTTTGCTCTTGAGATTTGCAGACCTGAAAAGGCCCTTGTTCCTAGCCATAGGATAGCAGATTCACCCACATGGGAAGGCACTGCAGTCAGCCTTCCCCCACCAGGAGAAGGTACACACCAGTCTAAGAACACCCATCAACCATTTACTTTTTTTTTTTTTAATTTCTGTGTGTGAGTGTTTGCTTACATGTGTGTCTATCATGTGTGTGCCTAGTACTCAAGGAGGCCAGAATAGGGTGTCAAATCCCCTGAAACTTGAGCTATAGGTGGTTGTGAACCACCATGTGGGTGCTGGGAATTGCACCCAGCTCCTCTGAAAGAGCCATAAGTGCTCTTAACTGCTGAGCCATCTCTCCAGCCCCAATCATTTTTTATAAACCACTCCCGATTCAACTTACTGGCAAGATGGACTTTGGACAAGAGTTCATCTTCTCCTTGAGCTGGCTTTCCTTATATAACTATCTACCTTGCTGCAACACCATGTTTCCTAACTTGAACTGGCCTGTCATGCAACAAGTAGCTGGACTTGAGTCTGGGAACCATAGAGTACACCCAGCGTAACCTGTACACGGCTCTGGCTTCAATCCCCAACATCCAAAAATAATGACTTTTTATTCAGCCTTTTTGTATTAGCATACGTTAAGTATACATTATAATGGTTTCATGATGACGTTTTCATACATGTATAGAATGTATTTTGATCATATTTACCCTTTTTCCTCTTCCTTGTTTCTCTCCCACTGATCCCCTCCCTGTTTCCAACTAATTCTCCTTTTGTCTTTGTGTGTGTGTGTGTGTGTGTGTGTGTGTGTCTGTGTGTGTGTGTGTGTCTGTGTGTGTGTGTATGTGTGTGTGTGTGAGACCCAGTGAGCTGGGTTAGGGTTATTTACAGAAGCATGGACAACTTACCAGTGGCCACAACACTGAAGAAAATGTCTTTCTCTCCTTGAAGCAACCATTAGCTTCCTGCTGATCCCCCTCTTTGTTTTTTGAGCCAGGGTCTCAGGGTAGCCCTGGTAGGTCTCAAACTCACTGTGTGGTTAAGGATCCATCCTCCTGCCTCATGCATCAGAATACCTGGCTTGAGCCAGCGATTCTGCTTTTAGATCAGAACACAAAAGATTTGAAAGCAGGGACTTGGAGAACTGAAAACTGATTCTCAGAGTGGAACATTCACAACGGCCAAAAGTTAGAATCAACTCAGATTTCACTGCCAGGTGGACAAACAAATGGGGCAGAAACATACTAATAAGCATAATTAAGCTTTTAAAAGGAATGAAATTCTCACAAGTCATACAGCGTGCATAAATTCTTGAAGACCTTATGCTAAGTGAAATAAGCCAGACTCCAGAATACAAAATGTGTATGATTCCATTCACTTGAGGTACCTAGTATAGTCCAGATTATAGAGACAGGCTGAGCCTGATAGTACAGATCTGAGTACAGTCCAGCTATTAGGGGACTGACAGTTTAAGACCTGTCTGAGTTATAGAGTGAGTTCAAGGTTAGCCCATGAGCTAAGGAGACCCTGGCTCAAAATAAAAATAAGTTTGTTTTTAAAGGAACCAGGAAAGAGGGCACAGTTCAGTGATAGAGAACCTGCTTATCATGGCTGAGTGTCCTCCTTTGAGGAAGCTGGGCGAATAGGTTCCGAGGGTCTCTGGTCTGGCAGAAACGGCCAAAGTGTTAACAGCTCTTAGAAGGGAAACAGGGAGGTTTGAGTGGCCCTCTCAGAGCAGGGCAGTGCCAGCAACAGAGGTGGCAGCAGTGGGGAGTGGTGGGCAGTGATGGATGGTGGTGGGTGGTGGTGTGAGCCTGACCAGCCAGGCAGGTCCGAGGTCCAGTGATGAAAGCTTCAGAAGAGAAAACTCTTCCCCAAATGTTTACAGCTCAGTAAAACAGACACTCTCAGACAGTTCTCGGTAAATAATGTGTGCACTTTATTCCATGGCTAGGAACTTAAACATTGAGAAGTAGGGTGGGATCCAGGGGTAGATGCTTCGTATTGGCTCAGTTTGAGATGCTAGTGATGCTCTATTTGCATGGGGAAGGACTCCAGGTGTTTTCCCTAGAGACTGATTGTGTAGTCCTCTCAGAGGGGTGTCATGGTTATATGTTCCAGAGCAGGTAGAGGCAGGCAGAGAGTGGCCCCAGTCCTACCATTCTCAATTCTGAGATTCACAGGGTTTGATCTCACTCAACCTTACCAGTTCTTCTGTCTGGTGGCAGGGTCCACTTGCCCCACAGCTGGGAACCTAAGACTTAATCCCCAGAACCAGAAAAAGAAATCAGAGAAGCAGAGAGCAGTATGGGATTTTGGGGGCCCATAGGGGTGGTTTTAAAAGCGCGTTTAAAAGACACAGAGTTGCCGGGCAGTGGTGGCACACACCTTTAATCCCAGCACTTGGGAGGCAGAGGCAGGCTGATTTCTGAGTTCGAGGCCAGCCTGGTCTACAGAGTGAGTTCCAGGACAGCCAGGGCTACACAGAGAAACCCTGTCTCAAAAAAACAAAACAAAAACAAAACAAAACAAACAAACAAACAAAAAAACACAGAGTTTCCATGGGGAAGACAAGAGGCCCTGAAGATGGTATTGGTAACAGCTATGTTAGTGTGTGTGCATGTACTTCATGTAATGGAGCTGAACACTTCAAATGGCTAAAATGGAGCTGGAAAGGTTGCTTAGTGGTGGGATGCCTACTTAGCATGCAGGAGGCCTTGGGTTTCATCACCAGTACTGGGAAATGGTAGCAACTACCCTAAGGGGGGAAGAAAAAAGGTTACAATGGTAAATTTTAGTCATGTATATTCTGCTACACTAAAAATAAATAAGTTGGTAGCAGTGACTTGCTTCTGAAACCCCAACGCTCTGGGAGCTAAGACGAGATCACCAAGTCAAGCTCATCTGTAGCTACATAGAGAGTTAGAAGCTGGCCTGGGCTATGGAGCTTGTCTCCAAAGACCAAGTAACCAGGAAGTAGATAAATAACGACTGAGGCACCGCTTAGTAGTAAACCACTTGTCTAGCATGCCCAAGGCCCTGAGTTCAATTCCCAGAACTGGAAACAACAGCAGGACAAGTGGGCTCTCCTGGAGGTGGAGGTAAGATCAAGGATCAGACATTCAAGGTTAGGAGGAAATACATGAAACCTTGTGTCAAAAGACAAAAGCACGAGGCAGAGATGGCTCAGCAGTTAACAGCATCTACTCTTGCCGACTCTCCTGGTTCAATTGCTTACACCCACATGGTGGTTCACAAAAAGGCATAACTCCAGTTTCAAAGGATCTGACAATCTTTTGGCCTCTTTGGGCACCAGACATATGCACAGATATCCATGCAAGCAAAACACCCATACACATAAAATAAAAATAAATATACTCCTAGCACCTACTTGGTGACTCACAATGGTCTGTAGCTCTAGTTTTAGAAGATCTGACATGCTCTTCTGGCCTTCTTAAACATACCTATATATCTCTATCTCTATCTATCATCTATGTATCTATCTATCTATCTGTCTGTTTGTCTATCATCTATCTATCTAAAAAGCCAAACAAGGGAACTGACGACATTACTTGGTGATTAAAGAGTGCTTATTGCTCTTGCAAACGGTTGTTTCCCAGAAGGCAGCTCACAACAGAAGAGGAATTTTAATTCAGCAACATGGCTGCTCTAGCTGGAATATAGGTGCACCCTTAGTACACACTTTTAATCCCAAGCAAGGTAAGGTCAGTTTGTAACAGGAAACAGCCATGTTCAAAAGCCACTTCTAATTGAGGAGCAGGCAAAGTGACAAATCAGAGAAAAATTTGACAGCATGAGTCAGAGATAGGATACGCCCAACTCTCATGAGAAGAGACAGGAAGCAGAGATTTAAGAGCAGTGCAGGGAGAGAGAGTTGGATTGGTTCAGTCAGTTGAGTTTCAGTCAGCTCAGCTTGGTGCAGTTCTGAGCTGAGTCAGTTGGGAGCCCGTGCGGTGAGTACAGCGTTTGTGAGTTCATGCAGTTCAGCGCAGGTCAGCAGAGGCACTTGAAGCCAGAGAATAAGGAGCCTGAAGATTTAAAAACTGCCTGGGTTAGTGTGAGGCCAAGCAAAGCAATTCGTTGAGAAGCTGAGAGGCCGGGCAGTGGTGGCGCACGCCTTTAATCTCAGCACTTGGGAGGCAGAGGCAGGTGGATTTCTGTGTTCGAGGCCAGCCTGGTCTATAGAGTGAGTTCCAGGACAGCCAGAGCTACACAGAGAAACCCTGTCTCAAAAAAAAAAAAAAAAAAAGAGAGAGAGAGAGAGAGAAGCTGAGAGAAGCCCTATTGAATCGTTCAGCTTGGAGGAGTTTGAGTCAGAACAGCTGAGTTGAACCAGCCAGCTAGAGTTCAGAAAGAAGTAGAAAGGGTGAGCTTATTCAGCCGTAAGCCTCCAAGATAACAGTTGCTTCAGGTGACTAAAAGATACTTTTACCCACAGGTGTCTATAATCCCAGTTCCAGAGGATCCTACACCTCTTCTGACTTCTGTAGGATCCTGCACACAAATGGTGCACATACTTGCACTCAGGCACACACATATACACGCTAACTAATTAAGTAAAGACCAGTGAGATGGGTCCGTACGTAAAGGTGTCTGCTGCCAAGCCTGGTGTCCTGAGATCAACTCCCAGGACCCACATGGTGGACAGTCCTGACTTTTGTAAGTTGGAGAGAGAGAGAGAGAGAGAGAGAGAGAGAGAGAGAGAGAGAGAGGCATACAAAAATGTAATAAATTTAAAAAAAGATCAGCAAATGAGAAAGTTCAGAGGCAGGAACAGCAATGAAGCCATTCTGTCATAACCATTTTTATGAGAATTCATTGGTTTAGTTTTATAGTTCTGTAATCAATTCTAATAGTGTCAGGGAAATAGCTTATACATGGAGAAGTGGGGGGAATGTCCTCAGCCTGGAGTGAGAGGAATGCACCATGCATAGGGTATTACTTGGGTAAGATGTAGAAGAAAGAGTTCAGTTTTATTATGCTCATAAGGACTAGAGAGATGGGTCAGCAGCTTAGAGCACTGGTGGCTGCTCTTGCAGAGAACCTGGGTTTGGTTTCTAGCATCTACAACCATCTGTAGCTCCAGTTCCAGAGGATTCAATGCCCTCTTCTGCATATATATAAAATAAAATAAGTCAATCTTTTTTGTTGTTGTTGTTAAGCTACTTTAGTGACATTTCTTTCAGGAACAGGAGCACACAGCCCCCAAAAGCTACATGTGATCATCACTTTATTTATATTTATCTGGAAACAATTCTGCCAGGACAGGAACTGAGAATTCTTTCTCCATGAGGTTGGATGTGTGCTCTCTGAGAACACTGAGTTTCTGCTGTTCTCATTACGCTGCACTGCCCTACTCGCTTGGGGGCTGGAAGAGGTCACTGTCATTAAACTCTTTTATGACTTTTGCCCCCAGAGAACCAGTTATAAAGGTGAATAAAAACCTCATCCAAGGTAGAAGGTTCTGCCCCCACCCATAAACCCCAGAGTCTCATGCCAGAGGCATTACAGCCAAGGCAGCGCAGCCAAGGGCCAATCGCATTGGTTTATGAGCCAGTGCCTAGGCCACAGTCTCTCCTTGGGGAATCTTTAACTGGTAGGTCAATAGGTAGTAAAATGGATTTGTTTACCTTCTCCAGGCTTTGAGAGCCAGTGTCTCATGGCCACTACAGTCGCCTTAAAGGCTGCAGGGCATCTTTGACTAATGTGATAGCCAGGGGCCAGAAATGTCTGCAGAGAAAGTTTTTTGATCCTCTGTCCCCATCATCTTGGCCCAGTCTGCAATCCAGCTGCCTGGCCTCATTCTGATTTGCAGTTCCCATGGGACGGGCTGCCTATTCATGGTAGAAACTAACACCCACACTAACTTTTTTTTTTTTTTAAGGAAACTGGTTTAAAATATAATATTGAGGGATACTGTGGATCTCTGAGTGATTTCTAAGGAACTTTCTCTAGAATCCTATGCTTGGACTATATCTAAGCCACAATGTGATAGAAAGTCCATAACCAGCAGAGACAGGAAATTTGAGGTTGTCAAGGTGGTTTTGTTTTTAATAATGGATGTCATTATTGTGGAATGATTGAGCAAATAAAATGGTTATATTTAATGTCTATAACCATTGCGTCATGTAGCAATCTTTATTTCTATTTATTATTACATTGCTTTTAAGAACTTGGGCGTTTAACCATGGATACACCTCTGTACACATTGCTGATGTTTGCTGACCCCACCTCGAGGCCACTCCTTACCTCTGCTCCTCACTTTCTGACCCATATATTGATCTCAACACAACCCCTTAACATCTGACATCTCTCTAGAGCCAGTGAGAAAGAGGCAAGGGGACTTGGACATCAGTCCCTCTGCACTCTCAGACCTAGATGCTGTCTGAGCTCGGACACACTGACCACTGCAGTTCTCCAGGAGGCCTTCCTGTCTCCCATGCAGACCTCATGGCACCTCACAGTGAAATAGCCCCGCAGTTTCCACACCCTGCCCTCACATGGTATTCTTACATTATTGAATTCTGCTGAAATTACCAAACTAGATTGTACCTTCTGTTTGCCACGATCCTGACTAATACCGTCACTTAATGAGTCAGGTGACTCCACTCGTGGCTTATAGGCACTATAGCTTTAATACTCAGCGGCATTTTTTTTTTTTTTTTTTTTTTTTTTTTTTTTTTTTTTTTTTTTTTTTTTTTTTTTTTTGGTTTTTCAAGACAGGGTTTCTCTGTATAGCCCTGGCTGTCCTGGAACTCACTCTGTAGACCAGGCTGGCCTCGAACTCAGAAATCCGCCTGTCTCTGCCTCCCAAGAGCTGGGATTAAAGGCGTGTGCCACCACTGCCTGGCTACTGACAATACTTTATTCTTAAACGTCATCACAAGCTCAGGAAGATAAAACAAAAACATTTTCAATATTTTGGCTCCAACTGACCCAAATTTACTAATAGAATGCTAAGGAAAAATATGTCTTTTTCTTTTCTTTTTGTTGTTGTTGTTGTTGTTTTGGTTTTTCAAGACAGGGTTTCTCTATGTAGCCCTGGTTGTCTTGGAACTCACTCGTAGATCAGGCTGGCCTCGAACTCAGAAATCCGCCTGCCTCTGCCTCCCGAGTGCTGGGATTAAAGACTTTTCTTTTCTTTTCTTTCCATTCTGTTTTGGTTAGTTTAGTGTTTTTGAGACAGGGTTTTATAAAGCCCAGGCTAGCCTTGAATTCTTGATACTTTTGCCTCAACCTCCCAAGTTCTGTGGTTGCAGGCTTGCACCACCAAGAGGGGTTAATATTTTTCTTTTCAGTTGACACAAAATAACTGCGCATAGCTGTGGAGGAAGGTGGTCTTTTGGCTACATTGTGGGTTCTTCATTCTTCAACCCTTCTGAATTCTTTTTCTTCCTTACTAGATAGAAGAAAAAAAGACAGAGAGGTAAGAGTTTCCTAAGACAGAGGCCAGAAAAGGAGCAACACTACTTAGACTACTTCCTGCTGATTAGGGGCATCAAGTTCCTCGGGGCGAATTTGATCTTTGCTGTCAGGATATCTAATTTCTTGTTGCTGTTGTTTCTTCTTTGTGCATGACTACTTAACAAACTGTGACCAACAACAACCAACAACCAATCTAACCTGCTCTGCTTCTCAGGGCCCTAGCATTTGTATGACCTCTAAAAAGTCTCCATACATCACAAAATCGCAGAAACTATTTGCAGCTGGCAAAATCATGCCTCTGCTAGAGCACAAAACAAATCATAGTCAACTGTTATGGACAATCTGAAGCAGCCCCATATCCCATACCTATGATCAAAACAAAAACATTCTTATCTGTGTTTTTTAAACAAAACTCTCACTACAAAAGTGTAACAATACAATGAACACACACACACACACCACTCGTAAATAAATGTAAAAAAAATACCTCTCTTCTAGTTTTTTATAAAATACGTAGTAAGTTGTTTTAAACTGTAGTCAGACAATGAGATGCTAGTAATTATTTACCAAAGCTTTTTAAAAATAATTCAAACTCTTATTGTTCTTACTGATAAAAGATGAGTGGGTAGGGCACAGAGAGTTGCTCCCATTTGAGACTTAGAAAGGGGATGCCCTGGGGGGGGGAGGGAACCTGGTAGAAGGAGAGTCAGATGTCCCCATTCACCTACCACTTAAGAGAATTAGTCGCAATAACCAGGCAACCATCTAGATTTGCAGGGGAGCTGAGGGGTCATTACCTCCAGGTTCTTCCCCTCACTTTCCCTTCTACTGGGGTGTTTGGTTTAACAGAAAGGAAACGATTGATGAGGGGCTCCACTTGCCATGTAGTGTGGTTCACACCAAACTTTTCATGTAGAATATTTGCTTCAGGCAGCAAAGAATTGCTGAGCCCCAAGCCGAGCTAGGGACAGGGAAGGACATGGTACCTGGTGCCCCCAGCTGAGAGGGGACAAAGACTCCTATCAAGTCTTTGTCTATGATCAGCTCCTTTGACCAGGAGCTGGTTAGGTTGCCAAGGGCTTTGAAGCCAGGTTCAACAAAGCTTAGATTCCATGTATAAGGAAATAAAAGTCACAGAAACAGTTCTGGGCAACTACCCCAAGGTATAAAGTAAGTTTTATAAAGATGGGGTTTGCAGATGGGTGGGATGAAATGAGATACAAGAGAAGTCCAGGCCTCTCGAACCCTTTCATAGCAGTCAATACATGTAGGTCTCCAGCTAAGATGACTGTTTACTCACAGGGAAGTCCTTCCTGGAACAATATTTGTTCTTTTTACCTTTTGAGAAAGGGTTTCATGTAGCCTAGGCTTCCTCAAACTCGATATGTAATGAAGGATGACGTTGAACTTCCGATGCTCGTGCCTACACTTCACAGGGCTAGGAATTCAGTGTGTGTGTGTGTGTGTGTGTGTGTGTGTGTGTGTGTGTGCGCGCGCGCACACACTCGCATGTTTTCAACCATTGCCAGTTTATATAGTGTTGGGGACCAAACCTAGGAACCAAATGAAATACCTCTCTAGCCCTGTCTTTTCATGAAGTGTTTTAATTCTTTGAAACACTTCTGTGCACTGGGCATGGTAGCACATACCTGGCAGTCCCTGTATCCAGGTGGCAAAGGCAAGAGGGTCACCACAAGTCCAAGACCAGACTCATTTACAGAGCAAGCTCTTTGCCAGCCAGGTAGATATAGCGGAAAATCTCTGTCTCAAACAATCCCAGACTTAGTCTGGTATGGTGGCATGAGCCTGCTTCCTCATACTTGGGAGACAGGAGGGCCAGTCTCTCCACCTAATCTAATAATACATAGAGAATTCCAGGCTAGCCTGGTCTACATAGTGAGTTCTAAGCCAGCCTGATCTACATAGTGAGTTCCAGGCCAGCCAGAACAATATAGTGAGTCTTTAACTCAAAAATAAAACAAAATAACAACAAAAACCAAAAACCAAATGAAAAGCCACAGAGAAACAGGCTTTTCTGCCTTTCTTTGGATGGCGGCCTGAGCCTAAGTATGCTTTTTCCAATATTTTGGGCTTTTGCACTTTTTCTAAAGCTCCCATCCTTCCACATGACTGACCTCCAAGCCTAATTCAAGCAGCATGCTCTCTCTCCCTCTTAAGCGCCCTATGAATATATAATAAACTTCTCTCTAAAATTCAAAACAACCCAGTGTTCCTGACTTGGAGTCTCTATTAATCTCAGGAGTTCTTCTTCATATTTCCTTAGTAAATATATATTCACTGTGGGAGGGGGGTAACCCTCCCCAGTGTACAAAACCAAGTTCAGAGCCAGTTTGGGCTACCTACCTAGGCCAGCCCAAGAATGAAACCTCCATTCAAAATAACCAGACAATGCCAGGGCAAGGACTGTAGCTAAGTGGTAGAGCTTTCCTGGTATATGTAGGGCTCTGGATTTAGTCCCCAACACGACAAAGCAAACAACAATAAAAAACACTTCCTTGGATCGTGCCTTTAATCCCAACATTCAGAAGGCCAAGGCAAACAGATTTCTGTGTCATCATGTCCAGCTTTTTTTTTTTTTTTTTTTTTTTTTTTGATTTTTGGTGTTTTGATACATTGTCTTATACGGTCAAAGTCAGTCTTGAACTTCTGATTCTCCTGCCTCCACCCTTGAAAGACTGAAATTATAGGCATGCACCATCATACTCAACTCTGGATAAACTATATTGAGACATGATGCCACATAGTAGCCCAGGCTTGCCTTGAAGTGATTATGTAGGCCAGGCTGGTCTTAAACTTGAGACAATCCTCCTGCTTTGGCCTCCTGACCACTGGCACCAGAGGTATGTGTCACCACATTTCGCTTTGAATATGCCTACAGTTGCTCACACATAGTATTGATCCACTGGTATTTCAGAGATGGGCCTAGAGATTTGACTGGACGCTCTGGTCAATCAACTTTCCTTCCACAATTTGCCCTAGTCCAGGCTGTGGCCTGCTCAGCCTCAGAAGCACCTGGCCTGCTTCCCTCAAGAGCCAGTGACCTTTTGTCTCAAGTCCAGTTGCTTGTTTATATTTCCTAGGCTATTTGAGTCATTAAAAGAATGTATTGGTTTGTTTTGTAGCTTCTCTGTTCTCTAGACTTCTGTTTACTTGCCTGGCAACATAAGGAAATTGTGCTGATCTTTTTTAAGCAAATCTTTTGTTGATGTCATTGTTATTATTCTTAGGGGATGGGGCAGGAAGAAATGCCTAATCTGAAACAGAGAATGAGAAAATTATTCTTTTGTTTCCACACTGCATGGTCCTATTCGTCACTATGTCCTGAAACACAGTATTTATTGGACAGAGTGTGGAGAAGGCCCTGTCTGTCACAAGTTCATCCCATTGTTCCTGACCTATAGATAGGGTCTAGAGTCTGCTTGGTAGTTCTGTGCAGAATTAGCTGTGTCTGGGTCAGAAGAGAAGCTGAGAAGAGGAAGAGCAGTTAAAGGCCAGGGAGGTCAGGATGGTTTAGAGGAGGTGGGACTGGAAAGATGACTGGGACTTGGAAATAGGAAGCAGAGTAGGGGGCTTCCAGGCAGAGAGAGACCCCAATCAAAGTAGCAGGGTCTGACATAGGCCAGACATGACTGGGAACCTTAGTGGTAGGAGTTTATTAGAGAAGACAGGACAGTGGGTGCAGACAATAGATGGTAATAAAACCAGGCCTCGTGGGTTTTTAATTGCATTCATTTATTTTCTGTGTCTGTATCTATATGGGTTTGTGTGTGCACTCATGTGAACTGCACACAAAGGTCAGAGACAACTTGTAGGACGTGGTTCTCCCCTCTCATCATGTGGATCCTGGGAACGTAATGAAGATTATCAGGCCTGATGGCAAGTACTTCTACCCACTAAGCCGTCTTACTAGACTCAAGAAGAGACTTGTCTCTGAGCAGGCATTCTAGGCCTGTGCTGTGGCTGACTCTGAGGGTCTTGTACTGGGAAAATGCTTCCTATGACAAGTGTTGGTATGGGCAGGTGGCCATAAGGGACAAATAGCTTAGGGGAAGCCTTGCAGGTGGGTTTTATATGTTATTCTATGGAAACAGATGAGTTTGGTAGTGGAGCAAGAGGGAGGTAACAAGAAAAAAAGGTTTCCTGTATGGATTTTTGTTGTTGCTAGTATAAACACTGTGGGCGGTACCATATTGTACTGTGAAGGTCAGAGCTCAACTTGCAGGAATCGGGTGTCTCCTCCTACTGTGTGTCCCAAGGGACCAAATTCAGGCTGGGAGGTTTGGCAGCAAGTGCCTTTACCCTCTGAGCCATCTCACAGCCCTCTTTAGAATACATTTAATTAAAATTGGAAAAACTGGACAGGGACAGAGTTTCCCTGAAAAAGACAAGATTATA
Source organism: Uromys caudimaculatus (assembly GCA_028551405.1). Taxonomy (NCBI): domain Eukaryota; kingdom Metazoa; phylum Chordata; class Mammalia; order Rodentia; family Muridae; genus Uromys; species Uromys caudimaculatus. The sequence goes on along the minus strand of CM052700.1, from coordinate 68,585,451 downwards.
AAGCTTTAGCCTCATGATCCCGGAACTCCAAACTCATCAATCTCGCTCTTTGTTTAACAGTCAGACCAACAAAATGAGAAGGCCAAGTTTATAGACTGAGCAAACACAGATGAAGAAAAAAAATTGACCTGTGAACTGGAGAGTCTGTTTTCTGGATCCCATCTGCTTTTGAACATTTCTTCCCTTGGATACTTTGTTTATTATTGCAGTTGCAAACATTTTCTTGAGTGTTTGAGAGGCAGGAATGGTTTAGATTGTAAAGACTGGGCAATTACTGGTCAGATGGAGGAGGCAACACTTAAGCCATAAAGATGAACGAAGGACAACGGGCAGATAAACAAGGGCAGGATGGAGAGGAACACAGGGCAGCTACAGGCAGCCCAGCCTGGAGAGGCTGGAGACATCGATATCGCACAGGCACTGAACACTCTGCAGCATCCCACACAGCCCAGAGTCACTCATTTATTTGATCATCGGCTCACAACACACTTAATGAGGTCGCTACCATCACTGTCCCAAATTGCAGAAGATAAAACAAAAAGGCACCAGACAGGCTAAGTCACTATGCCAAGGTCAGATCTGAGTGCTAAAACAGGATTCAAATCCTGTCACACTGTGCTGTCTTTGCTCTTGTTTTCAAAATTATTTATTATTTAAATTTTTCATTGTGTATATTCTTGGTACATGGTATTGTATTACATAAGGACATTTTTATACACATCTATATTGTCCATCAACCACTGGGGATTGCAAATGGTGCTCTGCCACTGGTCTTTAACCCTAGACCTTCATTAATTTAGTTGTCTGTTTACTTGCTTGTGTGTTTGCTTACTGAGATGAGGGTTGCTCAGGCTTATCTCTGCAGCTCAAACAGAACTTGCACTTGAGACCTCTTCTCAGCCTCCCGACGGCTGGTATAGACCTGCACCACCAGGATTAGTCATATATTGTATTATACTACTTTGCCATTGTTGATGATGTTGAGTATTTGTTTTTGTTTTTAAACAGGGTCTCTTGTAGCTCAGGTTCCCCTGGAACTTGTCATGATAGGAAGTCCTTTAACCCTCAAGTCTTTTCTTCTGCTGGAACCACAGGAATTTACTATACACCGTGTTCTGAAGATTCATACTCTTTTTTCCCCTAATCTCCTTCTGCCCTCCCCCCACTGAGCTGTGACCTGATAGATAAAGAGTAGGAATAGAAGGGGGTGAATTCCAGGCAGAGGGCCCTTTATGTGTCACCTGAAGTTTATACAAAGAGCAAAAATATTTAGCCACAAGAAGTGTGTAATGTTCCCACCAGAGCTAGGTGTTAAGACCCTATGCTGAAGACATAACATGCTATGGCTGTAGGGCGTACTGAAATCAAGCTGGCTCTGAACTGGAAGTTTCTTCCTTGCTGGCTAACCTGCATCACACTGGAAGGTGCTATGAAGGATGCCGAAGGAGAAATGGCATCAGCAGTCTTCCCCAGCTGTGGACCCAGGGAACCACACTGCTGACCCACGAGGAACCACGAATTGCTGACCCAGCAGGCAGTGGTGAGTCTGTCATGGGGTAGCCAGCTGCTTTCTGATTGGATTTCAGGCCTACTCCATAGGAAGCTCATGTCTGCTATCTTAACCCTGGTGACAAGCACATGGCTCATAGGCTATAGAGGGGAAGCTGCTACTGTCTGTTAAGTAGGTATGGTACGCCTGTCAATGTGTCTTCTAAGTAACTCTGCTTATGTGCACAGGTTAGTGTTGCTCTCAGCTAAGCTTCTCTTTGCAGTGTCAGCGTTAATGCCAAGACTAATAACTGGTCAATGTGCTAAGAACTGGTGACCACTGAATGCTCAGCGAGAAACTGGGAGTTTCTACCACCCCCTCTTGGGCTCAGGAAACATTGCAGAGGACATGGCAGAAAGAATTGAAGAGTCAGAGGAAGGAGTAGATTGTTTTAGACACTCTCTTCGGGGGGTGACATGGCTACTGAACTCTCAGCAAGTGTGATTGTCTGCTGAGGACAAGCACATACTTGGGCCTAGCAGCACTCCTCCATGGGGCATGGAGAAGCTCATCAAGCTTCACACGTCCTGAGGATTTATGGACAGTGAATAGCTATTGAGTGAGGGAGAGACACTTTTTTTTTTTTTGATGATGGAGCAACTGGTAACTTGCCCATGTTCCTAAAAATAACCACTCACCCAGTGTTCCTGTAAGCGACCCTAATGAAATCCACTGGGACACACATGCGCGTGCACGTGAATGTGCACACACATCATGAAAACCATAAGAGTAGGATAATAGTTGAAAAAAGAGATCAGTGGGGGTGGGAAAGAACCAAGAGAGGGAATTAAGGGGTAGCTATGACCAAAATGCACTTATTCACATATGAAAACGTCATGGTGAAGCCCATTAATAAATACATTGATATATACTAATTTAAAAACTTTGGGGGGGGGGGGGAAGTGTGAAGGTCCTTCTTGCTGAGAACAATCCTCCATTCTATTTCTTTTCTTTCAGACTTGGTCTGAGAAGAGGCAGCCCACGGCTGAGGTGCACTCTGGGGGGAGGTAGTTTGAATGATGGGGTTATTTTCTCTGGATCAGACTCAGAGCTTGGTGCCAGGGACTTGAGGGTTTCATGGCAACAACTGCCAGGGCTCCTGGGAAAGTCCCCAGGCATCTAGAGCCCTGCAGTCTTGGCAGCCCCTGTTCTCCAAATGGACCCAACATCAATCAAGGAAAAGAACCCAAAGCATGACCTAGCGAACAGCTGGCAAGCTATTTTTAAAATCCAATTTAAAGTCATATATGTATAAGCCCCGGTGGATTTCCCTGGGGGATCTTACCCCTCAAGTGGAAAATGCTTTAAGTCAAATAAGGTAATCTCTATTTTGATTCCCAGCAAGCCCAAGCACAGGGCCCTGCTGCCTACAGCAATAAGTGCTAATCCACTTTAAGCACAAGTGAGGCAGATCAGGGGAGTCGGGTGGCTAGAGGACTGGGAGAAAAAGGTCAGGTTACCACAGTTAGTGTGCATCTGGATCGGTCTGGCAGGAGAAAAGACATCAAAGGCATGGATTGCAGCTTTCTGGGGGCTGCCCATACTTCACCAGCATCTGGAAACCTTAGATTCCCTCATGTCCCTGCTCGAAAAGAAAAATTACAATTAGAGGACTCAGAAGAAGGGGGAGGGGAACCATGGCTCTGGAAGGAGTGGGCAGACTGGGCAGGCAGGAGGCAGCAGCCCCGCTCTGGACAGCCAGCTTGTCTGGCTCTGGTCACTGCTTTCTCTTTGTAATTTTGCCATCCAGCTTAGGTCTCAGGTGCTGCACATTGGACAGATAAAGTATCTGAATTACACCAGGACCAGAAGCACAGTGTGCCCGCAAGGACAAGTCTTTTGCTTCTCCTAACAAACACTTTTTTTCTTTCAGGCAGTAACCCAGATTTATTTCTCTGTGTTTATCTTCTTTGCAAGGCCTGAAGTAACAAATTGAACAGATGTATCTAGAGAAGGGTTTCTTCCCTATTTCCCCCCACTGGGCACTTCCCACTGCTCCTGCCCCACACGCCTAAAAGCAAGACCAGGCATGGTGGTATAGGCTTATGATCGCAGCCACAAGAAGTGGAGGCAGGGAGTCCGTTCAAGATCATCCTCTGCTACAGTCCAAGGCGATATAGGCTACATAAGGCCCTGTTTCAAAAAAACATCAGCAATGTGTGCTAGAGACATAACAGTAAAGTATAAGCATTAGGCTCCTGAGTTGGGTGTCCAGAGCTCACGCTAAAAAAGAAAAAGCCAGATGAGGCACATACTTGCGCCCCAGTGCTGGGGAGTCAGAGACAGGCAGATCTCTAGTCTTCAGTAGCCAGCCAGCCTACTTGGCCAGTTCCAGAGCAGTGAAAGACCCTGTCTCAGAAAGGTGGACAGTGTCCCCAAGCTGCCCTCTAACCTCCATGTGAAGTCGCACACACGTGAATAGGCACCCGAACTCACAGGTGCACCTGCACACACACAATCACAAATAAAAAGCAACAACAACAACAAACGTTAGAATAGGATAAACCCAAAGGGCTCTTGACTACATTCACTGTGCCATAGCCCCATCATAGCCTTCACTTTCTTTTCCTTGTTCCTAGTCACTGGACAGAGAGAGCAGCAGGGTGAATCACGGGCTTCAGGAGTGGAGGGAGAGGCCAGAAGTCATTCCTGAATAAAATGTATTGTGATTTGGGTACAGTGACAGGCCCATTGCGGCCTGAAAAAGACTAGGCTCTAGAAAGAAGCCAGTTCTATTGGGTGAGGTGTAAAAATGGGAAGAGAGCTGAATTGGAAATTGTTGTCTTATCATGGTTAATTTCACCAGCAAGCTCATGTTTAAATATGCCAATGAAGCTGAAGTATGAAGATTACCTAGAACTGAGGTTAGCCGAGTCTACATAGTAAGCTCAAGGGCAGTCAGGATCCATAAAGAGATCCTTCCTCCAAAATAAACCAGAAGCTCATGCTGGGCCTGATGTATGGTAAAACTCTCTAAAAGCTGGCATCGTGATTGAGCAGAAAGCTGCTTCCCCCATATACTAAACAATTGGCTCAAAGCTGTCATCAAAGGCAACCTGGTCCACATCTGATCCAGGTTTTGCTCTCATTTGAATGACAAGCATCTTCAGCTCTTCTATCATCTAGGACACTGCATAGCTTCCAGACATGCCCGTAGAGCTGTCTCCAATAGACAATTCAAGCTATCAGGGCTCCTAAAAAACATTATAAACATGGTACCCAGGAACAAACGCAAAATCTTGGTAATTATCTTATTATTCAAGAATACAGGGGTGAATTAATCTTTGATCTTTAGCTTTTCATTCTGCTAGGTCTGCATGAAAGGCTGGAGACACAGAGGTTACTGAGACATAGTGCTTCCAGAAGCAACCTGCTTCATATCTGTTCCCCACTCCCTTTGTTCTTATCGCTATCACAGACATAGCTGGGGATTTCTGGTGTCTTACAACCGAGACCCCTTGTTTCAAAATAAAAGGGCCAGCAAGAGAATGTAGCTGGTAAAGGTGCTTGCTGCCAAACCCGATGACCTGAGTTCAATCCATGGGACCCACACGGTGGAAGGAAAGAACTCACTCCTGTAAGTCAGCTTCTGACCTCCAAAGGTGTAGAGTGGCTCACCTGTACATGCTCATCTACCCATTCTCCCCACAAAAGATTTAAAAATGAAAAGAAGGAAAGAAAACATGTGTAACACCAAACTGAAAGAGACAGTAACATGATCTTAGAACACAGAATGATGAATAATAAAAAATGAAACGAAGAATGCCTGTGAGGCCAGGCAGTGGTGGCGCATGCCTTTAATCCCAGCACTTGGGAGGCAGAGGCAGGTGGATTTCTGAGTTCGAGGCCAGCCTGGTCTACAGAGTGAGTTCCAGGACAGCCAGGGCTACACAGAGAAACCCTGTCTCGAAAAAAAAAAAAAAAAAAGAATGCCTGTGAAAGCAAGACCAGGGTGACCTGGGTCTAGGAATTCTCCTGGAGGTCTGCTAGAACTAACTGGGTTCCAAACATGTGAGAGAGTGCGGATGAGGAGCCTCAGGTGTTTGCCTCAGGGCCTCTGTGGAAGAAGAGATTGGTCACAGAGAGAACAAAAATGAGATGACAACTGAGGTTGTCCTGATCCCCCCCCCCCTTGAGGCAGGGTTTCTCTGTGTAGCCCTGGCTGTCCTGGAACTCACTCTGTAGACCAGACTGGCCTCGAACTCAGAAATCCACCTGCCTCTGCCTCCCAAGTGTTGGGATTAAAGGTGTGCGCCACAACTGCCCAGCTGATTGTCCTGATTTTTAAGATTAACTAGGAAATAAAAGCCATCAAAAAAAAAAAAAAAAAAGAAAAAGAAAAAGCTATCAGTAGCAGAAGTATCAGTGTGTGTGTATATGTGTTGCTCACTGAGACTGGGTGGCCTTAAAAAAGGTACTATCCATTCCAGATAGGCCTCAAACCGTGCAGCTGACAGGGCCCTTGAACTTCTGCCTCCCCAGGGTACTGGGGTTACAAGTGTGTGCACACCACCAGGTGTGTGTGTGTGTGTGTGTGTGTGTGTGTGTGTGTGTGTGTGTGTGTGTGTGTGTGTGTGTTTATGTAACTGAGGATGGAATTCACAGCCTTGCACTTTCTTGGCAATGACTCTAAGCTATGCTCCCAGCTATGCTTCCCTCCTCTTCCTCCTCCTCCTCTTCTTCCTCCTCTTCCTTCTCCTCTTCCCTCTTCTTTCTTTAACATGCATGAGAGTTTTGCCTTCATATATTTGTGCACCAGATGCCTGCCTGGTCCCTGCAGGGATCTGAAAAGAGCCTCAGATCCCCTAGAACTGGAGTTAAAGAGGGTTGTAAGCTACCATGCGGATGCTGGAAACCAAACCTGGTCTCTCTATAAGACCAGCAAGTGTTTTTAACCAATGAGCCACCTCTCTAGTCCTCAGGCTGACCATTGTCTCTGATCCTCTGATCTCTACCTCTCAAATTCTGAGATTATTGTATGCTTCATCACCCAGATGAAGAAATTTTTTTCTCTTTAGTCTCTGTTTTATTGTTTTTTGAGACAGAGTCTCACTACATAGCCCTGGCTGATCTTAAACTCACAGAGATCTGTCTGCCTCTTCCTTCCTAGTGTTACACTTAAAGGCATAAGTTGGCTAGTTTTTTTTTTTTTAATTTAAAATTTCTACTTATCTTGTGGGGAATCGAGGGCATGTGTGTGCCACAGCACATGTATGAAGAACAACTGCGGGAATCTATTCTTTTCTTCCACCGTACAGGTCCTGGGCATTGAACTCAAGTCACTAGACTTGGTGGCAAGCATCTGTATCTGCTGAGCCACCTTGCTGGCCATATATATATATATATATATATATATATATATATATATATATATATATATATGTATATATGTATGTATACACACACACACTACATATAAAATGTAGTCTAGATTGTTTCTTCAGCTATGACAGTGCCTGTGGGATTTACATTTTGGAGTTTGCAGTCCATTCACAGAGCCCAAGTTCCCTTTTCATAGGAAGGAGCTGTATGATGAAGCAGGCAAACTTATAGCCTGTTCGTTGACCCAAGAAAGGAATCAAGATGACAAGAGAACAAAGTTCTCTAATCTCCTGTTGTCTGCCTAAAGGGCAAAGCGAATCCAGGCTAGAAAGGTTCTATGAGGCTCTAGTCCGACCAGAAATGCTGGGATTGTTACAGCTCTTAGAAGAGAATCAAGGAGGTCTAGGTGGCCTGCAGAGGGCAGGGAACTGAGGTCCAGGGTCTCTTGGCAGCTACCTTGGCACCAGCGGCATAGGCGATGGCATGGTGAGCCTGGCCAGCCAGGTGGGTCCAAGGTCCAGCAATGAATGCTTCGGGAGAGAGAACGCTTCCCCAAGTGTTACAGCTCAGTAATGACAGCCACTCTTAGAAGATCCTCAGTGAAATAACTTTTGTGCTTTATTGCATGTGGACAGGGACCATATAAACATTGAGGAGTGGGGTGGGATTTAGGGTTAGCTGTTTCCTATTGGCTCCGTTTGAGATGTTAGTGATGCTCTATTTCCATGGGAAAGGACTCCAGGTATCAGTAGGGAGTCATGGTTACATGTTCCAGAGCAGGTACAGACACGGGTGGGGAGTTGCTCGACTCCTGCTGATCTTAAATCTCTGAGATTCCCAGGGTCTGAGCTCACTTGGTCTTACCAGTTCTTCTGTCTGCTGGCATGGCCTACTTGCCCTACAAACTCCTGCAGACTTATCTGTAGTCTAGACTAGATCTGAAAGGGGTCATTTGCACACTTAAATGACCTCTTTTTTTGCAAATAGGGATGGCCTTGCTTGCCCACTGGCAATGGCTGTTACATAATTACCCTGAATCAAGCTTTGACTTGAGGGTTAATATGTCACAGGCCATTAAAAATGAGTAAGGAAGCCACTAGAGCTTCCATTTTGCTAGGGATCGTAACTCCGGTACTGGAATTTTTCTGGGAACTACAATACTGTTAGAGTTCGGGGCGCTTGCGCTTATTCATGGGGGCCACTCACAGGAGCACAGAGTGCTTCTGTAGTCCGAGCCAACGATATGTAACCATCTGCTAAGTGGTCCATATCTCACAGCAGCATCCACCACATCTTAGCAGATCCCTTCCCAGGCAGCAGAGTTAGGGCACCAATATCTCAGCGTCCCAAACTCCTGGGGAAACCTGAACACGTTTGATTTCCCACATCTCCACAAATCCCTAGCTTCAGCCCTGGGACTCAGTTAGCTAAGCAGCAGATGCATGAGGAGTGCTCAGGATCTGCCCTTTCAGTCTCTTTGGAGAGGCAGCTAGCAATCATCCGTGCAGAGGTCTATATAGCCTGTATCCTTCCAGTCACTGTTCATGAGAGACACTGTCTGCGTGAGCTCACTGATATAGGAACACACCTCTTCCTGGCAGTCACGACTGCAGAAACCCAGTGCCCCTGCCCATGGTAGGGCCATTGCCAAGCTATTGTTCAATGCTCCTGGTCCTGGGGAACCGGAGGCAGGAATTAAAGAGTAAGCATGTAGGTCGGCTCTTTTGCTTCATTGCCACTGTTATCAGATAACACTTAGACAAGCTTCAAGCTGTAAAAGCTATTAGGCATCAGAGTCAACCCTTTTCTTAACATCTAAACGAGGCATGTCCAATTGTAGCGTGCTGGGAGCAGCATGCAGCCGCCTACAGCCAGGGATGGATCATGTGAGAGCCAAGAGTGGAAGGCGTGAGTCCAGGTGATAATAAAGATTATTTGATCCTGTCCAACACTCATACCAGTGGTCCAAGTTAAAAGAGCCATGGCTCTAGACAATTGACAAGCAGCTGGACTAAACAGTAATCAAAATGGTGCCACGGTACCTGTGAGTGTCACTGGGTGGTGAGAGGTAGCCTTTGGTCACAGCAGATGTCACTCAAACCAGAGCTCCTTGGTATGAAGAATTGCCACCTCCTCTGTATCTGTCTGTCATATCTGTTGTATTTTTGGCCAAAGAACAGGATAACCTAGGAGACGGCCTCACAAATCACCTCCTCAGTCCTTTGAGCCTGGGGAAGTCACATATAATATAGAAGAGAGGAATAGTAAAAAGAAGAATATCCATGTTTTTTCTGGGAATGGTAGATTTTCCTGGAATTTAGACACCACCTCTTTGCTGCTTTGATGTTTGCTTCTGCCATCATCAAGGTAACTGTCAACTGTTGTGGTACTGGGGGGGGGGGATGGAGTGTCACTTCATATGCAGATAGAATTATCATGAAGCTAACTGGTGGTTTTTTTTTTTTTTTTTTTTTTTGGTTTTTCAAGACAGGGTTTCTCTGTATAGCCCTGGCTGTCCTGGAACTCACTCTGTAGACCAGGCTGGCCTTGAACTCAGAAATCCACCTGTCTCTGCCTCCCAAGTGCTGGGATTAAAGGCACGTGCCACCATTGCCCGGCTAACTGGTGTTCTTTAAATGAAAATATCTCAAAGGGCTGGAGAGATGGCTCAACGGTTAAGAGCACTGACTGCTCTTCCAGAGGTCCTGAGTTCAATTCCCAGCAACCACATGGTGGCTCACAACCATCTATCATGGGATCTGATGCCCTCTTCTGGTGTATCTGAAGATAGCTACAGTGTACTTATATACATAAAATAAATAAATATTTAAGCCAGGCAGTGGTGGCGCACACCTTTAATCCCAGCACTTGGGAGGCAGAGGCAGGCAGATTTCTGAGTTTGAGGCTAGCCTGATCTACAGAGTGAGTTCCAGGACAGCCAGGGCTACACAGAGAAACCCTGTCTCGAAAAACCAAAAAAAAAAAAAAAATATATATATATATATATATCTGAGAGGTTCATGTATCTAAACACTTGATCCGTGGGTGGCAGTGATTGGAGAGTTTAGAAAGCCTTTAGGAGGTGCAGTCTTACCAGAGAAAGCACATTACCGGGGTGGGCTTCAGGGGCTATAGCATCTCCCCACTTTGTGTTTGCTCATTGGGCTTCTAGTGCATGATCAAAATGGAATCTCTCAGCTTTCTGCTCTTGCTGACATACCTTCCTTGACATTATGGTCATCTAGCCCTCTGGAGCAATAGGCTAGAGTAAACATGTCATTAAGTTGCTTTTGGTGGTGGTATCTCATCACAACAACTGAAATAAACAATTGGGGGTCATTCTGACTGCTGTCTAAGATGCAGCTGGCTTTGGCGGGCCTGCCTGCTAAGGAGCTTCTAATCTACAAACATCCTGTCCTCAAAGTAACAGTAGGGTGGGGTAGCAAGCTGCGTGGGTCACATAGGCAGTACAACTGTGTTACAAGAGCACACTCTGACCATTTGTGTGGTTTACAACTGTAATCCTAGTTATACAGAAGGCTGAGGCAGGAGGATTGTAAGAGGCAGGCCAGCCTGGGGAACTTATTGAGACTCTGTCTCAAAAAAAGTCAGTCTGTGTGTATGTGTGTGTGTGTGTCTGTCTGTCTGTCTATCTAAGGGGTTAGGAATGTACCCCAATAGTAGGATGTTTACCTAGCATGCTTTAAGCCCAGGAATCATTCCTAGTAGTAATAAATAAATAAACATAAGAGAGGGATTGGTTGATTCTAAGTTAAGTACGGTGGCGCAAGCCCATAATTCTAGCACTTGGGAAGCAGAGACAGGAGGGTTATGCATTCAAGGCCAGGCTAGGTCAGATGCTGAGGCCCTGTCTCAACAATAACAATAATAAAAGTATATTCTGAGGCATTAGGGGGTTAGGTTAGGGCTTGACCATAGGGATTTCAAGGGCACACAATTTAGCTCTTAGCAGCTATCCATGGGCAAGGGACAAGTTTTGTTTTATTTTGTTTTTTGGTTTTTGGGGTTTTTTGTTTTTGTTTTTGTTTTTTGTGGGGTTTTTTTGTGTGTGGGTGTTTTGGATAATAGTATTTATTCTCTCTCTGTGTCTCTTGATATTTATTTACATTTCAAATGTTTTCCCCTTTCCAGGTCTCCCCTTCAGAAGCCCCCTCCCCCAGGCCCCCTCCCCCTGCCTCTATGAGGGTGCTCCCCCATCCACCCACCCACTCCGGTCTTCCCTCCCTAACATTCCCCTACACTGGGGCATCTAACACCCTCAGGCCCAAGGGCCTCTCAAGGGACAAGTTTTTTAAAATCTGATTTAAGAAAAGAGAAGCAACAAGTTCTCTACAGCTGAGGCTGGTCTCGAACTCCTGCCCCTCCTCTAAACACTGGGATTGCAGGTGTGAGTCATCACACTGCCCAACTCCCACCACCGTTTCTTGGCTTAGGTTTTTTTGTGTATTACCTGGTACCGACCTCACTGCATTGATGTGCTGCCGGTGTTAGAGAGGGAGGAATCTGAGAGATAGAAACATGATGGAGGTCGCCCTCCCGCCTTGGTATGTAGAGCAACCTCAGCATGCTGATGAATCAATAAATTTCTCTTGCATTTTGCATAAAAAAAAAAAAAAAGACCTGATGGAAATTATACCCGGTGTTTCCAGGTTCTTGTCAAATAAAGAATTCAGAGATGGAACAAAGTAAGAGGGTGAGAGGGAGCTTATCTCAGAGCATATTCAAGAGGAAGTGCAGACTTACACACACACACACACACACACACACACACACACACACACACACACACACACACCAAAAGTAGCTGGTATGTTTTTCTAAAAGAAAATGAGAACCTGCAGGGTGGTACACACCTGTGGTCTCAGTACTTGGGAGGTAGAAACAGGAAGATGAGGAATTTGAGGCCAGCCTGCGTTACATGAGAATCCTAAGCCCACAGACATATGCAGAGAGACTGAGATGAGGGGCTGGATACAGACACAAACACAGAGACATTCATGCGCGCGCACACAGAGAGAGAGAGAGAGAGAGAGAGAGAGAGAGAGAGAGAGAGAGAGAGAGAGAGAGAGAGATACAGGGGGAGAAGGAGAGAGGGAGGGAAGGAGGGAGGGAGGATATCTTTGGGTTGTGTCTAGAGAAAAAGATCACAGAAACTGCTGAGAGAAATTAGGAGTCAGATCAGGAGCACAGAAAGCTCAAGGCCTTCCAGGGCTACAGAGCAAGTTGAATGCTGGACTAGAACACAGAAAACTACTTCAAAAGAAGTGGGGAGACAGCTCAGTGGCAGAGCACCAGCCTGGCTCATTCCAGGTTCTAAATTTAATCCTCTAGTGTTGAAGAGGGGGAGAGAGAAAGCCATGCCACATTTCTGTGAACAGTGTGTGTCCATGGAAAAGTTATGAGACGATAAAATATGACTGCTTCAGAGAATACAACATATCTGTTGACTCTAAAAAAATAAACTCATACATTTAGATAGCAGATCTTTAACCCAGGTCAAGTCCCTGATCTACCCCTGAGTTATGTATGACTTGGATGGATTACATGCTAATTTCTTCATCTGTAAGGCAGAAAGAGAACTAAACACAACTGTCCATTAGAGCTATTGTAAGGTGCAGACATCACAGCAGTGCTTGTCCAAGCACATTGCAGACACAGTCCTCTTCTTCAGTGCCTCCTCACTGCACCCCATGTGTTTTCCTATTCTTTACATTACCAAGAGAAAAACAGAGAAAAATACAAAATTACTTTAAAAATATGGAGATTGGGCCGGTGACACAGCTCAGCTTGTTGCCCGGTCTTATGATTGGAATTGGATCCCTGGGAGAGATAGAATTCCCAAAGGTTGTCCCTGCTTGCATACACTCCTACAAATGTACACACATACACACACACACACATACTCAAAGTTTTACATGTGGGAGGGAATTTATATGGTCCCTGTTTGTTTGTTTGTTTGTTGTTTTGTTTGTTTTTCGAGACAGGGTTTCTCTGTGTAGCCCTGGCTGTCCTGGAACTCACTCTGTAGACCAGGCTGGCCTCGAACTCAGAAATCCACCTGCCTCTGCCTCCCAAGTGCTGGGATTAAAGGCGTGCGCCACCACTGCCCGGCTATGGTCCCTGTTTTTGATCCTACTAGTGCTAGCTTGCTTCTGAGGCTGACTGACTAAAAGACTGGCACACTGCTAGAGATATCTGGCATAGATTTCTTTCTTCCTGGTGTGTCTTTACACAGAAGGCTCACAGCCTCAGACTTTCACCTAGCTTCAGTTGGCTTGTCAATCACCAGGTGATCTTCATAATTCACTATTGTTCCTGCCATTTGCTGTGAGTAGGCGCCATCTTCTCTTGTGCTGAGTCAACAGCTATTGCTGGGTTGGTTTGCTATTGTTGCTGTTGTTGTTAGAGACAGGGTCTTTTGCAGCCCACACTAATCTTAAGGCTGAAGGCTGGCCTTGAACTCTTGATCATCCTGCCTCTGCCTCCTTCTTAGGTGCTGGGATTACGGGTATGTGCCCCATGATCAGATTTGTTTTTCTTGTGAGACAATGTGGTGCTATTCTTGGTTGTCAGTTTGACTACATCTAGAATTAAAATCCAAGCTGCTAGGTACACCTATGAGGGAGTTTTCTTGATCACTTGAGGTGGGAAGACAAAGCCTAAATCTGGGCCACAGCTTCTGGTGGCAGCCTATATAAGGCATATGGAAGAAGGAAGCTCTTGCCTTTGCCAGTCTGCCCTCATTCTTGCTGGCTAGTTCATCCCTTCACTGATTAGAGCCTACTTCTCTGAGATTCTGACATATACTGAAGACCAGCCGAGAAATTCAGCCTCATGAACCAAACAGCTATTGGATTCTTGGACTTTCTGTCAGCATTCAGCCATGGTTGGAATAGTCAGACCACAGCCTGTAAGCCACTCTAATAAATTCCATTCATATTATATAGTATATATTATATTATATAATATATAATTCATATTATATATGTATATATTCATTCTCTCAGTTCTTTTCCCTATGGAGCCCTAATACAGAATCTTGTTCTGTGGCAGTAGCAATCTTCCTGCTTCAGCCCTAGAGTGCTGGGATTACAGGCCTGTGCTACAGTGCCCAGCTCAATGGCAAACATTTGCCATGCATATTTCTTCTTTCACTTGCCACAACTCTCTCCTAGAACCTCCGATAAGACTCCTAAGACCCGGAGTTGTTCTATTTACTGACTGTGTAACAGAGACCAGCCTTTTCAGTCCCGTCTTTCAAAGCATTCATAGGTCTCTCAGCTACACTAAGATTCTCTGGGTTCAGAAATCTGGAGCCTTCAGTCAAGTGATTCGATTTTTCCTTATGTGCTTTATAACAGTTCAAACCCAACACATCTCATTAATGTTAAATATAACTTAAACCAATAATTTCTGGTTTATTTTACCTTCAGGGCACTAATTATGAAATCCCAGAACAGAATGGCCATGTGCCCCTGTTTGTAAAGAACTCTCAGTTTTATTAATTACAAAGCTTGTCACAAAGCCAAGGCAGGGCCTCTTTTCATTGGTCTTGCTGGGTCTCCAAGGTTCATTTCCCTACTTGTTTCTTGAGTCCCTCATAATGTCTACTTACTTTCCTTTTTGTTTCTTTCTTTCTTTTCTCCCTCTTGGACACTCTTCAGCATCTTAAGTGCATTCAGAGCAAAGCTGCAGTAAAACAGATCACCTTATTATCATGGACCTTATATACCGAACAGGGAATTGGAGACATCCATCAACTAATCTTCAAATCTGTCATTTCAAACAGCACATAGGAGCATGAGAGAAAATGATTGAACCCTGAGAAAATCTCTGGAAGTGAAGGCTTCATCTAGGAAGTGGCAGCTGAGCTGTGGAGAAAAAGGTAGAGTGTGCCAGGTGCCATCTCTTTTAAGAGTCTGGAGTAGGAAGAGAACCAGGCCTGACACTATATCGACTCCTGCTAGCCTTACAGTTGGTATCATAAATATTTACAGAAGGAATGGACAATGTGAATATAAAATCACTGAAAATGTGTCCTTGTTTTGATGTGTATCGATTAATGACTTGAACTGTTAGTAAAAGAGATCCAGAGTAGAAGACAGAGGAGAATGTTGTACAAAAGGTTTGAAGTAGTAGGTAGTAACATCATACGCTAGCCTTTAATAAGAGCATGCGAGACTAGCCGGGCATGGTGGGATACTCCTGAAATCTTTAGCCCTCTAGAGGCTGAGACAGGGAAGGCTCTTCATGAATTCAAGGCCAGTCTGGGCTACACAGTGAGTTCCAGATCAACACAGGCTACGGAGTGAGACCTGGTCTCAAAAAGCAAACAAGCAGAATATGTAGAGAATTTTATCCTCTGTTCCCCCCAGCAAATGGACACCCGAAAAAAAGAATTCATTACTTTAATGATTCCTGTTATATGTTAGACACCGTGCAAAAGATTTCTTGGAAACATTTCCTACTGTTACCCCAACTTTACAGGCTGAAGCCAGAGGTATGGAGGTTGCTTATTCTGTTAGTTAGCAGCAGACCCAAAGCCACGAATCGCAGCCCCTCTATCACCTATGGGCAAGAGAGAGGTAATCATGTATAACTGAGTTTAGCCCTCTTGGCAGGATGAGCCAGCTGTGGAGCTGAGAGCAAAGGGGTGTCAGAATTTAATGAACTAATCATTGAATTTAACCCCCCTCTATTAATAAAATAGCCTTTTAATTATATTCTGGCTTCCATATAGACTTTTCTGCTGGAAGGTAATGCACTGACCAGTCTACACAGGCATTTTGGTATGTTTGGCAATTTTATTACTCATTGTGAGTTACTCTTAATGGCTGAGCCATCTCTCTCTCTCTCTCTCTCTCTCTCTCTCTCTCTCTCTCTCTCTGGTTTTTCGAGACAGGGTTTCTCTGTGTAGCCCTGGCTGTCCTGGAACTCACTCTGTAGTCCAGGCTGTCCTGGAACTCAAGAAATCCACCTGCTCTGCCTCCCAAGTGTGCCACCACTGCCTGGTGCTGAGCCATCTCTGTAGCCCCTAAAACAAGTAAAAATTATGAAAGTCTTGACTATTTTCTCATGAAGGGCTAGTTTAAAAAAATAAAGCCAATGAATAAGAACAAAATATTGTCAGGCTGCCTGCAAGGATGTGGTTTCCGACATGGAGATGAGCCTGTGTCCCTTATCTTCTTTGTTGAGGCTCCTAGCACAGCCTGAGAGCTTCCTTTGTTTCCCACAGTGCCTTTCTCAAACTCCCACCTTTGCACTGGCACACACCCTAGAGGGAAATGCTCCTTGCTTTTCACAGTGTACCTAATTTTCTGTGCTATGGCAGCTGGCAGCCGGAGGTTGTCATTAGCCTCACAGTGTCAAGTGCATCTTATGCTAGGAGCAGGCTGTTCGCTAATATCATAAAACCCGATGTTCTTGACAAATGCTGGTTTTCAGAAGCCACCAGGCTCCAGGCCTGCCCTAAGGCTGGTCCCAACAGTTGTGTGACACTAGCCTCATAGTGGGTCTCTGCATGCAATTAGCTCCAGACTCCACTCTTTGTCTGCACGAGTTTTATTTCACTTTTTCCTCTTCTGTTAATTCATTTCACAGGCAAAACTGAGACAACTGCAAAGGTTTAAAAGAGCAAGTGTCATAAAATCGAGGCCATTTGACCTTGACAGGCTCGTCTGAAGCACATTTGAAGACTTGAATAGCGCCCTCCCCAACACACACACAAGAAACATTCTTATTCATATTCTTTCGGACTGAAACATCCATTTCTTCCTAGGAAGCATGGAAAACCAAGCCATGCAAAGTCAGATTTAGGACTGAAAAGGATCTAGCATGGTCTCAAGACTCCGAAGGTCCACGAGGCCCGGCGAGGGGGGAGGGGAGGCCGGCAAGTGGCAATTGTTCAGAAAAACAATATAGCATTCCTGTTAGTTGGTTTTACAGCCATTTTCCCCAGAGCAGTTACTCGAGAAATGACTAACGGTTGGGCTAGAGCCCCTCGGAATCTCTCGTCCCCCGGAGAGAACCGCGTAGGATGAATAAGGGCGGTGTATATCAGCCTCCACTGGCCAGCCAACATGGCCACCTTCACATGGTAGAGGGGCACACGGCGCTGGTGCACGAGGTGGCGAATGGCGGGGGTGGGGTGGGGGAGTGGGGGTGTTAGCGGAGAGACCCTCGGAGAGAGCCACAGCACAAAACGGCCGCCACCCCCGCAGCCGCCGCTGGGGGGCGCGTGCACCCGCAGACCTCCGTGGGCAACGGTCGGAAGGGATGTACCATGCCCTCGCACAGGGGAGACCGTCCCTCAAATCCAAATCGTCTCTTCTCCAGCAATCAATGTGGGAAGGGGCATAAAACCCAAGTCGACTTACTTACATCTCCACTTAACCCACGCCATCAAGATGACTGACAACTGGCAGGAGGCGCGGTTAGCTCCGCTCACTCCCCCCCCCGTCGGTAGAATGGTCCAGCCCGAGCTCCGCCGGCGGACCACCCGGTCAACCCCCATCCGCCCGCCCGTGGCGCATTGGCGCGCGACGCCGAGGGGCGGGGCCCGAGCCGGGCGCGCGCTGGCGCTGCTCTATAAATACTGGGTCGCTTCGCCCGCCGCTTCGTTCGCTCCGAGTCTCCAGGCTGCCTAGAGCTGAAGTGATCTTCCCTTTGCGTCCTCCGCAGTCCTCTGCCTCGCCGCCGCTCCGTCTCCTCACAGTCGCCTTCTCTCACCGCCGCCGCCATGAACGGGCAGCTCAACGGCTTCCATGAGGCATTCATCGAGGAGGGAACGTTCCTCTTCACTTCAGAGTCTGTAGGGGAAGGTCACCCAGGTGAGCCGACGGGGACTCGGAAAGGGAAGGACGGAGGGAAGTGGCGCTGGGGGGGGTGTCAAGGCCGTCTCCGGCGGTGGGCACAGCTACGGCCGCGCGCTTCCCTCGTGGCGCCGCGAGTTTGCAATGTGTGGCCCGCTCCCCTCCCCCTTTCTCCGCTCGTCATCCGGCGGCGCGCCCCGGTATGCGGAAGGTTCCAGAAGTCGAGAAGGGCGGGGGCTCGAGGCAGTTTGAGATCGGCGCGGGGAGGGCACTGCTTCCTCCTCTTTAGTCCCCGTCGTCTGGAAAAACCTCAAGTGGGCGACCCCGCCCCGCGTGCTCGCGTCCGGCTGCCGGGAGCGCGCGCCCCCGCATTGCAGCGGCTACCACGTGTTCGCCGCATGTGGAATTGGGGCGAAGCGGAGCTGGCGGCCTCTACCCACCCGACCCCTGGGTTTGGAAGTGGGGATTGATGTCTCCAAAGGTCTCATCTCTTATGATCCATGGCTTCCGGCCACTAAAAACGCTTAAAGAGCATGGGTGAACATGCCCTTAGACCTTCAAGGTGACAGACAGCCGCTGACTAAATATAGCACGAGTTGGAGAAGGCATCCCTTATTTGGAGTGTGCGTGAAAAGGATGAAGCGCATGAATTAAGTGCATACTCCCATCGCATTAGGTTTCCTTTTAAAGTCTTTCCTTTGGTCTTTTCCTACGATTAATGGAGGATATATTTCATGTTTCTTTAAGGCTTTGTCCACTGAACCGCCATGATGAGGTTGGTTACAAAGAATCAATTATACGGAACTTTGGGTGTCAGACTGAACATAACCATCTAATACTAATATTCGGTTTGAGCTGTTTCTGTCCTTTGGGAGTCCACAGCAACATTACTACATGGTCTGTCAGGAGGATCTTGATGAGTGATGGTTGAAAGCAAGTGTTGCTGTGCTTCCTCCCACACTCCCCTCATGGAAAGGGGTACTTCCATATCTATTGAACCACACCTTATTACAGTTAATAGATTTGATGAAGGTTCTATGGCGTAATACGCATTTTGGGGTGGTGGAGTAGTAGTAACAAAACAATCGAGGAGACTAGAGCCAAGCATGGTGGTACACTACTATAATCCCAGCATTTAAAGTATGGAAGCAGTTTAGTTTGTCAGCCTGGGCTATGTGTAAGACCCTGTCTCAATACCACAAACATTCCAGACCAGGATACTGTCATTTTCTAAATTGATAAATCAAGGAAAATCTGAATATGGTTTAGAACACACTTGAACAGTTTCCTGGATCATTTTCTATTTGCTGGTGTTCCTTCTGTTCAGTTTATTTTCATGGTTAAAAATAAAAAATCTCATTTCCCTAATTAGTTGGTATTAGGTTCTAGAGTGGTGATTCTACATTGGGTTTGGTTCATTCAGAACCCCAAGTACATAGGTGTGGTACTAGTTATATAACAAGAAACTGAGTATTGTCTAATAATAGAGGAAATGGACTGTTTGAAGAAGTTAATGACCTAACAGTTGGCTCTTTAGTGGGTTTGTAATGAATTTTATAAATGTGGGGGATAAAATAGAACAGTTGTCACCAGGCAGTGGTGGCGCGCGCCTTTAATCCCAGCACTTGGGAGGCAGAGGCAGGTGGATTTCTAAGTTCCAGGCCAGCCTGGTCTACAGAGTGAGTTCCAGGACAGTCAGGGCTACACAGAGAAACCCTGTCTCGAAAAAAAAAAAAAAAAAAAAACCAACAACCACCAAAAAAAAAAGAGTTGAAATGTTTTGAGGTGGAACTGAATTCATTGTAAGTGTGAGCTATGTAATGGGCTAGGATGTGTTAAATACGTCGAAAGTTATTGCCTAACTGAATTGATGAGCTTGTGTTAAGGCCACAATATCAAGTTTTCAAGTAAAATATATCCCTATATACAACAATTTTTATATTCCAGCAAATAGCTTCTGGTAAAACAGTTCTTTAATAATAGGCTATGTGGGTAGTGCCTTTGAGATTTTTCAGGGGGTTAAAAAAAGTACTTGCTGCCAAGCCTATTGTGCCCTGAGTTCAGTCCCTGGGACCTAGGACACATAATGAAGAAAACCAGATTCCTCTCAATGTTGTTTTCTGATCTCTACATGAACATGAACACTATGGCACAAATGTGAGCCATGTATGCCCAAGTAATGCAGGTTTTTTGGTTTTTTTTCCCCCTTTTTTCTGGTTTTTCGAGACAGGGTTTCTCTGCGTAGCCCTGGCTGTCCTGGAACTCAACTCTGTAGACCATGCTGGCCTTGAATGCAGCATTTTTTAAATTTGTTTTTTACCATAAGAAGTTCAAGTCTGGAATGGTGGCACGTGCTGTCCCAGCATTTTGGAGACTGAGGCAAAGATTGCCATGAGTCTGAGCTCAGATTAGGTATGCTGAAATCCAATCTCAAATCATAAAAAAAAAAAAAAAAAGCCAAATACATGGTGGTAGTCTATGCCTTTAATCCCAGCACTCAGGAAGCAGAGGCAGGTGGATCTCTTGAGTTCAAGGCCAGCCTGGTTTACAGAGCGAGTTCCAGAACAGCCAGAGCTGCACAGAGAAACCTATCTTGAAAAACAAAAGACTCTAGAGATCTCCCCTCCCTAGTTGCAGATACAGCTATAATTTTTTGACATCATGATAAGATTCTGTCCCTACAAATTCACAGCTATATTAGGCCCTCAGGTTGATCATAAACTGCTAGTTACGTGGTAAGATAGGGTTAGTAGTAATAGTTAAATTGAACCAGGAATTTTTATTTTCCAGATAAGATTTGTGACCAAATCAGTGATGCTGTTCTTGATGCACACCTTCAGCAGGACCCTGATGCTAAAGTGGCTTGTGGTAGGTACAACAAAACACTTGTTTATGAATGGCAAAAAGGGCATTTGAAGCAAAGTGGTGGAGGTAAAACTGCTACTTGGGAGGTTGAGGCTGAAGGTAGCAAGTTATGTGAGCATGTTAAATGCCTATGTGGATAATTTACTAAGATCTTATCTCAAAAAAGGAAAATGAAGCCCAGGGATACGGCATGTATAACATGATTGAGTTCCTCAGCATACACACACACACCTCAATATTTTAAGTATAAATTTTTGTTTTATTAGAAACTGTTGCTAAAACTGGAATGATCCTTCTTGCTGGGGAAATTACATCCAGAGCTGCCATTGATTACCAGAAAGTGGTTCGTGAAGCCATAAAGCACATTGGATATGATGACTCTTCCAAAGGTATATTTTAAAGATTTTTTTCCTGTAAACTCATTTTTGCAGATAAAGAATCGGATGCTAATGGGAGAAGCTTCTAGAATGTTCCTAGTCATCCTTGACTGTATAGTTATACCATATCTTCTTATCTTTCTGATTCTGCCTATTTTGTTCTCTAAAACGTGACATTTAGTATAAAAAGCAGTCTCCTACAAATAGAATAACAGATTCACATGAACAGAGTGGTCAGACATGATGGTGCACCTGTAAACTCAGCTGCTGGATACCAAAGCAGGAGTTAGCTGCTTAATTGTAGTTTGAAGCTAGCTAGCCAAGTAATGTAGAGGGGGCAATAAGTGAATTCTGTGAATATAGTCTTTTAAAGAAGTGCTTGACCACTTCGCTTTGGCATGTCCAGATTTCTATCAGCACTGCTACTGCTAACATTTTGGAGTTAAAACAAGGGTTACTGGAACACTTTGTTATTGTAGGGTTTGACTACAAGACTTGTAATGTGTTGGTTGCCTTGGAACAACAGTCACCAGATATTGCCCAAGGTGTTCATCTTGACCGGAATGAGGAAGACATTGGTGCAGGAGACCAGGTATTGTGATGGTTTTTTAGGATCTTTTTAAATATTAAATTCTGAAGCTTGTATTGAACACTTCTCCATATTTTTAGGGTTTGATGTTTGGTTATGCCACTGATGAGACTGAAGAGTGTATGCCTTTAACCATTGTCTTAGCACACAAGCTTAATGCCAAACTGGCTGAACTACGCCGCAATGGCACATTGCCTTGGTTACGCCCAGATTCTAAAACTCAAGTAAGTGGTGATCTTAAAACCTACATTTGTTTCAAATTACATTAAAAATCCCAAGTTACTTAATTATAGCTGACTGGGGAGAATAGTACTTGTCTTTTTTGCTATATTTAAACTTATGGTAGAGAACCCACTGTAAAGCTGTTTGATTAGACAACTGTTCTTATCTATTTTGCATTCAAGGTGACTGTGCAGTATATGCAAGATCGAGGTGCTGTGCTTCCCATCAGAGTCCACACGATTGTTATATCTGTTCAGCATGATGAAGAAGTTTGTCTTGATGAGATGAGGGATGCTCTGAAGGAAAAAGTGATCAAAGCTGTTGTACCTGCAAAATACCTTGATGAGGATACTATTTACCACCTACAGCCAAGTGGCAGATTTGTTATTGGTGGGCCTCAGGTAATATGAAATGCTCTGGTTTATCATTGGTTACTAAAATATTTTGGCTGCCCCCTTCCCTGCACGCATACCCTGTATCTTTTGTAGCCTAGGCTACCATAGAATTCACTGTGTATCTAATGTTATGGCAGTGTGCAGCTTCAACACCTTGTCCTGCCTCAGCCTCCCAGGTGCCAGGATTATGGGTATGAGCTACTTCTGGCTATATATGAATATATAATGGTTTCTAATAGCCTAATCAAGAATCACTTACTAGAAAAATTACATGGCCAGGAGTGGTAACACACTTTAAATCCCAGTACTTAGGAGTCAGAAGCAGGTGGATCTCTGAGTTCCAGGCCAGCCTGGATTACATACAAAGCAGGTTCCTGGACATCCAGGGCTATTACACTGTCTCAAGGGGGGAAAATTGTATGACTTAAATCCTATAATTCCAGGGTGATGCTGGTTTGACTGGCCGAAAAATCATTGTGGATACTTATGGCGGTTGGGGAGCTCATGGAGGAGGGGCCTTTTCAGGAAAGGATTATACCAAAGTGGACCGCTCAGCTGCTTATGCTGCTCGTTGGGTGGCAAAATCCCTTGTTAAAGGAGGTCTGTGCAGGAGGGTTCTTGTTCAGGTATGTAATGAACATTTACATGGGAGAAGGGTACTTAGTAAAATATTTCAAATACTTTCCTATTTATAACAATGTATTGCTGACTTTTAGGTCTCTTATGCTATTGGAGTGTCTCATCCATTGTCGATCTCCATTTTCCATTATGGCACTTCTCAGAAGAGTGAGAGAGAGCTGTTAGAAATTGTAAAGAAGAATTTTGATCTTCGCCCTGGGGTCATTGTCAGGTAAAGATGGTAAAACCTATTGCTAGTGAGAAATAAGGGGTTGGGACATACATACTAAAATCTGTGGAGATAAAGGTAGACTCCTCATGCAGGGAAACAAATTTTAATTCCTAGATTGCTTGGAGAGGGACCTAGCTGATAAAGTTGGTGTTTTGTGACTTAAAATAACATTCTAGAAAGTTCTCCATTTTTGTTTCTGAGCTTTGTGCTTATCTTAACTAAGAGTGCTACATTAAGAATTAATAAGCTAAAGTGGGATGCTCAAAGTTACAAAGAAAATAACCATAGTGGTCAGTGATTGGACCTTGGTAAGTATTCAATTGGAATTCCTGAGAATGAACAAGGGAAGTAACAAACACTTTCGCCATGAACTTTTTTCCTAGCAAACCCAGGGAGAACTGAACTCATTTGCCAGAGCTCTTGAAATGAGTCTTGCTGATTGTTTTGCTTTGTTTTAATTTAATGCTACCTTATTAAGTTACGGACTTGTATATTCCAGGGATCTGGATCTGAAGAAGCCAATTTATCAGAGGACTGCAGCCTATGGCCACTTTGGTAGGGACAGCTTCCCATGGGAAGTGCCCAAAAAGCTTAAATATTGAAAGTGTTAGCCTTTTTTCCCCAGACTTGTTGGCGTAGGTTACAGAGAAGCCTTCAAGTTCTGAGGGAAAGGGCCTTCTTCCTAAATTTTTCTG
>CM052700.1:68490064-68561255 GCA_028551405.1 Uromys caudimaculatus | reverse complement strand
GTGTGTGTGTGTGTGTGTGTGTGTGTGTGTGTGTGTGTGAGGGCAGGAACCTGGAAGCAGGAGCTGATGCAGAGACCATGGAGAAGTGCTGCTTACTGGCTTGCTCCTCATAACTTGCTCAGTCTGTTTTTTTATAACATCCAGGACTACCTTGCTCAAGGATGGCACTGCCCACAGTGAGCTGGACCCTACTATATTGCTCAGTAATCAAGGCGATACCCCATAGACTTGCCAATCTGACAGAAGCATTTTGTCAGTTAGGAAACCCTCTTCCCAGATATGTCTAGATTTGTGTCAGGTTGACAAAACTCAATCAGCGTAGTGTGTCTATATATATGTGAGTGCAGTGTTCTCTGAGGCCAGAAGAGGGGGTCAGATCCCCTAGAACTGGTGTTGTAGGCCATTGTGAAGTGGCAGATGTGGCTTCTGAGAACCAAACTCCCATCTTCTGGAAGAGCAGCAGTTGTTCTGACCTCTGAGCCATGTCTACCATCCTGGAGGACACCGTTTGTCCTTTTATTGTAGGTTCTGGGGACTGAACTGTGGGCAAACATTGCACAGCAAGTATTTTTACTCATTGAGCCATCCCGGTGATAGCATTTAATGTTGAGAAAACAGTTAATTCTCACTCTGATGGAATTTTAGCACACAGAACACATCTATCTAGATGGCATGGGGGCATGCACCTGTAATCCCAGCCCTCAGATGGAGGCAGGAGGATCACAAATTTGAGAACAGCTTGAGCTATGTCTTCATGCTCAGTCTCAAATGAACAAGCAAATATCAACTCCCCGTATCCACTCAGTACTCTGTCTTCTCCAGGCTTTCCCCTAGCAGCCAGCCCAGATATGGTAGACTGGTTTGAAGGTCGGATAATTAGCAAAGGCTTGCTTCTGGTTCTGTTGTACTACCAGGGCCAGGGCCTTGACTCTGAACACTAAGCCCTATATGAATCTGACTGTTGACTAACATTCTTCCAGGACGGGCCTGCCAGGGTCCCTGGGCATTGAGCCACCCAACTGTGGCTGCCCATTGGGTGCATACTCTCCTGAACCTCTCACCCTGTTAGGCACAGACCATTTGGCAAGGTTCTACTTCTAAACTATTTATATTATGAGTCATAACAGTAGTAAATGACAGTTATGAAGTAGAATGAAGATAATTTTATGGTTGGGGGGTCTCTGCATTAGGAAGGTTGAGAACTGCTGACCTAGGGATTTGGAAGGGAATGAGAGCCTCCTTGACTGAGTGTTCTGCTTCCTATGTGACTTCAGGCTGTGCCCCAGGGTAAGGCCTTCCTGGGGCCAGCAAGTTAGACCAGATTGATTATATATTATGGTCCTGTGACTGTGTGAAGGGAGAGGTTGTTGCTTTGGGTCGAGCTTGAAATCATACGCCCTCTGTCCTGGAACTCAGGAGTTCCAGGTGCCTCTGCCTCCTGAGTGCTGGGATTAAAGGCATAGCCACCATGACCAGCTAAGGGGTTAGTCTTTTGAGAATTGGGGCATAGAGAGACTTCATGTGTCAAGGCACCTGGCATGGTGCCTCAATACATGTAATCTCTAGTGCTCAGGAAGCAGAGGCAGGAGGATTGTCATAGAGTTGAAGCCAATCTGGGCTACAGATTGAGTTTCATAGCAGCCTAGGTTCCAAAGTGAGACTCTGTCTCAGTAAAACAATCAAACAACAATTGGTCACGGTGGTGTGCTTTTGTGATCCCAGCACTCAGGAGTCAGGAGGATCAAGAGTTCAAGGCCAGTTTGAGATGCATAATTTAGAGGCTAGCCTGACTACATGAGAGCTTGTCTCAAAAACAAAACACCAAATTAGCACACACATACCTGTACACACCCCCAAACCCAACCAGAATGTGTCAGGGCCCCAGACACTCTCGTGGAACTTTGCTTCAAAACCAGCCTGGTTTACAGAGAGAGTTCCAGGGCAGCCAAGGCTACACAGAGAAACCCTGTCTCGAAAAACCAAGAGGAAGAAGAAAAGGAGGAAGGGGAAGAGGGAGGAGGGATGGGAGGAGGGAGGAAGAGGTGGATGAGGATCAGAGGATCATCACATGTACTCAGGGCAATGAGACAGCAGGGGGAGGAGAAAAAAGTAGTGTAGGGCCAGTGCCCAACCCAGGAAATGTGACTAACCAGCCACAGCAGGGCCTGAGTAGCCTCTGGCCTCTGCCTGGGCTAGTGGGTGGAATGGGGCTTTCCTTGCAGTCTGACTCTTTAAACTGTTCAGAATCTGCCTTGCCTGAGACTGCTGTGATGAGACCTTGTCAGGCTTTAAAATCCCAGTGGCCATGTCTGAGAAAAAGCAGCCTTCCATCAGCTTGGCTCAGTCTTTCGGACCTCTGAGTACTGAGCCTCCCCATGGGTGGGGCAGGTGGGCGGGACAGCCCAGTGGAGAAGAGGGAAGTAAGAAGCTAGCGTGGGGCAGGCTGAGACGAGTTTGAGAAGAAAAAGTCTGTGAGGAGGTAAAACTGGGAAGGGCTCTGTAGACTCTCTGGGTGGATAGGTGAGGGCTGGCTGCTAGGGTCCGGGAACAGGTGGGAATGGTGTCCCCAGGCATAAGTTAGGCTCAGATCATTATCTGTAGTTTTGCAGCTGCAGGGGAGGAGCTAAAGGGCCTGGGCTCATCCTGGTCTGTAGGAGGTGGTCTCAGACTTCTGAGTGATCCCCAGAGGCCATCAGCCTGTCAGGAGGTGAATTCTGATCTGGTGGTGTCCATCCCCAAGATAGCACTAACCTGGGCTTAGACAACTGAACTGGAAGGACCTGAGAAGGAGCAAGGTAGGCTCAGCTACTTGAGGGGCATTCAGCCAGCCCCAGCAGAGGGTCAGCTGGGGAACAATGTGGAGAGAGATGAAGGTAGAATCTGGGGATGTGGGGAGCAGGATCTGCTTTGGCGTATGGGGAAAGAGGACTGTCCTGGGGGTTCAGAGCCACTGCTGTTCCCACTTTTAAGGAACATGGGTCATAGTCCAGAAAGTCCTGGGCTTTCTTGTACTGACACCCCATTTCCTCCCTAGGGCTGCTATTATTGCAGCTCACACTACCGGTGCAGATAGGGTCTGTGAGAGGAAATGACCTGTTGAGGGTCAGGGTCCAAGAGGGCAAAAACAACCCCACTTTTGCTCTGTACTGGGTCACTGGTGCACAACTAGGTCATTGATAGGATCAAGCATTTTGCTGAAGGTAGGAGTGGTCCCACTTCTAAGCCCCAGTGTGTCCTTAAAAGGTATTGTAGCCAGAGCTAGCCAGCAGGGCGCGCATCCTCTCCCTCTACTCACGGATGGGCCTCTTTGCCCTCTGGCTTTCTGCTTCAAGGGTGCTCAGGCTTTGCCTGGATGTCGAGATCCTAGGCAATCCCATTGGTTTCATCTAAGTCCAGTAGTTGGAACTCAGCTAATCAGGGCAATCAGACACATTCTTCAGGCAGTCAGGTGTGCCCAAAGCCATGGCAAACTCTGCTTCCTGCTCCAAAGGTGCTTTATTGTCTCAGGGAGAAAGCCAGTCCCTAAAACTCATCACATCATGGCACAATGGGAAAAAGGAGTCTTCAGCAGAAGTGCCCAGCTGTAATGCAGCTCAGTGGTAGAGCATTTTCTAGCTATGCCTCAGGGTCCTGGGTCTGGTTCCTAGCATGCTTCCCATTCCCAGAGGAAGACATAGAAAAGGCTGCCTGTGAGGTGGTGAGTTTTCCACCACCAGAAGCATTCAAGAGGAGGATGGTGAAGCGTGCCACAGAAGAGGGCTCTTTTGTGTGCTCTGAGGACTATCTAAGTGCTAAATCTTCTTATGCTGGTCTGTGATTATGTGACAGTCTGACAGGGAGGAAGTTGGTCTGTGGTTTCATTGGGTGTGATGGCTCCCCACTTCCTGAACCTTCTAGGTAGGCCACATGGACTGTTCGTCATGCTGTGAACAGAACTTGAAGGAATGGAAGTGAATAGACTCTGTCATGGACGCTTGTGTGCCCTCCTGCTGTTAGCACAAGAGGGCGGCGAGGTGTGCTCTAAGCCTGCAAGCAGAGGTTGTTGGGACAGGGCTGGGAAAACAGGGGCTGAGTCTACGAGTGGTCGATTATCCCGCAGACAGCTAAGGTTGACGTGAGCCCACGGGGATGGAGGGGCTGTGACACGTAGACTGTGGGAGCTTAAGGAGCCGTAGGAACAGGTCAGAGGGCTGAAACGAGGAGACAGGAGTGGAAGACCCTTCCCCAGGAAGACCACAGGCAGAACCTCGAGCTGATGGGAGGGCAGCCGGAGCCTCAGTCAGAACCTGGATCTCCTCTCACACTGCTACCCAGTCTCCAACTGTGCAGCCTGGTTTTAGCTAGCTCAGTGTCCCCCATGCACCCCACTCTGCCCTTGGGAGCTGGACTTGAACGTGGAGCTCATGCTAGGTGAGCTCTCTGCCTGGCTGCCTTTCTACTTTTTGTCTTGAGATTAGCCACATTATGTTGCACAGGCCTTGAACACACTCAGCATCTCAGACTGGCCTTGAACTTCTGATATGTATCAATTAATGGGGATTATAGGTTTGTAGCAGCCTGCCTAGCGTTGTCAGGGGTTTTTAAAGCCTCCCTCTCTTCACGGTTCCAGTGCACCAGGTGTTAGACTAAGCTGTTCTCAGACCTCACTGCACTAAGAGGATCACTTTAAACATCTATTCAGAACGCTTGCAGCCTGTGGAGGCAGATTCTCCAGGCCTCTGAATGCACTGATACTGTTGAAGAAACACTTAGGGGCTGGGGATGGAGCTGGTGGTAGAGTTCCACGTAGCATGCACACAGACCTGGATTTGATCTTTAGCTATGCATAAACCAAACCTGGTGATCCAAACTGGGGGAGGGGGTGAAGGCAGGAGAATCAGAGTTCAAGGTGTCCTTGGCTACCTAGTGAATTCAAGGCCAGCTTAAGGCTACAAGAGACCCTGTGCCAAAAGAAAAAAGAAATAAAAGGAAAAAATTTACTCTTTGATACGTGATACCATAAGGAAGGCTTTAACAGGACCGCCACTAAAGTATAGGGACCATAGTACCAGGTCTTGCAGTGTGGGAGAAAGACTAGTCATGGGGTGAGCAAACGAGACTCACCCCCGTGTAGAGCTGGCTTAGGATCAGCACATGGACACTTACTATACGGAAGAGCCAGGGGGCTGGGAGGTTCCGGCAAACTAACCGAACAGGATTCTTGCTGAAGATAGTCTGGATGGTCAGATGTCATGTGGGGGTGGTGCAGGCTGAGGAACCAGATCGAGTAAAGGATGATGGGATGTGGATTATGGGGACTTGGCAGCTGAACTGATTTTTCAAGGATCTTTGGCAGGAGCTGGATTTGACAGGTCTAGAAGTTTCGGATGGAGTGATGGTATTTAGCCAGAGTCTTTGCCAGGCTATCTTTTTTTTAAAAAAACATTCATTTATTTGTGTGTGTGTGTGTGTGTGTGTGTGTGTGTGTGTGTGTGTGTGTATACATGCCATGGTGTGTATACAGTTCACATCAGAACCCTGCAGTGACATGGAGTGGAGGAGGACACATAGTTTGAGTTCCAGCCTAATTTCTCTTCTGGCAACACAGAACTGAAAACAGTGAAGCTGTGGGCTCAGTCTGTCTCCTTCCTGAGTTTCATCAGTTCCTGAGTCACAGGCTGGGCTGCCCCTAGCGGGATAGGGGTGGAGGGTGGGTAAGGTGGAGGGTGGGGGGAGAATGTGGGCACGCCCTACGGAGTTCCCTCCCTGGGGGAAGTGTCATGCTGAAAAAATTCTTCCTCTGGGAGGTTGGCCGAGAAAGGGAGAGGGGCGATTCCCCTGGCGTGTTGTCTTTCCTGGGGCTCTGCCTCTTGCGGTTTCCTACTCGGCTCCACCGTCAGCGCTGACCCAGCCACTGAGAATCTCTTCTAGCCTCCAGAACAGTCTGTAGTATCCGCTTTGCACTTGAGTGGAAAGCATGCACACTGAATTAAACACTGATGACACATGTTCTCTGCCTTTTAAGCCTTAAAACGAACAACAAAACAAACAAACAAAATAGGCCTGAGACATGGCTCGTGCGCAGTAAGGGAGCGCTTGCAACTAATTAAGGAGGGCTGCCTGTGTTTGATCCCCAGAACTTACATGGTTGCAGAGAAAGCCAAATCGTTTTTCACATTTATTTACTCACTGTTTATTACTTTAGTGGTGGTCATGTACACTCAAGCACACATGTGCAGGTACCACAGTATGTATGCGGATGTAAAAAAGAAGCCAGCTCCTGGTAGTTGTTACGATTGTATTTTTCTGAAATTACAAACAAGGATGCTGCGTCTCACAGAACCACACAACAGCTTGCCTTTGCATTCTCCCTTTTACTACAACTTCTTTTACCTGAGAAATATTTTCTCTACTGATTTACAAAACAAAGGTGACATTTTTCATTCTGGAACTGGAAGATGTTGGGAACCTAAGGGCTAGGTAATGCCCCAATGAGTGCAGTTCCCCTGGAAGAGAGTTGGCTAGGAAGGATAGGGTCCTATGAAGGTTTTGTTTTTAGTAGACTTAAAGAATAAACAATTCTGCTTAGGGACCTCCCATCCCCCTTCTCTCTCCCTCTTCCTGGCTAGCCTGGAACATGCTATGAAGACCAGGCTGGCCTTGAATTTGCAGAGGTCCACCTGCCTCTGCTTCTGAGTGCTGGGGTTAAAGGCTCCCAGTTCTCTCTCCTCACAGGGTCCCAAGGATCCCAGGCTGGCATCAGTTTCTCTGATGATGACCTTGAACCCTTGCCTTGGCTTCCTAAGTGCTGGGATTACAGGCATGAGGCATCATGCCAGTTTATACAGGACTAGGGATTGAACCCAGGACTCCATGCACGCTAGGCAAGCACTGCCAACTGAGGCATGTCTCCAGTCCTTTCTTTATTGTTTAATTGTTAAGATTTTTAAAAATGATTTATTTATTTTTATTTTATGTACAGGTGTTTTGCCTGCACATATGTCTGTGTGAGGATGTTAGATCTCCTGGAACTTGAGTTACAGACAGTTGTGAGCTGCCATGTGGGTGCTGGGAATTGAACTCAGGTCTTCTGGAAGAGCAGCCAGTGCTCTTAACCACTGAGCCGTCTCTCTAGCCCCAAGATTTTTTTGTTAGTATGGGTGCGTATGTGGATGCTTACATACATGGGTAAATGTGGGGGTGAGAGGGCCACCTTGTGGTGTCTGTTTCCTCTTTTCACATTTACTGGGGTCTGGGGATCAAACTCAGTTTATCAGACTTGTGCAGCAAACGCCTTTGCCCACAGATAGCCTTGAGTTTCTGATCCTCCTGCTTCTGCTCCTGGAATGCCGGTGTGGCAGGCCTGCACTACTATGCCAGGCATGTTTTGTTTTAAGACAGGGTAACCCAGGCCAGCCTGGAGGCTGAATGTCCTTGAGCTCCTGAACCTTCTGCCTCCACCTCCCAAGTGCTGGGGTTATAGCTGTGTGTGCTGTCATAAGTGGCCTGTTCCTTTCCTTTATGTGGATTCTGAGGATTCGAACTCTGGTCCTCACACTTGCCGTGCAAGAGCTTTACCCACGGAGTGTAGCCGCAGCACCAGGTCATGCTTAGCTTCTTACAGTCTGTGAGGACAGCCTAAGGCTCATAAAAAACCCAACTACTTGGAAGTGTCCCTCAGATCACTGGAGAGCTGTTATGACCCTTGGAACAATCATGGCTTCTCTTTTCAGGTCTGAAAACAGCATGTACACACCCATCCCTCAGAGGTAGGCAGTGTGCCCCACCCATCACCTTTGCTCTCTTCCCATCTCTACTTCGGAGGGCTGCTCCTACCCCTTCCCTGCTCTCACTATACCCAGACCTCAGTCTCTCCAGGCCTGCTCAAGTCTCTGTGCTTGAGCCCACTCCTCATGGAGTCTACTACCAACCGTCTTCCCACAGTGGTTCTCCGTTCCCAGCCTCAGTCCAAGACCCGGGCCTACACATATGGCGTGTGGAGAAGCTGAAGCCCGTGCCTGTAGCACGAGAGAGCCATGGCATCTTTTTCTCTGGGGATTCCTACCTAGTGCTTCACAATGGCCCAGAAGAGGCCTCCCATCTGCACCTGTGGATAGGTAAAGGGGTTGGAATCATGTCTGTGTGGGTTTGGCTAAGGCCGAGGTGGCCGTGGATTTCAGGGACCTCACCTCTCACCTCCTATTCATCCTAGGCCAGCAGTCATCCCGAGATGAGCAGGGGGCCTGTGCTGTGCTGGCTGTGCACCTCAACACCCTGCTGGGGGAGCGGCCTGTGCAGCACCGGGAGGTTCAAGGGAATGAGTCCGACCTCTTCATGAGCTACTTCCCACGAGGCCTCAAGTACCGGGTGAGCTCCTCCTCCAAGTCCTCATTCCCTTGGCTTCTCTCCCAAGTGACTCGTGTTTCTGGCTGGATTTTGTCCTGTGGAAAGCCTGGGCACACTTGGGGATTGATCTCCCACAACGTGAATGGCAGAGGGCCCCGGGTTGCCTATGAGGCCACTTAGGCCAGTCTTCTGGGCTGCAGGAAGGTGGTGTGGAGTCGGCATTTCACAAGACAACCTCAGGCACCGCCCCAGCAGCCATCAGGAAGCTCTATCAGGTTAAAGGGAAGAAGAACATCCGTGCGACTGAGAGGGCTCTGAGCTGGGACAGCTTCAACACTGGGGACTGCTTCATTCTGGACCTGGGTCAGGTGAGTGTGGCTGAGATGAGACAGGCTGGGAGGCTGAGGAAGAAGAGCTGAGATGCTAGGACCTATGTTCTGGGGACCTAGCCCATCCATGAGAAGATAGCCCCATCGTCAGCCCTTAGGGATCCATAGGGCTTTTTCCCTAGCCACCCACAGACATGCAATCCTCAGATGCTCCAGCCTCATATATACTTATGTGCTTCCTCCTGTACCGTTTCAGGCATGTCCAACCTGTGGCCCTTGGTTGCATGTAGCCCAGGGTATATTTTATATATATGTGACTCAATAGAAAGCTTAAAAACTTTTATGTTTGTGTCTGTGGTGGTAGTGGGGCATGTACATGTGAATGCAGATACCAGCAGAGGCCAGAAGAGGGCGCCAGAGTTAGAGTTGCAAGCAGTTATGAGCTGCCCATTGTGGGTGCTCAGAACAGAACTCAGGTCCCCCTTAGAAGAGCAGTGTGGGCCAGGCAGTGGTGGCGCACGCCTTTAATCCCAGCACTTGGGAGGCAGAGACAGCAGATTTCTGAGTTCGAGGCCAGCCTGGTCTACAGAGTGAGTTCTAGGATAGCCAGGGCTATACAGAGAAACCCTGTCTCAAAAAAAAAAAAAAAAAAAAAAAAAGAGCAGTGTATACTCTTGACCACTGAGCCACCTCTCCAACCTCAGGAGATAATTTATAAACAAGATACAAATGCTTAAATATATGGTGGTCAGTGATGTGGAGAAAAACACGTGATGCGGAGACGGCACTAGGGCAAGGAACACTACGGTTTTTTTCTTTATGTATACAAGTGTTTTGCTTGCATGTATATATGGGTACTACATATGTGCCTGGTGCCCTTGAAATTCAGAAGATGGCATTGGATCCCCTGAAAGTGAAGCTATAGGCGGTTGTGAGCCACTTTGTGGGTACTGGGAATTGAACCTGGGTCCTTTGGAAGAGCAGAGAGTGCTCTTAACCTCTTAGCTTCTGAGTCATCTCTTCAGCCCAGGAAGTGACTTCTTGGGATTTTTTTTTTTTTTTTTTGAGAGAGAGAGAGAGAAAGAGAGAGAGAGAGAGACTGACTGACTCATTGTGTAACCCTGACTGTCCTGGAACCCATTATGTAGACCAGGTCTCAAATACACAGACATCTACCTGCCTTTGCCTCTTGAGAACGGAGATCAAGCATGTGCCATCACCCCCAGGGCCTGACTGTGGGGACAGCTACTCAGTGATGGCAGGACAAAGGCAGCTGGCTGTGATGTGCCTGTCTGGCTTCTCTGCAGAACATCTTTGCCTGGTGTGGTGGAAAGTCCAACATCCTGGAACGCAACAAGGCGAGGGACCTGGCCCTGGCCATCAGGGACAGTGAGCGGCAGGGCAAGGCCCAGGTGGAGATCATCACTGACGGGGAGGAGCCGGCTGAGATGATTCAGGTTGGGAACACTGGGGTGGGCAGCCGGAAGGTGCTGTTTGGATGTGGCCAAGAGAGACGATGATAAGCTGGGATCGTGAAGATGGCTGATAGAGGATTGGCGGGGTGGGGGTGGGGGGTATCTGGGTTCCTACTCAGCTCATGGGCTACCTTTGTGTTCTGGGGATAAAGGGCACAGCCTTGAGGTAAGAGGCTGTCGGGTGGGTGGGCCGGGCCCATGGCTTGTCCCTGTATAGTGCAGGACACAGGTGGCCCTGCATGTGGTGACTTGGAAAATTTGGGTTCAGAAGTCCCAGTAATCCTGCCTGGCTCTGCAGGTTCTGGGCCCCAAGCCTGCTCTGAAGGAGGGCAACCCTGAGGAAGACATTACAGCTGACCAGACCAACGCCCAGGCCGCAGCCCTGTATAAGGTGGGCACGGCAGGCCTGCTGGGGATAGCCTGGCATGAGATCCTGCACACAGCATCTGGGGCGGCCAGGGTACAGAGCTGAAGGGTAGAGGCAGTGGGAAGGCTGAGCCAGGAACCAGGTAGTTTTGTGGGGTTTGGGGCGTGGGGTGGGAAGGACAGCCCTCTGAGAAGGTAAATGGTATTTACTCCCAGCTCCCTAGTGAAGGTTGGAAGCTAACTCTGAGATTGTCTTGATTTGAACCCCTTGCAGTTACTTGCAAAGTGGAATTCACTTCTTCCCCTAGGGGATTTGTGGCCTCTGGACTGCAGTGATAGACAAGAGAGGGGCTGTCTGGAGCTTCCTTTTTTGGGGGGGGGGGGGGCTCTTTCTGCCTGTTTCTCAGAACTGTTGGGAGACACAACTAGGTGACCTATCCCATCATTTCAGGTGAGGACTGAAGTATGTGTGTGTCACACCGGGAACTGTCCTTCCTCTCCAGGTCTCTGATGCCACTGGACAGATGAATCTGACGAAGGTGGCTGACTCCAGCCCTTTTGCCTCTGAACTGCTCATTCAAGATGACTGCTTTGTTCTGGACAACGGGCTGTGTGGCAAAATCTACATCTGGAAGGGTATGTGTGGCTCCTCTGTGTTAGCCTGCGGGCACTGCAGCTGCGCTGAACCCAGCAGGCTCAGCCATTTTGAAAACCTCAGCCGATCTCTCTCAGAACTTAAAGAGCCTGTTCAGTACGTTGCTGGGCCCATCACAGACATTCAGATTCACCAGGTCTGGGTTAGAGCCTGAGCACCTGTATATTTAACATGTTCCCAGGGCATGCCTGTGGGGTTCCAAGGATCACATTTTGAGAACTCTTGGTTCATTTCCAGACCTTTGGTGCTCTGGGGTGCCTGATCTTGAGGGTCTTCATTAACTGTAAAAGAATTACATTTTAGATGGGCTTAGTAGGTGCTTTATGCAGTGTGTGGTATACTTGCAGGCCGAGGTTTTTCAAGAGATTATATCTGCTGGAAGGAGAAAGGCTGCTGTGGCCAGGAGCCTGGATGTTTGTTTTGACCACGGGAATCTGGGGATGGCATGGCCCGGGCCCCTGCTTGCTTTTGCTGGTTCCCAGGAAGGTCTGGACAGTCCATTCCTTCAGCCAAGGTTCTGGGTTTGGGTTTTTTGTTTTTTTGTTTAGATTTATTTTTTACTTTTGTGTGCATGCACATGTGATCTTTTGACACATGCTTGTGGGTACCAAAGGCCAGACACCAGCAGATCCCTTGGAGCTGAAGCCAGCCTCCTGATGCACGTACGCTCTTGGAAACTCTGGTTCTCCACAAGAGCAGCAAGGGCTGTCAACCACTGGGCCATCTTCCCAGCCCTTGCCCTTTGTTTGGTTTTTGTTGTTTTTTTTTGTCTTTTCGAGACAGGGTTTCTCTGTATAGCCCTGGCTGTCCTGGAACTCAGAAATCCACCTGCCTCTGCCTCTCAAGTGCTGGGATTAAAGGCGTGCGCCACCACTGCCCGGCTGCCCTTTGTTTTTTTGAGACAAGGTCTCATGTAGCCCAGGCTGGCTTCTGATTTATGTAGCCAAGGATGACTTTGAACTCCTGATCCTCCGGCCTCCATCTGGGAAGGAGGCATGCACTATGGTGTCTGCTTTCCTCTGGTGCTGGGGATGGACAGACCAGAGCATGCTACACGTGTTCTATCAGCAGCTCCGTCCTTTGCTTTCCTCTGGTGCTGGGGATGGACAGACCAGAGCATGCTACATGTGTTCTATCAGCAGCTCCGTCCTTTGCTTTCCTCTGGTGCTGGGGATGGACAGACCAGAGCATGCTACACGTGTTCTATCAGCAGCTCCGTCCTTTGCTTTCCTCTGGTGCTGGGGATGGACAGACCAGAGCATGCTACACGTGTTCCACCAGCAGCTCCGTCCTTTGCACCGCGGCTGCCTTTCCTTTCCTGCAGAGGTGCCATGCACCACGGAGCCAATGCGGATACTCAGGAGGCCTGTGTGAATGTAGTCTCCACGAGAGGAATCGGTATAGGAAGGGGAAGTGGGACAGGAAGCTGGGGAGGCTGGCAGACTGTCTATGGAGGCCAGACTGTGGTTCGTTACAGAGGAAAGACATGGACACTGTGTAGTTCACAGGACTTTTAACACTGGCCAGAGAACCGACCACCGTGCCTGGCTCTGTTTGTCAAAATGCCTCAGCTTGAAGTGTGGTTTGTGTCCCCGTGACTGCCAACGTAGCTGGGTGGATGTGGTCCTCGGTTTTATAAGCATTTTGTTAGCAAGCATGGTTAGCCTTTGGCCTTGCGGAAGTCCACTGCCCTCTGTTAGAAAGGTCTGATAACAGTGTTCTCTGTAACACTGTTCACACACAACAGGCGAGGGCTCCCGGGAAGGGAGGCCCTGGCCTAAGAGGTTTTCCTCTTCTTTTTTATGTGTGTTTTTCTTGCTTGCATGTCTGAGCCATATTTGCACAGTGTCCCCAGTGTCCCCAGAAGCCAGCAGACTGCATCGGGTCCTTTAGAACTGGAATTACAGGTGGCTGTGAGTACCATGTGGGTGCTGGGAATCAAACTCAGGTCCTCTGCAAGAGAAGCAAGTGCCCCGGACCATTGAGCCATTGCCCTAGCCCTCTGGCCTTCCACTTTGATGTCTAGGAGGAAGTTCATCCTTCCTAAAAGATGGCTTGATCAGAGCTAGAAGAGTCTGCTGATCCAGGAAGAAGAGACGTTTTATTTTGTCTACTTATTTGTTTATTATTTATTTACTTAACTTTAGCTAAGAGTTGCCAGCTTTCTGGGAAAAGTATTAAGTGGCTGACTCCATACCCCAGGGACCCCCTCAGCATTCTTGGGTACTCTGGGCACATTTGTTTTAAAATCTGTCAGGTATTCTGTGGACCCTGTAAGTTTCCTCAAGAAAAATGGGATAGAGTCTGGAGTATGTGCCCACCCCACACCCCCAGTACCTCATGCAGCCCAGGCTGACTAAGAAGCTCCTTATGTAACTGAAGACCTGAAGATGACCTTCAAGTTCTCATCCTCCTGCCTCCACTTCCTGAGTGTGGAGCTTGCAGGTGGTTTTCTGTGGTGCTAAGGACAGCACACAGAGCTTCAGGAATGCCGGGAAAGCCCTCCCCAGCCCCATCCACCCTCTTCTCATTTTGAAATCTCTCCTGTGTTCCAGGGCGAAAAGCCAATGAGAAGGAGCGGCAGGCGGCCCTCCAAGTGGCTGATGGCTTCATCTCTCGAATGAGCTATTCCCCAAACACTCAGGTAAGGACAGGATCATGGCCCCACCTCCTCCTGGGACCCTTCCTGTGGCTCCCTACTTACAGCTGGACAAGAGCAGGCCAGCTCAGGACTTGGGAGCAGGCCTGCCTGCCTTCACACCTATTAGGTGGAAAAGCCTTTTCAGTCCTTCAGCATTAAAAAACAAAAACAAAAACAAAACAAAACAAAAAACCCAAAACCAATAACAATAACAACAAACCCCAAAACTTATTTCCAAAGAGAATCCTGGGAGCATGAAGGACAGAACATGTCACTGGGTGGCTGGCTGTCTTCAGCATAGTGGCTGCAAAAGTCATTCTCATCCTGCCTCACTCTCCCAGGGTCTCATGTAGCCCAGGCTTGGCCTCTATATAGCCAAGGAGGACCTTGAACTTCTGATCTTCTTGCCTGTACTTCCCAGTTTCTAGGACTAGAAGTGTGTGCCGCCGACCCCATCTGGTTTACCCTGAGCTGGGAACGGAACCCAGGGCTTTATGCATGCTACCAAGTGAGCCGCATCCTCAGCTCCCCTTCCCCTTTTTTGAGACAATGTCTCCCTCTGTTGCCTAGATTAGCTTAGAATTCACTATGCAAACCCTGGCTGGCCTTGAACTCAGAGTAGTTCTCCTGCCTCAGCCTTTCAGTTGCTGAGATTACAGGTGAATCATCACGCCCCAGAGTCAGTTCTAGTAAAGATGATGTCTACTTGTTGGCGTCTGCCAAACTGAGTGCCTGGATCCTTGAAGCAGTGTCTCCTGTCTTCTTAGGACAGGCCTACACTGCTTGCTTCCTCTCACCTGGTGCTACAGGGCTCTTGTCTTCTTGAATGAAAGAATTCAGTCAAGAGACAGTCTGGGTAGAAGTTTATTTAGCAAATTCAAGCAAAGGAACACTCCAAAGAAAGATTGGAGTGCATTGCCCCCGTGGGCTCCTCCCTAGGCTCTGCGTTGTGGATGTTGAAGACAATTTTATGAATATTTGTGAGGTGGGTGGTATACTTATGGGGTAAAGTGGTCTTTTTCTCTCCTAAATTACGACAGGCCAGATATCCCTTTAGAGAATTTTCTTCCCCATAATCCTCTAGGAAAACCCACAAAAGAGTGTGTATGTGTGAATGTGTGGGATATCCAAAACCACAGTGCAAGTGATATTAGTGACCACAGGTCACTTGAGGATGTAGACCTTTTGGCTGATGGCATGCGTGGGAAAATGCCCTGGCACCTTAGTCTCTGATGTTAGGACAACCTAACTACAGGGCATGACAAGAATATTGAGTCACAAAGGAGCATTCTCTTAGGAGACAAAGCTGCAGTTTCTCTCGGTTGCGTCCTAACTCCTTGCTGCCTAGCCCTGCCGCTGGTGGCCTTTGCTCTGCACCCCTTTCTCAGAAGCAGAGGTGGCAGCCTGTGAGCTGAGCTTTTTTCCCACGGCAGGTGGAGATTCTGCCCCAAGGCCGAGAGAGTCCCATCTTCAAGCAATTCTTCAAGGACTGGAAGTGAGAGTGGGTGTCCCCATCCCTGCTCTTCTGCCTTCCCACCACCTGCCTGCTTGTTTCCCCTCTGGCTGCTGAGTCAGCACTGAGGTGCCCTCTGGCTGCTCAATAAAGGACACATTCCATTCCCGCTCTCTCCCCCAGCGCTCTCCCTGTGCCTCTTGCCCGGCTGATTTTAGTCCCATTTGTTCACTCGGGCTCATCCCCATGCTGAGGGGTGAGTAGACATAACCGGCAAGTCCGTAGTTCCCAGGAGCCCAGCACTGCTCTGCAGGACCAGGACTCCCTGTCAAGCTGCTGGCCAACCCCCACCGTGCCCAGAAGAACCTAACAGGGAGGCAGGCGGGCGGCACAGTGCTGGGCCTCAGCACCGCTTTCAAGTCTCAGTGCCAGCTGAGAGAAGGCAGTGGCTGTGACTTGGGACAGATTTTTGTTCAAGCCAGTATTTCCTCAGACACCCCAACAAACACCCGAGGCAGTTTTAAATGATTACACTCACCCAGGAATGGAATGTGCCCCAGCCCTAGAACAGTCCAGCTCTTGTCCCTCTTGCAAATGAGTTTTGTTTGGCTGACCAGCCTAAGGCCTGTGTGTATGTAAAGCACCCATCTATAGTGGAGAGGCCCTGCGTGCATGTGTGTGTGTGACAGAGAGAGAGAGAGAGAGAGAGAGAGAGAGAGAGAGAAAGAAAGAAGCTCTAGAGGAGAGGCCCTGCCTGCTTCTGATCCTTGGTTGCTCTTCCTGGTAACAGCCCTGGTTCTATTTCTTGTAAATGGCATGGTATGTGGACTGTCAAAAAGAGCAGAGTGCATGTGTTGGGGAGAAGAGATGTCTATAATCTTGACACTTAGGAGGCAGAGGCAGGATTGTGAGTTCAGCCTTTGCTATACAGTGAGTCCAAAGTCAGTCTAGGCTATATGGAACTCTATCTCAAAACAAACTAGAGAGGGCAGGGGAATGTGTCACAAAGAGAACCCAGCCCCTGACTGTGGTGTCTTGGTGAGCTCGGACCAGAGGTCCTAACAGCAGCTACCCTGAGCTATCCCTCCTGTGACCTAAGGGATACTGTGGCTTCTGAGCTGTCGCACTGGATTCTTCTGCCCCACACAAAACCAGGAAGTCTGATCAAACTCATCTTGCTGATTTTGTGCTAAGAAGCAAGGGAAGATGAGCTCCTCTTCCGTATGCCCTGAGACTTTCCAGCCCTCAAATGGGACACAGGAAGTACATGCCAGGGAGAAAGGAAGACATGTACCTACTCAGTAATTTTGACAGTTTCATATTTATGGCATTCTTTAAGAGCGGTCCCCGCTGTACCCAAGAAAAGCACACAGTTTTTCAGCTACTATCAGAGGCTTCCTAACTCCACCTCAACCTTCAAGCCAACCTATCAGTAGGACTGATTTCTGGGTTATCCTGGAGCTGTGTGCACTCTGATCTGGATGAAAGGTTCCTGCTAGGGATGCTGACCCCTTCCAGCCAGATTCTCCTAGGGTCCATTTGGCTTGGACCCTGATATGCATGGATCCTGTTCTTTCAGCCTTGCAGGCTCAAGCAAGGAAACATGATAGGGAAGGAAGCACCAAACTGACACGGGCCCGAGCTGTCTTCCTGGCCTTTCCACTGGACACTGAACATGGGGGCTGGAGGAAGTGACATGGTAATGAAGCATTCTAATTGAGACCCTGTAAATATGACGGAAGGCCAACCGCGGGGCATGTCACAAGCAGCCTGGGAGGCCTGTTTGTCTCTGGACAGGATTTGGAGTGGCCTGAAACAGAGGTAGAGATGGACACAGCCTTCTACAGCTTTGTTTGAGGGAAGATGGGAGGAGCACAGGGGGCCTGAGGCTCTTGGGTGGTTAGGTGTGTGTGGGAGGCTGGGGTGAGGGAGCAACAGCCAGGCCCAGAAGCAAATGCAGGAAATGTGCTGGGGTGGACAGCACACCGTCAACCTTAAGAATAAGCACCATGCTTATTGGCCAGAGTTTGCAAGAAGTCTCTAGGCCTGGGTGTGCAAGATGGCGGAGCAGGTAAGAATCTTGCCCTAGAAGCCTGATGAGCTGGTTTTAATCCCTAGAACTTAAAGCTGTTAGGAGAGAAGCAACTTCATAAAGCTGGCTTTGGACCTCCCAACATTTGCTTTATCATGTGTGTGCCCCACAGACAATAATGACAAGGATAAAGAAAGACATCTTTAGCCTGCAGGTGCAGCCAGGGAACTCAGGTGTCAGAGCCATGGAGTAGGAAGCGACTCAGTTCTGAAGCCGGCAACCCCACTGAACCCTAGGCACTTTAACCTGCCTGGCTCAGTCTGGTGCTCAGACAACTGGACGACAGGAAAGCCCTGAAATAACTGTCTTGGAAGAACGTACAAGAAAGTACTGGACAGCACTTGGGAGGCAGAGACAGGCGGATTTCTGAGTTTGAGGCCAGCCTGGTCTACAGAGTGAGTTCCAGGACAGCCAGGGCTACACAGAGAAACCCTGTCTCGAAAAACCAAAAAAAAAAAACCAAAAAAAAAAAAAAAAACAAAAAAAAAAAAAAAAAAAAAAAAAAAGAAAGAAAGAAAGAAAAAAGAAAGTACTGGAGATCACAACAATTCCTTTATTCTAAATCTGCTGGTGGGTGAATGAGTTTATTTTGCCTCTCAGCTAGGCTAGATAACCAGTGGTCTGCATAGGAGCTCCAGCCTGTGGGTGGTGGGGGTGGGGTGCTCAATGACTAGTCTAGCCAGCCGAGTACCCATTTCTAGATTACAAACAATGGTGGGAAAAGGAGAGGGAGGGGAAAGAGAAAGGTAGGGTGGAAACAAGTGTCTTGAAAACAGTGGCTGGAGGAAGGGGGGGACTGCCTATCGGTCACTTTTTCTGTGTTGTGCTGCCCCCTGCTGGCTGAAGATATTGCTGTCTCTGTTCTTCCAATTCCAACCACAGACACTGGGGACAGCTGTTGGGGAGTCAGAATCTTAGCTGTTGCTTCCAGAGTATAGACAATTCAGATAGGGCTGTCTGACCATATGGTCTGTTCACTTCCACTGAGATATCGGGGGTCCAACCCTGTGAACTGGAGCCCAGCTGGGAATGACAGAAGACTCTGCTTCAAAGATGGCATGGAGGGTAATTGTAGCTGCCTGGATGTGCTATGCTGTGTAGAACCGTGGGCTTCCACACCTGGGAGCTTCCTAGTCTCACCCGCAGAGGCACAAAGGGCTTTGGCCCAGACGTGGTTCTTTAGTTCGGAAAGCTCCAGTGACCCAGCCTGTCTTTCTAGGAATGGTCTCCGTGGTGGGTCAGATCAACCCTGCACTCTCGGATGAGTGAGACTGTAGGTCACACACGCCTGTGAAAGTGAGGTCCTTAGAGTGAGGTCCTTGTGATCCAGGGGACTTCTGTGCCTCCAACAAGGAGGCCTGTCCCTTTGACACCTGGGCTAAGTAGTCGTCCAGGGTCTTGAGCAGCCGTTTTGGGCTCTTCTTGGCTAATGC
Organism: Uromys caudimaculatus; assembly: GCA_028551405.1. NCBI lineage: Eukaryota > Metazoa > Chordata > Mammalia > Rodentia > Muridae > Uromys > Uromys caudimaculatus. The sequence continues at coordinate 68,542,486 of CM052700.1, read as the reverse complement.
TTCCAAGTCTGGAACAGAGGAGATCAGGGAACTGAAGACTTAGGGGTCTCGGGATGGCGCACAAATCCAGTAACAAGTCCAATCAATGGCTTTGTGAACATCTCCAAACCCTGACCTTTTTTTGTTTTGTTTTGTTTTGAGACAGGGTTTCTCTGTGTAGTCCAGACTGTTCTAGAACTTGCTCTGTAGACCAGGCTGGCCTCGAACTCACAGAGATCTGCCTGCCTCTGTCTTCTGAGTGCTGGGATATTAAAAGCATGCACCACCACATCTTGCTGCCACCCCTGTCCTTTAAAAGATAAAACAGTCATCAAAGATGGTCAAATGGCAAAACCTGACTGAGCCCAGGGGCTCCTTCTGTGCTGTGGCACATAACTCAGCCCTGCAAGGTCTAACTGCTGGGCCTTGCCTTCCCGGCTTTTAGTGTTAACATTTTTATTTATTTATATGTATGAGGTTTTGCTTGAGTGTACGTCTGTGTACCACAGATGTGCCTGATGCCTGAGGTCAGAAGAGGGCACCAGATCTCCTGGAACTGGAGTTACAGATGGCTATGAGCTGCCGCGTGGGTGCCAGGGTCAGAAGCCAGGCCTCTGGCAGAGCCGCCAGTGCTCTTAACTGCCGAGCCATCTCCCCAGCGCTGGCTTCCATGGCTGTTTTTGTTTTTTGAGACTTCTCCTTTGTGTCTGCACCTATTGATTGCTGAGATTACTAGCTTGTGCTACCGCACATAGTTCACGCATTGCTGGGGACTGAGTCCGGGGCTCCTGAATGCCAGGCAGGTGCCCTCACAATGGAGCCACATACCCAGGCTGAGCTTTTATTGAGGGTATGTTTTCAAGATTTATTCTTATTATTTCTTAAAGTCTGTATATGAGTCTGACTGTGGGTATGTGCACGTGAGTGTGGATGCCTGCAGAGGCCAGAGATGAGGAAGAATCTCCCTGGAGCTAGAGTCACAGGCAGATGTGAGCTGCTGGGAACCTAATGGGGTCCTCTGCAAGGGCAGTGGGCTGTCTTAACCACTGAGCCGTCTTTCAGTTCTGTTCTGTTGTTTTATGGGTCTCACTATGTAGCCCTGGCTTGTCTGAAACTCATGTAGACCAGGCTAGCCTTGAACTCACAGAGATCTGCCTGCACTGTGCTGAGCAAGCTAAATTTTTGGCTTGGAAGATGTGAGGTTTTTGTTGTTGTTTGGTAAGATCATCAAGAGCCATGCATGATGGCCCAGACTGTGATCCCAACACAAGGAAGGCAGACGATGCAGGAGGACTGTCACCTGGCTACAGCGAGAGACTGTCTCAAATATCTAAACAAAAGTAAAAGCGATAACAAGCAATCATCAGGTGTATGTGGCCATCAGACATGGCCACAGCCTGGCAGGGTGGTGCATGCTGTAATCTTTGTACTCAGGAAGCAGAGGCAGATGGACTGTCCTAAGTTCGAGTCCAACATGATCTACACAGCAAGTTCCAGGCCAGCCGGGATCTCATAGAGCAATCCTGCTTCAACACACAAACAACAAACAAGCAAGCGAGGGAATTGGGGGGGGGGGGGCACAGAGAGGAGAAAGGCCCAGGGTGTTCTGAGGGTAGGCGGGAGGGGAGGAGGAGAGGGAGATACAGTAGTTCTACCCGGGGGTCTCTGGCCCTGGACACAGGAGAAAGTACCAACCTTTGAGGACAAAGCCTGAGTCTAAAATAGTCTTCTGCTGGGTCCTCCATACACGTGCCAGGTGAAGGAAAGTGGCGGCGTAGAAGCTGTTCACCACCGGGAAGACCTTCTGCCGACGATTACATTCCCTACAGGACAGAGGAGGTGACCTGCTGAGCCACACATGAACATCAGTGCCCCCCTCCTGGCCTACCCAGTCACCTCAGGAAGCCTCCACTCCACCCCACCCCACCTCTCCCCACCCCGCCCCGCCCCGCCCCACCAGCATTTGGCAGCCGGGCATTTGGGTAGGTCAGTGAGGAGAGGTGGCTGGTGCGTGGATGTTGTCCAGCTCTGAGAACCAGCAGGTAACAGAGCTGTGGAGAAGGCCTGGGACATGGGTGGGACTGGGCCGGGTTCTCCTGGGTCACTCTGACCCACTGGGGACTTACCTGGAGAGACACTCTTCCCTCAAGGCCTGGACGGCAATGCGGGTAATGCTCACTGACATCAAACAGAAGGGGAACCGCTGGAGAGGAGGGTCAGAGGTCAGCGGCAGGTCCTGCCCTCCATATCTCCTCCACAGAGGCTACACAAGGCCTGGAATCCAGGAGTCCACGGGAGGCTGCTCCAAGCCGTTCCACATCCAACTCCCTCCTTTTCCCTTTTTTTTTTTTTTTTTTTTTTTAAAGACAGGGTTTCACAGATCCCATGCTTGATTCAAACTCTCTTTGCAGCCAACATTGATCTTGAACTATTGATTGATTGACTGATTGTGTATGGTATAAGCGTGCTTGCTTGCATGTATGTCTGTGCACCACATGTGTACCTAGTATCAGGGGAGGCCAGAAGAGGTTGTCAGATGCCCTGGGAGTGGAGTTACGGACAGTTGTGAGGGTGGGACTGACATGTGGGTGCTGGGAATTGAACTTGGGTCCTCTCGAAGAGCTGCCAGTGCTCTTAACTGCTGAGCCATCTCTCCAGCTCTGGACTTTGAACTCTGGCCTCCTTCCTCCTCCTGCCAAATACTGGCATTACAGTCACGTGCCACCATGCCCAGTTTATGTGGTGTTGGGGATCAAACCTAGGGCTTCGTAAATGCTAAGCAAGCATTGTACCAACTCAACTATATCCCATCACAGGGGTTTTGACACAGGGTCTCACTGTGCAGCCCTGGCTGGGTTGAAACTTGCTATGTAGACCAAGCTGGCCTCACACTCCTGTTCCTCTTGGCCATTTTTGCATTTTCATTTGCCTTCATGGCTTTCCTTTGGACCTTACTATTTTTTTTTTTTTTTGTTTTAAAGATTTATTTTATGTATATGAGTACACTGTAGCTGTCTTCAGACACACCAGAAGAGGGCATTGGGTCCCCATTACAGATGGTTGTGAGCCATGTGGTTGCTAGGAATTGAACCCAGGACCTCTAGAAGTGCTCTTAACCTCTGAGCCATCTCTCTAGCCCTATTTTTAATTTTATATGTATGGTTATGTTGCCTGTATGTATGTCTGTATACCATGTATGTCTGGTAGGTCAAAATAAGGTGCCAATCTCCTGGGACTGGAGTTATAGACAGTTGTCAGGTACCATGTGGGTGCTGGAAATCAACCTGGGCCCTCTGGAAGAGTAGCCAGTGCTCTTAATTGCTGAGTCTTTTCTCTAGTCCTGTAAAAATTTTTTCTGAATTATATCCATTTATGTACATGTGTGTGTACATGTGTACATGTGTGTGTACATGTGTGTGTACATGTGTGTGTACATGTGTGTGTACATGTGTACATGCCATGGCACACGTGTGAAGGTCAGAAGACAATTTGTAGTAGTCAGTTCTCTCTCTCTACTTGGTGGAGACTGGGGCTCGAACTCAAGTCACCGGGCTTGTCAGGAAGAGCCTTTACCTGTTGAGCCATCTCCATGGCCTTCAGCCATCTTTTTAGGAGTAAACAGAAGTGACTATGGTTGGACATGTCCCAAAGACTGCATCTGGAAGACTTCATGTTTTGGAGGATTATAGGGCCAGAGGTCAACTTTCACATTTGTTTTTTTGTTGTTTTGTTTGTGTTTTAAGAATCCAAGTTGGGGGCTGGAGAGATGGTTAAGAGCACTGACTGCTCTTCCAGAGGTCCTGAGTTCAATTCCCAGCAGCCACATGGTGGCTCACAACCATCTGTAATGGGATCCGATGCCCTCTTCTGGTGTGTCTGAAGACAGAGACAGTGTACTCATATACGTAAAATAAATAAATAAATCTTAAAAAGAACCTGAGGTAGCCTCAAACTCAGCAGGCCTCCCTCCCACCTGATCAGGTTTCACGACGGAACCCTGGGGTTACTAGTTAGGTGAGGTGCTATAGTACACATGTGCTGAGGCCAGGGGGTCACTGAAGGCTGTGGGTTTGGAACCAGCCTGGGCTCATAACCACCTGTAACTTTAATTCCCCCAGGGGTCTGAGGCCTCCAGCTCTGCACCCACGTGCACTCACGTGCGCATACACAGGCATACACACACAATTTTAAAAATAAATTTTTAAAGAAGTTGCTGGGTGAAAATTTGAGGATAAACAAGAAATTTGCATAAACTTAAGGTATTTTTCTATAAAATCGTTATTAATTATAAGGGGGAAAACAGAAACTTTATAATAAATGGACACAGACCAGAGGATACCATCCTAACCAAAGTTAACTTCCTAGGAATAAGATGCAGAGACAGTGTGTGCACCTCGGTAGCAGGCACTTGGAAAAGCACCTCACATTTGTGTTCCATTTTGCCCAGATGCATACCCAAAATCATTTTGAAGAAAAATATGAGACAAATTGAAATTGAGGGATATTCTACAAAATAACTGACCTTGGGTCCTCACCTCTGTCAAAGTTGTAAAAGCCAAAGTCAGGGCAAAATAAATCTTCCTACAGGCTGAAGCACTAAACACAACATGATAACAGGATGCAGTGGGACCGGATACAAGAGCCTGACACAGAAAACCAATGCAGCAGAACAGAGGAGGCTGCAAATGTGCACTGGCCAATCATTCCTTGTTTTCATGACAGCCCTGTGGCTATGGAAGATTACTGGGGAGGTGGATATACAGCTGCTCTGTCTAAAGCTACTTTCATATGTTTTCTGTAAATCTAAAATCATTACAAGTTAAAGTTAAAGCGCTGGGCAGGAAGCAGAAGCAGGACGAGCGGAATTCAAGGCTACTTTTGGCTACAGAGTGAGTTTGTGGCTAGTCTGCTCTGTGACAGTGCTGGGGAGACGGCTCAGCTGGTTTGCCATAAAGTCTGATGACCTGAATTTGAGCCCCAGAACCCACATGAGGAAGCTTACCACCATGTTACTCCAGCAGAGAATCATATGCCCTATTTTGGCCTCCACAGGACTCTGCACTCATGTGCACATACCTACATACAAACATGTATGTACAAAAAGAATTTAAAATAAGGGCCAGAGAGATGGCTCAATGGTTAAGAGTGATGCTGCTTTTCCAGAACACATACACGAGTTTGATTCCCAACACCCACATTACACACACACACACACACACACACACACACACACACACACACACACACACACTGTACTTTGTTCGTACCCCCCTCAATGCCCCACCTAACCCCTTTCTCCCATGGAACCCTTCCAAGCTGTCTCCCACTTCCACATCTCCCGTGTAGCCCACTGCATTTAACTAGGAGTGCGTGCACCAATGAGCACAGGTGAGCGGTGCTGATGGTTATTCTTGACTGTCAACTTGGCAGGGTCTAGAGTCACCAGAGACAAGCAATCCTTCGAGGGATTATCTAGATTAGGTTAACTGAGGGGGACCCACCCTAAATGTCGGTGGCACCATTCATAGTCTAGTGTCCTGGACTGAAAGTAAAGGAGAACTGGAGCGGAGCAGCAGTGTTCACTGCCTCCGCTCCGTGAGTGTGGATACCACATGACCATGTGAGTCAAAGGAAGTTCTCCCTGAAGCTACGTTGGTCAGGTGACTTGTCACAGCAACAGAGAAGCAACTGACACATACACTTCCGCTTATTCATCTACAAAATACCAGGGCTGATTTTTTTTTTTTTTTTTTTTTGGGCTGATTTTATTTTTGAAACGGGGTCTCATGTAGCCCAGGCTGGCCTGGAATGTACCATATAATTGAGGGTGACCTTGAACTACTGATTTTCCTGCCTCCATTACCTGATCAATGCATGATCTCATCTAGCTTCATTTGGTTCTTTGTACTTTTTCAGGCTGTTACTATCCACTCATCTTCCCGGCTCCAAGGTCACGACTGGTTTCCTGTGCTCCAAGCCTAATAAAGCTCTCTACAACCCTTGGTCTGTCTCTATCTTTTACCTTTCCCCTACTTCCCAAATGTGCTACTGTGTTCCTGGCACAAGTGTTGTACTCAATGTGTGACGCCCATGGCTTCACAATAAGCTTCCAATTACAGCAAATGTTCCTGTGAATAAATATTCACTCTATTTGTGGACCTGGCGCTCTGCTGGGGACATAGTTTCCAGGCAGTGCTGTGAGACATTAATGGTCCTTTCTCACAGTGCTCCCCTCCCTGGGGCTGGAGTGTGTGTATGTGGAGGGATGGTGGTCCCTGCCTGTAAACCATTCTCCCCATTCCTCACTGCAAGCTTCCGGCGTTTTTATTTATTTATTTATTTTATTTTTTTTTTTTTTAAGATAACGTCTCAGCTATTCAAGGCTGGCTTCTAAGTCACGGTAGCTGAGGATTACCCGACTTCTGATCTGACCTCTACTTCCTGAGTGCTAGAATTGTAGGTGTGCAGCACAGTGTTTGGTTTGCGCTGAGGACTGAGCTCAGGGCCCTGTGGATACTAGGCAGGTACTTTAGCAACTGAGCCACATTCCCAGCCCCCAACCCCTTTTGAGACAGGGTTCTACTATGTCACCTTAGCAGACCTGGATTTCTCTCTGTAGACCCGGCTGGCCTTCAACTCACAACAGATCTTTTGGCCTCTGACTCCCAGAATACTGGGATTAAAGGTGTGGGCTACCATACTCAGTTAAAGTCCTTCTTCTTAAAATGAGGTCTCCTGGGCTGGAGAGATGGCTCAGTGGTTAAGAACACTGTCTGCTCTTCCAGAGGTTCTGAGTTCAATCCCCAGCAACCACATGGTGGCTCACAACCATCTGTGATGGGATCCGCTGCCCTCTGCTAGCATGGAGGTGTACATGCAGTCAGAGTACTCATCTACATAAAATAAATCTTTTAAAAAATAGTTATACAAATCAAATGTTTACTGTTAATAGATAAATAAGTAAATAAAGGGTCTCCAATATCCCAGGGTAGCTTTGAACTTGCTGTGAAGCTTAGGATGACCTTGAATTTACAAGTATGCCCTAATATATCAGGTCCTGGGGACCTCTAATATAAATTATATTGGTAAATTGTCATGTGCTGTTTGTGCTTATTGACAGCTGACTCTTGAGAACACAAGTTCCCTGAACAGATTCAAGCCTGTTTATCTCAGGTGTCCTGGGCCAGGCTGACCCCCTAGCCTTGTAAGAGGAGGGAAGGAGAACAGCTAATAACTGAGGGCATTAAAGACACTGCACCGTTGAGACCAGCTGGAAGGAAAACCATTTCCAACAGAGGCCACTCTTGTTTACTCACGGCATAAAACCACCTGCAGTGGGAAGGAGAAGCTGGGAGCTTCCCCACAGAGAATCCACCCTGCTTTGCCCAGGACTGTCTCACTTCAGCATGACTGTTTGGGCAGGGTTCCCCCTTTTCTGCTGGATGTGGTAACTGCTTGATTTGGTGAACCCTCATCTGTTACTTGATATTTACCCTTTTACCTATGCTTGTCATATCCTTAATAAACTCACTCATTCAAAACTGAATGTGTGCCACAGATCAATCTCTGGATAGAACGGAACTGAACGCAGGGCCTTGTGAGGCCAGCCCTCGACCAACTGAGCTGCCTCTGAAACCCCAAGGCTCAAACATTGATTTCTGTTATCACACAAGATTTCCCACTTACAACATTTGAAATTTCATAAAAATAGCTACTTGTCATATATGGTGGCTCACACACGTGATCTTACCACCAGGGGGCTGGAGCAGGAGGATCACTATGTACTTAAGGGTTACACAGTGAGTTCCAAGATGGCCGGGACAACAGAGGGAAATGCTGACTCAAAAATTAAGAACAAAACAAAGAAAATAGAGGGCTGGAGATGGGGCTCGGTGGTTAAGAGCACTGGCTGCTCTTGCAAAGGGTTGGAGTTTGGGTCCAGCAGCCACATCAGGCAGCTCACAGCCACCTCCAGGGGATCCTGTGCCCTCTTCTGGGCTCCACAGGCACCTGTACACATGTGTACATACACACATACACACAAGTAAAAATAAAACTCTTTTTAATGATTTTATGTGCACTGGTGTTTTGCATGCATGTATGTCTATGTGAGGGTGTCAAATCTTGGAGCTGGATTACAGACAGTTATCAGCTGCCAGTGGGTGCTGGGAATCAAACCCGGGTCCTCTGGAAGAGCAGTCAGTGCTCTTAACTGCTGAGCCATCTCTCCAGACACAAATAAAAATAAAATCTTAAGAAGAAAAAGGCAAAATAAAAACAAGAATGTACACCCACACACACACACTCAATATGACTAAATCTTTTAAGTCCAGTCCCCCTTCCTGGCTCCCCTTTGCCGAGAAATTCTCTGAAAACCGAGTCTTTCTTTACTACCTCGATTTATTGGTCCCCGCTCTACTCCCTTTTAAAGTTGAGTTGGGGCTCTTTGTCTCTAACATCCACTGAAAATGCCCCCAGTGACAGCCCAGCATCCTTAGGTCTGATCCTCCTCCTAGCCAGCTCCATCTGGCGCAGGTCAAGGCCAAGGCTATCTCCTCCTCCTGGTGACTTCTGGGGTGTTTGTCTCCTGGACCCCTGCCTTCCCTCTCTGTCATCTCCTGTCATGTAATGATGGAAGCCTTCTCACTTGTTCCAGGCTAACTCACTCCACCTTCAGGGCTGAGAACATGATTTCCACCTCTGACCAGTTCTTGGAACTGCCTGCAGGGATTCTTACAACATAGGCTTCTGGGACCCACAGAGGGTTTTCGAGGGGCACAGAAATGGCTACCTCACCATCATCATCCTTTTCTTCTCCCCTTACGTCTCTTTCTCATTCCCTCCCCCACCTCCTCTCTCCTTTTTCCTTTCCTTCTCTTCCTAGCTATATAGCCTAGGCTTGCCTTGAACTTGATATGTAGCCCAGGCTGTGCAACTCACTAGAGGTATTTATTCTATGGTAGTACGAGGGATTGAACGCGGTACTGAGCCTGCGAGGTAAGTTCTTTCACAGGTCACTGTGAGGCCTTGTAGGGATGACAGTCGTGTGCCACCATCCCAAGCTCAGGATGTGCACTTATTTTTATTTAAATTTTTTATGTGTCTGGTGGTTTGCTTGCATGTCTGTCTGTGTACCACACGGATGCCTAGTGCTTGAGGAGAGCAGAAGAGAGTGTCAGAAGCTCTGGAACTGGAGGTCCAGATCACTGTGAACCACCATGTAGGTGTGGGAATTAAACCTGGGCTCTGGAAGAGCAGTCAGTGTTCTTAACCACCGAGCTATCTCTCCAGCCCCTACTTTTTCTTTATGGTACCTCTTTTTTTTTGAGACAGAGCCTCTTAGCTGACCTATATGTAGTCCATGCTGCCTCAGAGTCACAGAGATCCTCCTGCCTCTGCCTCCTGAGTGCTGGGATTAAAGGTATATACCACCATGCCTTTTTTTTCCCTAGTTGTCCTTAGTTTAAAAAAATTCAGCCGGGCAGTGGTGGCGCACACCTTTAATCCCAGCACTTGGGAGGCAGAGGCAGGTGGATTTCTGAGTTCGAAGCCAGCCTGGTCTACACAGTGAGTTCCAGGACAGCCAGGGCTACACAGAGAAACCCTGTCTTGAAAAACCAAAAAAAAAAAAAAAAAAATTCACTGACTTCCTCCTTGCCATAAATCTAACCCTGTGTCTACTGCGTCAAACCCAGGATGCTCCTGTCTTCCCTGTGTCCACCAAACCCAGGCCGCTCCTGTCTACCCTGTGTCCACCAAACCCAGGCCGCTCCTGTCTTCCCTGTGTCCACCAAACCCAGGCCGCTCCTGTCTTCCCTGTGTCCACCAAACCCAGGCCGCTCCTGTCTTCCCTGTGTCCACCAAACCCAGGCTGCTCCCACTCTCTTAGGGCCACTCATGAGTCTATTTTATTTAATCTCCTCTGAAATTTCTCTGTTCCAACTCACTGCCTGCCCCCCAGCGTGGATGATCACAAGGGACTTCCTTAGCAATTGTTCTTCACCTGTGATGTGGCAGGTCACTGGGCTGCTCGAAGCTTTGAGTGGTTGCACCTGATACAGGGACGAACCTGAAGTCCTGCTCTTTGGCCTGCTTCCTTGTGACCTCTTCTAACACCTTGTGCATGTTCCCAGCATGCCCTCTTTCTTGTGACCTTTGCTTCTGCTGCACCATCTGGAACCCCAGGCACCCTAGACACAGGCCTGGCCGCCTCCCTATAGACTCCGTTTATGTCCTGAGAGCAGTAAACACTGTGTCCCTGCCTTACATAACGCCTTTCTTAGTGCTTACCACCTTCTAATGGATTCTGGAATCCATTCAGTGGATTGTCTTGTCAACTCTGCTGAAGGATCCTGGTCTGTTTCATTCTCTGACTCATCCCAAGTATCATAAAACATATCTACGAGGGTGGGTGGGGATTTGGAAGAGATCTTTGTTCACTGAATGAATTAATTGCTGGCTCCAGGAATTTGGGAAGATAAATGGAGGAAGCAGGCCACATCTGTCTTCTTCGGAGGGAACAGTCTCTCTCACTCCATGGAAAAACCATCAGACCTATCTCCAATGGGCAGGAGATACTAAGGGGTTACCAAAACCATCACTGGGCTGATGATAAGACCACAAAAGAAGCTACCAGTACCAGAAGCAGTAACCCTTCTGTGTGCCTAGTGCATCTGATCATAGACAACGGGATATGCCCAGTGAGCTAACAGTCATGATGGTTAATGTTGACAAATGGCCAGTGTCTGGAATCGCCTGGGATGTGGGCCTTTGGGCATGCTAACAACAGATTATCTTGATTATGTTGTTGATAAGGAGACACACATCTTCACTGTGGGCAGGGACTCTAGAACCACATGGAATGGACAAAGTGAGCTGTACACTTAACATTCTTGCAGTTAGTGCTTTGTTTTGGACTGTGGTGCAATGTAACCAGCTGCCTCCCAAAGCTCCCGCTGCTGTGACTTCCTGGCACTGATGTCCTATGGCCTCAAACTGTGAGAAAAGCCAAACTCTTCCTTCCTCACAGCAACAGAAAAGGAGTGAAAACAAGACTTTATGATTTCCATCTTGCAGGTAAGGAAATCAAAGTTTTGAGTGATTCAGGAATTTGCTGAAGACCAACAGCTGGTGAATGGCAGAGCCCAGATTCCAAGGCATCTGACGGAGAAGCCATTCCTAGCTCAGCTCCACCGCCCAGACACTGAACTGTGCAGTCCTGGTTGCTTGGGTCCTCAGTACAGCCTTTCCCTCTGCCTTCCCCCAGAGCCCTACCTGGATATGGTGATGAGACAGGCGGAAGATCTCCTGGGCCATCAGCAAGGTCTTCGAGTCCATGACCAGGTACAGTAGGTGCAGGAGGGCAAGGAAGCCTGCCCCCCTGAGGTCTGTGGCTGGATTTGCTCCTGTGGCAGAAACCGGGGTGTAACAGTGAACAAGAAAGCTGTCCTGATCCCTTGAGCTCCCAGGACGTAGCTGGAACACTGCCCTGACACTGTCTCTGCTGGGTCAGTGGGGGATGAGAGCTCTGCACATGCCCACTTACGGACACAGCCCTGAGGGGCTCTATGGGACCAAACGTCCATCCTTCAGCACTTAGGAATGCCCTGACAGCAGTTTTCTTCCATTCCCATGGCTTTCTGTAGTCCCTTTCCCACTCGATACCAGCATAATCTTCACAAAGATAGGGGCTGGGGTGTATTTTAGCAGGCAGTGTGTTTGCCCACCATACATGAGGCCCTAGGTGCCATCCCCAGGACATTATAAACTGGGCATGTTTGTCAACATGCTGGTCTTCCCAGCACTTGTGAGGTAGAGGCAGAGGATGAGACATTTAAGGTCATCCTTGTCTGCATAGCCAAATTCAAGGTCAGCAGACAGATAAAACATGAGGAAAGTCTCCAACTGACACAGGCCTGCTCTTCCCCCTGTATCCCACCATGTTATGACACAGTAAGAAGACCCTCAACTCATGTTGAGGAGATTCTGGAGCCATGCTCTTAGACATCACAGCCATAAGAATCATGAGCCAAATTAGCTGCTATTATCTATATATTACCCAATTTAAGTATTTGTGATAGTAACAGAAAACAGACTAAGAGCAGACCACAAAGGTTCCAGAAAAGCTGGCTCTCTAGCCAAAGGGTTAGGAGAAGGACAGCCCAGTGAGACACACCCAACTTAGATAACATCCAACCAATTCCAACCAAATACCACAGAGATGCACATGGCCCCACTCCTCCCCCCCTTCTTCTTCCTCCTTCTCTTCCTCTTCCTTCTGAGTGAGAGCCAAGGTACCCAAGAGTTCTCACGGTCAGAGTAATCCCTACTTCCAAAGATAACCACACTCTGAACCTCAGAATCTAGGAACACAGCACATAGCAAAGGAGATGAACATTAGGTAAAATTCAGGCTACTACCAGCAGAGAAGGGCATGTCTTGAGGGTATCTGGGTGGTCTCGGTTCAGAAGAGAGGGGTCCATGAAAGAAGGAGGAGGTGGAAACACACAGCTAGAGAAAGATGTGAGGATGGAGCAAGCTTAGGGATGCTACTACTGGCCGTGGCAATAGAGGTCTGTAGGAAGTTTCTAGAAGTTCAAAAAGTTAAGAAAATAGATTTTTCTCCTAGATCCTCCACAAATGAGATCAGCACTGCTGGCACCCTGGTCCTCCCACTGAGTCCTGTGTCAAACTTGGCTACCAACTAGAGGATAACAGTGATTGTTCTAAGTCACTCTTATGTCTGCACAAGGTTGCATGGAGTCCAGGCTGGCCTCCAACCTGCTGCTATGCAGCTGAGTATGACTTCTGACCCACTGCCTCCATTTCTCCAATGCTAGAAGTGCATGTGTAGGAGACTATGTCATCTTATGGGGTGCTGGGGATTGAACACAGGGCTTCATGTGTGCTAGGTAAGTGCCCTACACCTCCTAGTCAAATTTGTGGAAACCTGCTACAACTGTAGAAAACTGTAACAGCCCTGGCTGACCTGGAACTTGCTCTATAGGCCAGACTGGCCTCAAGCTCATAGAGATCTGCCTGTTTCTGCCTCCTGAGTGCTGGGATTAAAGGTTTGTATAGCTGTCCCCTGTAATACAGTTATTATTTACAAATGGTAGGATTTGGGGGAAAATAGTATAGGCTGAGGATGCAGCTCAGTGGGCAGACTGCTTACCAGACATGCAACAAGGGCCTGGGCTAGAGGTCTAGTACTACACACACTGGGTACAGCGGGACTGCCAGGAAGAGGATCAGAAATTCAAGGTCACGCTCAGCTATATAGTGAGTCTGAGGTCAGCCTAGGCTACCTGAAACCCCCCTCCCACCCCTGTGAAAAAAGTATAATTCTAAAACAAGTAAAATAATTGTTTCAAGATAGCTATAATACAGCTTTCATTTTAGAAGAGGAAAGAACACAAGCAAACCAGGGTCAAATGATATCACTCCCATGTGTGCCACTAAAGTGCTTCCTGACAGATGGCAGAGCTCCAAGTGACAAATTCTTCATCCCTCTCTTCTTCCCCTCAGCCATACTCGGCACACTCCCATGTGCTGCTCCTGAGGCCCTTGAGTCTTATGTACCCTCTTAGATGTCCTTCCTCGCTCAAGATGGCCTCTCCCTCTGGAGTTAATCAGACAAGGAAAGCAAGACGGGCGCTTTTCTCTCACCCTGGAAGCCCAGGTCTTCCCAATGGTCTCCATGAAGGGCACAGTCGAACTTGGAACCAGTTAGCTTCTTGTAGATGGTCTGGAGCACTCGGCCATGCGTTGGGTTTTGGCTGTCCAGGCCACCTGCCCCAAAACACAGGCACACTTTCTACTAGGCTGTTCCCAGGGAGAAACCAATGCTTCCCAGAGGATGGGACACTGAACAATGTTAAGGCACGCTATTATCCTCCCTGTTCTCATGGCAGTTGGAATGGACAGAACCTGAGCATGTGCCTTGCCCCTAGCACTCACATTGAGCAATGGTGAGAACCAAGTCTCTTTCTTCCCGAAGACCCTGGTGCAGCTTTGGTGGCCCAAAGAGGCAATGCCGGAGGGCGGCGAGCCCAGTCCTTTGAATAGTTGGTTGGATTCTTTTCTGAGAAGGAAAGAACAGACAATCTACTCAAACTTAATTACTCTAATCAGCCTGTGACTGTCTGTCAGCTAGTGTTTGGACCTGGAGGAGGAGGAGGAGGAGGAGCCAGGAGGCAGCAGTGAGACTCCAAAGATAGGCACTCCCAGCTCCCAGAATTCTTTGCAGGATGTCCTTCAGTGGAGGCATTTCCAGCATTTGGTCTCCTGGGCTTTTTCAGAACTAGCTATTGCCTGACCAGTGAGGTTCAGCTGTGTCCACATGGAGTCCCTGATAAGGTCAGGCAAAAGTCAGGTGTCTACCCTCTATATGGCTATCTGTTTCTCTGAGGATATGAATCCCAGAATTCAGCTCCTCCCCACTTCCACTGATGCTAGGGCCAGTGGGCACTCGTGAGTCAGATGCCCCTCCTACACTACATCATGCTGGCTCCCCAAAGCCAGGGTCACCGCTGCCTGCCTTACAAGGTTCGGGGTTTTGGCATCTTCTGGCCTTCTGTTATCAGTTTCTGCCTCTTTAGCCTCTCTGATGATCTAGGCTTTAGGCTGAATACCTGAAACCACATTCTGCTAAACTTACTACAAGTTGCTCAAGACAAGCTACAAAAGTCCTCAGTCTGCTTATTCCCTCAGACTCCTTTCCCCAACCCCACTTTATTATTATTATTATTATTATTATTATTATTATTATATTATTATTATTATTTATTGTGTGTGTGTGTGTATACATGATGTGTGTGAGGGACAGACATGTCATGATGTATGTGTGAAGGTCAGAGGACGCTGTAGTGTCAGTTCTTTCCTCCTCCTTTCGCATGGGTTCTGGGGATCAAACTCAGGTCACAGGGCTTATATGGCAAAAGCCTTGACCCGCTTGTGTGCTTCCCCAGACAACTTTTTGAGACAAGTATTTCTATGTAGCCCAGGCTGGCCTTGAACACCTCCTGAGTGCTGGAATTATACATGTGTGCCATCATACTTAGTATTCATGCCTTTTTAAAAAAATTTATTTTATGTGCAGGAGTGCTGAGCCTCACTGGTCAGTCAACAGCTAGTTCTGAAAAAGCCCCAGCGGATGTCAGTACACCATGTGCATGCCTACTGCCTGAGGTGGGCAGAAGAGGGTGCAGAATCCCTGGCATTAGAACAGTGGGTGGTGAGTTGACATGTAGGTGCTGGGATAGCAAACCCAGGTCCTCTGCAAAAACACGTGCTCTTAACTGCTAAGCCGTCTATCTCTCTGGCTCTCAGCATCTTTCCTAAACTTCTAAATTATATTAAGTATGGCAGTGCATGCTTATAATGCCAGTACTCGAGAGGCTGAGGCAACACAGTGAGTTCCAGTTCAGCCAGGGCTGCATAATGAGATTCTGTTTCAAAAATAAATAAATGTAATCAAATTTACAACATTCTGGCTCCAGCAGGAAATTTCCCTCCATTTGCCATGAATCATTAGTGCCCTGCTTCCCAGACAGTAGACTTGCCTCCCCAAGAGTTACTTGGATTTTAACTCCATACTTCCCACCCCTGAGAGGAAAAACATGAGGTATTTGCACATGGTCTGAATCCCGGGATCTCAGAGTTGGCTCATGGGTTAAGAGTGCTTGTTCTTCCAAAAGACCTGGGTTCAGTTCCCTGCACTGACACCACATCAGGTGGTTCAGAAACCACCTGTAACTCCAGTTCCAGCCAACACCCTCTGAGCACCACAAGGCACCTACATACGCTTAGCTTGGAGCACACTTTGTAGCTGCTCTAAAGCATGGGGCAATCTTCTTGCCTTGGTCTCTGTAATGCTGGGATTAGAGGTGTGAGCCATCAAATCTGGCTTCTTGGCTATCTGAGATCCTGCACCTCAAGAATTCATAGGTGAGCAAGGGTCCAGTGCCCACTGAACTGAGGACGTATTCTTCCCTGCAGCCATACCTTGAAAGAGGAGAGGTCCATGGTCTGGAAGTGCTCCAGGGCCTCGCTGAAGGAGATGAGCTGGCTGGGCTGCTGGGAGCTGACACCACTCTCTAGGTAAAAGAGAAGTCCCCCAAGGATTCGGGATAGCAGCTGTACTATTAGCAAGCATCCACTGGTTGTCACCTCTAAACCAAGCACTGGCTACTAACTTGTCACCAACAATATAGGTGGTGGCTGGTATCAGTCACTATGACATCTCACCTTAGCTTAGTGAAGTTTGGGTAAGAACCAGATAGTCTCTAGTCTCCCTCTAAATTTGTCAAAAATGGCTGAGACAATTGTCCCCAGCCTTCAGAGACTGCCAGTAGATGTCTTCTATAGGGGCCCTCACTGCCCTGGTGTGGTGGGCCTCCATCCTTGCCCCCCTTCAGGGTCGAACCCTGACAAGGCTCTCTTGTCCTCCCTTGGCACTGGGTGGAAAGTGGGCAACAATGGCAGCCTTGCCCTGCGGTGTTCCTTCGTCTTTTTTGGATTTGTGGATAAGATTTTATTATATTTCAAATAACTAGAATGAGGACATTCAAGGGCTCATCTTCTAGTCCCAGTCAGAGGTGCGCTGGCTGTGGGTGGCTTCTGCTGGTAGCTGTGCGGACATACCATTTCCACACTTACCTATGTCTGGATGGATGGTGTCCACCACTTCCCACTCTTCCTGGGCTCTGAGCATCTCTGCACTCACAACTGCAATGATGGGAAAAGGAGCCTCTATGAACTCTGGGTCTGAGGACCTGTCGCAAGCCCCTCCCCCACCACAGCCGTCCTTCCGGTCCACAAGGCAGCAAGGATTGCTCAGGTTATCATATCTGAATCCTGGTGGCTTCTTTGGAGAAATCAGGAAGGACACAGGAAGCACTTTGACAAAACCAGAGAAAAAGCGTACAAGGAGTCCATAGAAATCCCTAAGGCAGCCTTAGCCCAGAGGTAGACAAAAATGGAAAATCGAGTGGTCCAGAGGAAGTGGAAGATGCAATCTTAAAAGTCAGGTTTCTAGGTCTGGGATGTGGCTCAGTTGGTAAAGTGCTTGCCGAACACACATAAATCCCTTGGTTCAACCTGATACTGTATACACCAGGCATGGTGGTGTATGCCTGGGATCCACCAGGCATGGGGGTGTGTGCCTGGGATCCACCAGGCATGGCGGTGTGTGCCTGGGATCCACCAGGCATGGGGGTGTGTGCCTGGGATCCACCAGGCATGGGGGTGTGTGCCTGGGATCCACCAGGCATGGTGGTGTGTGCCTGGGATCCACCAGGCATGGCGGTGTACGCCTGGGATCCACCAGGCATGGCGGTGTATGCCTGGAATCCTAGCATTTGAGAGGTAGGGAACCAGAAGGCTGCTGGGGATATAGGAGGCCCTGTCTTTAAAATACTAATAAAATAAAAATAGACAACTATTTCTGTATTGTTATGTGTATGTCTATGTATGTGCACACACACACGTGCATCTGGTGTTGGTAGGTGGCCAAAAGAGGGTATTGGATTCCTTGAAGCTGTAGTTATAGGTAGTTATGAACCACCTCAACTCTAATCCTCTGAAATAGCAGCAAGCACCATTAACCACTGAGCCATTTCTGCAGTCTCAAAATTAAAAAACAAATTAAGTAATGTATATTCATTTTAGACAAAAGTCTAGTGTGTCAGGTTTTTCCAGGAAATAGTTGCAGAAAGATAAAAGTATTTTAAATTTGGGGATTGCAACATGGCTAAAGAAAAGGTAAGCCAGGCATGGTTGTGCATGCCTTTAATTCTGGCATTGGGAGGCGGAGGCAGGCGATCTCTGTGAGTTCATGCATGGCCAGCCTGATTTACAAAGTGAGTTTCAGGTCAGCCTGAAGTACAACTTGTTTTAAAAGAAGGAATGGAAGGAAGGAAGGAAGGAAGGAAGGAAGGAAGGAAGGAAGGAAGGAAGGAAGGAAGGACCCTACCAAAAAATAAAGGAAAACAAAGGAGCATCTTCTCACGTCGCCCTGTGCAGAGCAGGGGCACTGCAATGTCATTCCCACTGAACTGAATCTTCCCCAACAGAAACCACCCCTGTGGCCAGCAGGCTGGCTGGCTAGCCTTCCACGAGGTTTTGTTTAGATGGTTGGTTTTTGTTGTTGAGACAGAATATCCGTCTGTAGCCCAGACTTGCCTCAAACTCAAGAGTTCTCCTGCCTCAGCCTCCAGCGCCAAGAGGCACGTCCACCACAGCCAGCTGCAGGAAACTTATCATTTCCCTGACTACAGCATTCAACCATTCCCTTGTCTCCTCTTAGTCACTAGATCCCTGGAAACGGCTTTGCAGGAAGGCTGGGAGAACACTGGGTCGGAAATCTGCTTAGAGTCTATCGGCTGTGCATGGTGGGCCCTTGGTCCCAGCACTCTGGAGGCACAAGTAGGGGAAATCTGAGTTCAAACCCATCCTCGTCGAGCTACATCTTTAGCCCATTTCACCCTTGCCTGTTACATGTGTTTATTTACTCACTGACAAGGCCTCTCCTACACAGCCCTAGCTGGTCTGGAACTTTCTATGTAAAACAGGCTATTTTCAAACTCGTGGCAGGCCTCCTACCTTGCCTCCCGAGGACTGGCATGCTCAAAGTGTGACCACCTCACCAGGCATGCTACTTTCATTAGTTATGGCCTCTGTTATGCCTGCTTCTTTTGTATTGTCCTTTTAGAGACCATAAGTTAGAAGACAAGCCACATACCTGAAGAATAAGTACATGGAGTGCCAGAGTATTTAATAACTATAATCAAACTTGTTTCAGCTTTCATAAAGAATTTTACTCGGGTAGAATGTGCCCACTCTGGTGTGATTTGTTAACTGCAATACTTCAGAGTAGTACCTGAAAAGCTCTTGGCATTGTTATTTATTTATTATGAGTGGATGTGTGTCTGTGTTTGTGTGGCACGTGTATGCAATGGCACACATGGAGAGGTCAAATGACAACTTTTGGAAGTCAGTTCTCTCCTTCTGCCTTCATGCTGGTTCTGGGACTTGAACTCTGGTCGCCTGGCTTACACAGCAAGTCCTTTCTCTTGCCAGCCCCAGAGCTTGTATTTGGCTCTGGAGTACTAGGATATCTTGAACTGCTGGATGTGAATGAAATTTGCATGTGTACAGACTGCTGGTTTCATGTTTGTGTTGCCTTTGTAAATCTATCGCTATCAAATGCCCTCCTACAAATGTCTACGTAATCTCGTATGACAAAGTAGGCACTGTGCCAACCAGAAGCACCAGAGTTCTCTCACAAAACTCTATGCTATTGCCATTTTTGCATAAGGACAGTTTAAAATCTTGGGTTTGTAGAATATCAACCTGAAGTCAGGCAGGCATGGTGGTTCACATCTGTAATCCCAGCACTCAGGAAAAGTTGAGGGATAGCCTGGGCTATAGTGAGACCTTGCTTTCAAAAATAGTAAAAGCGCGGGGCAGTGGTGGCACATGCCTTTAATCCCAGCACTTGGGAGGCAGAGGCAGGCAGATTTCTGAGTTCGAGGCCAGCCTGGTCTACAGAGTGAGTTCCAGGACAGCCAGGGTTACACAGAGAAACCCTGTCTTGAAAAAAACAAAAAAAAACAAAAAAAACACAAAAAAAACAAAAAAAAACAACAACAAAAAAGGAAGGTGTTTTCTCAAGTGAGGTAAAAGATGCAACCTAATTAAAAAAAAATAGTACAAGCAATAGGGGAAAATTTTAATAAACAAAAGATTGAAAAAAAATATGAAACAAGTCATTGCTCAGTCTGCCACAGAATCAAAGCAGGAGAACTCTTGACTTTGAGTGACCTTGGGCAAATAGGGTCCGTTGTTTGGGTATATCTTTTGTACTTGCCAGAGGACTTGACTTTTGCTTTTATGAAAATTACAATTCATACAATTAAAAAAAAATAGCCAGGCATGATGGTGCATTTCTTTAATCCCGGTACTTGGAAGACAGAGGTAGGCTGAACTCTGTGAATTCAAGGCCAGCCTGGTCTACATAGTAAGACTCTGCCTCAAAATAAAACAGGAAGGAGGAGCCAGAAGGGACACTTTGAATGTTCCCTCTTTTGTCATGTGATACCCAGCACCAATCTAGGACTCCAACGTTAGGCAGAACACCAGATGCAGCTCCTTGACCTTGAGACAGACTAAACTTCAATGAGCCTCAGGTTGTCTGTTTCTTTGTTTCTTAGGTAGGGTCTCATGCAACCCTGGGTGGTCTTGAATTCACTATCTACCCAAGAATAACCTTGAACTCCTGATCTTTCTACCTCTACCTCCCAAGTGCTGGAAACACAGGCATGTGTCACCAGGCTTGCTTAAACCTCTATTCCACATAAAATTATCCAGCCTCTGGTACTCTGATGACAGCTGGGCAAAAACAGCTGGAAGAGGAGGGTAGGGTTCATCTCTGCTGCTTACTAGCTGTATTTTTGGCCAAATTATTTAACCAACTGTGAGTTTTCACGGGATTGCTGTGAGCATGAGGCAATCCTGCAACTTCTAACATGGGCATGTAGCCCAGAGGTAAGAGTTCAACAAATGTTCGCTATCTTGACACAGCCATGGTCCCAGGCCAACAAGTCAGGGGGATGGGGGCAAATAGATTCAGGGGCCCAGCCTGATCGAGCTGCTAGGGACTTCCACCTTGCTACTTCCAGCCTTGGGGCAGCAGGCACGGAGACTCTGAATGACTCAATAGTCTAATGTCAACAGAACTTGGTCTTGCATGAGTAGAGAGACAAAGTTCAACCTTTAGCACACAAGACAGTGGGAGATAAACAAGGGGGACAGAGTGGCTGAACAAAAAGAGAAGAATGAGGGGTTGGGGGTTTGGATGCTTACTATGTAGAGCATCTGCATAGCAAGAGCCAGGCTGTGGGTGTGGTCCTCAGCTCCCCTCCAAGAAAGGAACGCCTGGAGAGAGAGAGGGCTTAGCAGCTAAGAGCACCCGCTGCTCTTCCAAAGGATCTGTGTTTGGTTCCCAGCCCCCATACTGGCAGCACAAAGCCATTGGTAACTCTGGCTTCAAAGCCTCCAGCACCCTCTTCTGGCCTTCACAAGCACTCGGTGCCATTCACTAACATGGACACACACATATGCATAAAAAGCAATTCTTTAGAAAAGAGAGCGAGCCATATGGCGCACTCCTACGATCCCAGCATCACGGAGGCAGAGGCAGGGGGATCATGGCAAGTTCAAGGCAAACCTGATCCTCAGAGTGAGTTCCAGGATGGTCAGGGCCACACAAAAACCAGAAAACAAAACCAAGTGAGACGTGTGGACCCTCGTGGAAAGCCGGTGGGGCTGAGCACAGCAGCCCTTCTACCTTTGACTTTGGCCTCCAAGCAGCTTTATCAATAGACCTATACAGGCTGGTTCTGTCAGCTTGACCCAAGCCGGAGTTACCACAGAGAAAGGAGCTGCAGGTGAGAAAATGCCTCCATGAGATCCAGCGGTAAGGCATTTTCTCAATTAGTGATCAAGGGCGCAAGGCCCCTTGTGAGTGTACCATCTGTGGGCTGGTAGTCTTGGGGTCTATAAGAAAGCCAGCTGAGCAAGCCAGGGGAAGCAAGCCAGTAAGCGGCATTCCTCCATGGCCTCTGTATCAGCTTCTGCTTCCTGACCTGCTTGAGTTCCAGTCCTGACTTCCTTTGGTGATGAATGGCAACATGGAAGTGTAAGCTGAATAAACCCTTTCCTCCCCAACTTGCTTCTTGGTCATGAGGTTTGTGCAGGAATAGAAACCCTAAGACAAGACCTATCTCTAACCCCGTGATCTTTCACCTACAAGCAATTTGACAATGTCTGTGAGCCAGGAGCAGAGGAAACCTTGGCCACAGGGAGAGGGCCATTACAACAGTTATGCAACAGAAAGTTCAAGGTCTGAGCTAGCCTTATCCAGCTGGTGTCTGAGACATGACTAAATTATATTCACTGTCCCTGTCCTCTTGGAGCCATGCTGGCCTTCCTGGCTAGATCTGAAGATAATCCTGAAATGGGACCCACAGAAGGGTGTGTGTGTGTGTGCGTGCGTGCGTGCGTGCGTGCGTGTGTGTGTGTGTGTGTGTGTATATAAAGCAAATTATCTCTAGCATAACTAATGCAGCTCACATTTTAATTTTTCTTTTATTATTTAGCTGACTTGATTATTTTGCCTCTCCCATTTATCCATCAAACAAACAGCACTGATTCAGTCATTCTGTAAATTAGCCAAGAGCATTACTTTTTTTGTTTGTTTGTTTGTTTTGAGACAGCACCTGGGAGGCAGAAGCAGGTGGGTCTCTGAGTTCAGGCCAGCCTGGTCTACAGAGCTAGTTCTAGGACAGCCAGCTATACAGAGAAACTCTGTCTCAAAACAAAAAGGCTACAGGAGCCATGGGCTACCATGCAGACGTGGCCAAGCACGAGAACCACACCTCACACAACCAGTCCCACAAATGGCACAGAAAATGGCATCAAGAAACCCTAGTCACAAAGATACGAATTTCTTTAGGAGGTTGACCCCAGGTTCCTGAGGAACATGCCCTTTGCCAAGAAGCACAAGAAGAAAGGTCTCAAGAAGATGCAAGCCAACAATGCAAAGGCAGTGAGTTCGAGCGCAGAGGCCATCAAGGCCTTGTGAAGCCTCAGGCCATGAAGCCCAAGATGCCAAAGAGCCCCAGCCGCAAACTCAGCCGCCTGGCTTTCATCACTCACCCCAAGCTTAGGAAGTGGATGCGATGGCCGTAGGCTCTGCCAACCAAAGCCCAAGGTTCAAACCAAGGCAGAGGCCACAGCGCCAGCTAAGGCCCAGGTTTCAGCTCCCGCCAAGGCTCTGAAAGGTGCCCAGGCCCCGGTGAAGGCCCCATAGGAAAGGCTCCTGCCAGTGTGAAGACAGACGGACTGCTGTGACACACTTACCTACACACTGTTTGCAGATGACCAGTGCCCTGTGCTGTTTTAACAAATAAACTTGAGGCAAGATTAAAAAAAAAAAAAAAAAAAAAAGCTTTTAAATTACATTTATTTATTATGTGTGAGAGGGTCTATTCCACAGTGCCCATGTGGAGACTGAAGGACAAACTCTCTTCTACCACGTGGGGCCTGGGAATCTAACTCAGGCATGGCAGCAATATTATGTGTGTGAGTGTATTCTTTTATTTATATGTGTGTGTATATATATTCTTTTATTTACTTTGTGTGTGTGTGTGTGTGTGTGTGTGTGTGTGTGTGTGTGTGTATTTCAATACACAAAACAATGTAGAACCTTGGGAAACTAGACCTAAATGCCCTACCCCCAAGCTACATTCCCAGTACTGTGTAGCATTTAGAGATAAAAAGTATATACTACTGAGGGGCCAGAGAGATGGCTCAGTAGTTAAGAGCACTGGCTGTTATTATAGAGGACCCCGGTTTGATTTGCAGAACCCACCTAGCAGCTCACCACTGCCTGTAATTCCAGTTCCAGGGATCTGATACCTACTTCGTGCCTCTGCAGGCATTGACTGAAAGTGGTGCACAGACACCAGTCTGTCAAAAACCCACACATAAAATAAAAACAAATACATCTTCTTAAGAAACATACAAAAAGGTGTATGTAATTGGATGCTCACTACAAAGTATACTTTTGTGTGCTGTGTGCTATTTCATTTAATCCTTACCGAGTTTGTTGGCCCATGTCCTACTGTGAGCAATTCCTGCTCCTACTGTGGCTGCCCCTTCAGAGTGCTCGGGCTGGGATCCAGAACACAAGTGAGGCCAGCATTCTACCACTGTCCCCAGCCCCTGTCTATCTTTATTTTCTAGTGGAAGAGAGGATGACGGGAAAGGTTAAGCAGTGTGTTCAAAGCCACATATGTAAGGGAGCCAGAGTTTAAACCAGAGGATGTATCTCCAAGATAGTTCTGAGTATGAGAAAATCTTTCTTTAAAATAAACTCACAAGCAGATGACTTGAGTTCAAAGTATGGTGCTGGACACCTTGCAAAGAGCAGAGTGGAGATTCCTGGAGCCTCTCACTCAGATTGTTCATTTTCTTTCTTTGTTTTGTTTTTTAAGACAGGGATTCTCTGTGTAAACGCCCTGGAACTAGATTTGTAGACCAGGCTGGCCTTGAACTCACAGAGATGCACCTGCCTCTGTTTCCCGAGTGTTGGGGCTAAAGGCGTGCGCCACCATGCCCAGCCTGCACTGCCTCATCTTCACACTGTCTGTGATGACGAGAGATGCTCATATTTCCACTGCTGGCTCAGTGAGATGGCTCAGTGCCTCCAAGGCAGACGACCTGAGTTCATCCCTGGGACCCACATAGTAGAAGAAGGGGACTGACTCCCACAAGTCATCCTCTGGCCCATACCCCTCCCCATAATAAATACCAGATAGATAAGAGATAGATAGGTAGATAGATAGATAGGCAGATAGATGATGGATAATAGATAGGTAGATAGTAAGACTGACAGATATAATTTTGAGATTTTCACTATAATCATGGCCAGCTCAGAAGCACATAGCAAACCACCAAGAGATAGCCTAGCTCCTAACCCAGGGTTGCTTCTAATTCTTGATGGGGAATGATAAGCCTACAAAATTCTGAAGGAGAAAGAGAGCAAGATTGATTGATTCAGACCACAGAAAGTGGATTCTTGGAAGCTCTGATCTGGGTCTCACCCAAACCCTAAGGGCCCTCAGGGGTCCTTACCACCTGGCTGCCATCCATTGGTTTCTGTGGTCAGGGCCTGGAGAATGCCATGGTTCTTCAGCTCCGAGATCTGTGGGGGCAGGCAGCCTTTAGAACGAGGGTGGATCCATGTCTCCCCATGCACAGCTCTTCCCACCCACTGTGTAGGAAATATCTGGAAATTAGAGGCTGGAAGACTATATTCTGATGGACTGATTTTAAAAAGTGTGTGTGTGTGTGCATGTGCGTGTACTCACGTAGGCCAGAGAACCTTGGGTGTTCTCAGATCTCCACTTTTCATTTTGCAACAGAGACTCTCACTGGGCCCTGGGGCTCCCTGGCTAGATGAGCTGCCCAGTGAGTCCAAGATTCTCCTGCCTCTGCCTCGACAGCACAGGGATTACAAGTACACACCACCATGTCTGGTTTTATGTGCATTCTAGGGATCAAAGCCTCATGCTGGCAAGGCAATCACTTTACTGACTGAGCTACTGCCCCAATCCGTGTGTGTGTGTGTGTGTGTGTGTGTGTGTGTACCTGCATATGTGCAACATATTGGGGTTGACTCAGAGCCCAGTGCATACTGAGCACACTTTCTACACCGAGGCACACCCCAGCTCTAAAGTCAATCTTGTTTTGGTCTTGCTATGTAGACCAGGCTGGCCCTGAACTCAGAGATCCTCCTGCCTCTGTCTCCCTAGTGCTGGGATTAAAGGCATGCACCACCACTGCCTGGCTGGAAGTGAGTCTTAAAGTGAGGCTCCTGGCAAACTTTGACTGTGGGGTTGCAATTGGGTAATGTGGGGGACAAGCATCTGCCTTGTTGAATGGTGAAGAAACACAAAGCAGGCCCCTTGGAGGCTGTGGTGAGCTGTAGGCATCCATAGTGCATTCTATGTTCACCCTGTGGATGGTGTGATCTCATCAGACAGACTGTGGCAGGTTTGTGCTTTCCCAGAGCATGAGCTCCTAGATTCTATGCTTCCTGTGTCCCCAGCACACAAAAAAAGCTTATGGGTGATACGTACAGGAATTCCTCTGAGAGCCATGAGTGCACCGTTGTCCTTGTACGGTGAAGAGAGCCCAGCAGAGACACTTTCTATCTGCAAGACAAACAGGCAGACCAGGGTCAGTTTCCTCAATAATCTCCCTCAGACCATAGTTTAAATGTCTCACCTTTTCCTAGAATCACAAAGAAATGAACTTTGGAGAAATTCGCTACAACATTATAAAGGTGAACCACTAGGCATGGTGGTGCCCTTGGGAGGTGAGAGGCAGGGTCAAGCATCTGAGGCCAATGTAGGCTGCAAAAGAGCCTAACTCAACCCTCACCTCCTACGATGGGGGTGGTGCAGGCAGGCTTTGAAAGGATTACTTAATGTAATACTGTACGTATGTATGTTTGTATGCATGTATGTATGTCTGTATGCATGTATGTATGTCTGTATGCATGTATGTATGTCTCTGTATGCATGTATGTATGTATGTACAGGTCTGAGTGCAACTTGTAAGAGCTGGGTCTCTCCTTCTACCTGTGAGTCTGGGGACTTGAACTCAGCTCAGCAGACTTGGCAGCAGGCAGGTTTGCTGCTGAGCTATCTCACCAGGCCCTAAGCAATCTTGTGTAGGTTTCTCTGGGGATAGCATGTCTTGAGACTTGGGTCACTGAAGCTCACTGAGGTGCTTTGCCCAGCCCTTTCACTCAGCAAACCTTGTCACTAGTCCTATGAGAAAAAGCAAAACAAAGACAGACCACAATGATAAAAGAGGCAAAACCACACAGCAGTGGCAAAGCCCTAGAACAAGTGTCCCCACTCACATCACAGGCACAGGTGTGGGCTAATCCTCCTATAACATGGTAGGAAAAAAATCGTATAAACCAGTAGGTTAAAAACAAAAATAAACCAAAAGCACACACATGACAGAGAAGGAGGGAGAGTTTTCTCTACTGTGTGGGCCTTAGCAGGTCTGAGCACCCCAGCAGCTCCCTCCACACCCACAAACACTGGAGCAGCACACACTGGACTTGCTGGGTGATTATTTTTTAAATGAAGGGGAGGTCATGAGTTTAGGAGGGGTCAGTGGGCAGTGGTCCTGGAAAGAGTAGGAGGCAAATATAATCAAAATATATTGTATACACATACACAATTCTTGAAGGATTAATAAAAATAAATTTGAAAAACACACATAGAAGATTTTTGTCTCAAAAAATCAACCAACTATATCCACAAACCAACGAAACAAAACAAGCTGGGATTGGTAAGCAATCTGAGCACTCAGCTGCTTTGGGTACCAGCCTAGGCTATAAAGCAAGATTGACCCAACACACACACACACACACACACACACACACACACACACACACACCAACAACAACAACAACAAAAAACCCCACAAAAAGTCAGTCCAGAAGAAATGCCTGATTTACACAAAAGGAAGTATTATTTTAAATAATTTTTTTAAAAGATTTAATTATTTATTATATGTATGTGAGTACACTGTAGCTGTCTTCAGACACACCAGAAGAGGGCATCAGATCCCATTACAGATGGTTGTGAGCCACCATGTGGTTGCTGGGATTTGAACTCAGGACCTCTGGAAGAGCAGTCAGCGCTCTTAACCACTGAGCCACATCTCCAGCCCCTATTTTAAATAATTTTAAGTGTGAGGTATATGAAGGTACATGTGTGCCTGTCAGAATCCAACCTAAAGTACTCTCCTCACTTCCCAGCTGGCTTTAAGGCAGGGTCTCTAGCCAGGCTGGAGGGCACTTCAGGGGATTCGAATCTCCACTTCCCATTTCGCTATAGGAAGTACAGGCACAGACCACCATATCTGGCTTTACATGGGTTCTGGGGATCCAAATCCATGTCCTCATGTTGCACAGCAGGCTCTTTACCCTGGCCCCTAGCTCAAAGCACATTATTATCTTTAAAACTTCTCTTACGTGTGTGTGTGTGTGTGTGTGTGTGTGTGTGTGTGTGTGTGTGTGTGTGTGTGTGTGTATCCGTCCGAGAGTCTGTCTTGTGTGTACAGGCACTCAAGGAGAGGGAACAGATCTCTTCTGGTCACATGCCCTCTGTCATGGGTGCTGGGAAGTGAACGCAGGTCTTCTGGAAGTGCAGCAAGTTCTCTTAACTGCTGAGCAATCTTTCCAGCCCCAAACATTTTTAAAAAACACGGTATGGTGACTATTTTTGGTTGTCAACTTGATTACATCTAGAATTAACTAAAACCTGAGCTGCTGGATAACCTGTGAGGATTGTTCCTGATTGGATCATTTGAAATGGGAAGACCCACCTTAAATCTGGCCTACACCTCTGCTGGCATCCTCAAGAAAGGTTGTGAAGAAGGAAGCTTTAGCCCTGTCTGCTTGTCCTCACTCCCACTGGTAAATCCATTTTTTTTCACTGGGATTAGAGCCTACTTTCTTGGGATTCTGGTGTATAGTGAAGACCAGCTGAGACTCTAGCCTCATGGACTGAACAATACTGCATTCTTGGACTTTCTGTTGGACTAACTGGACCACATCCTGTAAGCCACTCTAATAAATCTGTGTGTACATGTGTGTGTGTATGTGTATACATTTTATCAGTTCTGTTCTCTAGAGAAACCTGATTAATACATATAAATAAATGGCATATGAATTATTCTGAGATAATGTTTCCATAGTCAGGTTACCAAAGGTCAAAAAACATGATAAAAAATTATTTTTGATTAGAGGGGTCAAAGGTTACAACTCACCAGATCCTGATGTTTCTAACCTTTGACCTTGCAACAGACATTGTCATCTACAAAATTCATACTCAAGAACCACACATTCAAGTTATAAAAGAAAGAAAGAAGGAAAGAAAGAAAGAAAGAAAGAAAGAAAGAAAGAAAGAAAGAAAGAAAAAGAAAATTGCAAGAAAGATGTTCTAATGTTGTGAATGTCTTCTTAAAGAATGTGGGTTTTGTATTGGGCTGCATGCAAATCTACCCTTGAGTGCATGTGGCTTGCCAGGCTGGACACCGTAAGTGTTCTTACCAGCCCTTGATAGTAATTTGAAAGCAAGGTCTCACGTATTCCAGGCTGTCTCAAAATTTGCTATGGAGGATGACCTTGAACTTCTGGTTCTCCTACCTCCACTCCAGAGTGTTGGGTCTACAGGCATTATAGGTCTGCATCCCACAACCAAGGTATCGTCCATTAGGGACAAGCACACTATGGACTGAGTGACATCCTTGCTCAAATTCCCATGTTGCACACATCCCGCCCGAGCCTGCATTGTAGTCTGGTGCTTCTCTAACAGACCCACTGGCTTCCAGCAGGGCCATGTGTTTACTTTCATTCCCAGTAGCACTGTTCCCATGAGCTGAACAAACACTAAACCAATGGTGGACTTAAGAACATAGAGTAGATCCATCGGTGAGGTGCAATGCAGTCATCAGGAAGTGCTAGTCTCTGGAGTTATCGAGGCTGCAGGCTGCAGAAGGCAGCGTACACACACTGCTCCATCTGTGGGCTAACTGCATGACGCCGGCAGCCTATTTCCACATGCTCTATGGAGCTTTGCTTTCCTTTTCCCTGGGTTTAAGAGAGACTACCCCCCACCTCTTTCCTTTATATTGATATAAAATATATTTTATATTTACTTTCACCACTATTATTTGTTTTGAATCATTGTTTCATCACGTAGCCCTGGCTCTTATGTGCTGAGGACATGTGACCTCTCGCCTCTTCCTCTTTAGTGCTAAGGTAACAGAGGGGTGCTGTTATGTCTGGTAAGGTGGAGAAATTTCAGCCAAGGCCCACCTCCCTGTAGTCTACCAATTTGTCTCATTTACCTTGCCCTTCCTTTCTTGCCTCCTCCCTCTCTCCAACATTAAAAACATACACAAATATATCTGCCTGTCTTTGATGACTATTTCCAGGATCATACCCAGGTAAGAAGCACCTGTGCCTCCAGTGTGCAAAGAAAGGAACAGGTGACCACACAGACGGAAGACAGGTTTTTTCTACTATAATTTTTCTTACTTTCAGATATTTTTGGAATATGTAAGTATATTATCTTCTCTAAAATACATAAGTGAAAACAGTACTTAAAAGAAAAAGTTCAGCACAGTGGTACAAGCCTGGGACCCAGCATTTGGGAAATTGAGGCAGGACAATGTGTGCTCAAGGCCAGCCTGGGCTACACAGCAAGACCCTGTTTCAAAAAAAAAAAAAAAAAAAAATCAAAAAGGAGAAAAAAGAAGTGAAGAAAAAGCAGGAGGAGGAAGAACGCTAAGAAGCCAGGGACACTGTGGCACGCTTGAGAGCCCAGCCTGGAGGTTTAGGGGATCGCTGCTGCAAATGGGCCAACCAGCAACAAAACAGGGTGGACTCAGTGCTGTGTCAGGGTCCTGATACTCTGATCCTTTTGTTTATGTCCATGAAACTTCTTACATACAGCTTTAACTTCTGTGTTCTCTCTCCCTCTCCCTCCTTCTGTGCGTGTGTGTGTGTGTGTGTGTGTGTGTGTGTGTGTGTGCGCGCGCGTGTGTGTGTGAGTGTGTACAGTTATGCATGCCCACGTGCATGAGGAAGGTCAGAGGGGAACTGGCTATTCTCTTCTCTTCTAATCCATCTTAATCCCTGAAGACAGAATCTTTCAGCGGACCTGGAGCTAGCCTGGCAGTGACTCCATTCTGCTCTCGACTGCACTGGTGCTATAGGCATCTGTGTGGTCAAGTCTGGCTTTTTATATGCAGTTGAGGATTTAAGCTCACGTCCCTGGGCTTGCATGGCAAGTGTTCTTACCCTTTAGTTATTTTCCTGACCCCATCTCTTTAGCCTCCTCTTTAAGCCTTCTAAAGCCCTTGCATGCAACCCAAGTTTCCCTGCAAAAGGCAACATGGGACATGCCTTTGATGTTTTCTGTAGGCACCAGCATAGTACAAGATACAAAATATAACTATAATTTTTTTCTTGAAATTCTTTCTCAGCAATATTTGGTAATTCCTGATGTTATATATATAAAGAACACCACATTCTTCTCTGTCTACATTTCAGTCCCCTTCCAGAGACTTCCTTTTAGAAGAAAGAACAGTTTGTCCTTTTCTGAGCATGAGATCTCCCTGGAGAGCCCAGCAAATGCTTTGTCTGAATTCTAGCCCTGGAATCCCATTTCTGGCCAGTACAACGGAGGGGAAGGTCCAGAATGTAGGGCTAGCTGCCAGGCTCACGTGGACATACACGTGACTGTGCTGAACAGAAGGCCTCAGGATGGTGGCCAGTGTGCTGCTTTGTTGTTAGTCGATGTGACATAAAATAGAGCCCTCTGTGAAGAGGGACCCTCCACTGAGAAGGTGCCTCTATCATATTGACCTTCAAACATGGCTGTTGTTTTCATTGTTGTTTTGAGACAGGCTCTCACTTTGTATCCATGGCTGTACTAGAATTCACTACATAGACCCAGGTGGTCTTGAACTCACAGAGATCTCTGTCTCTGTCTTCTGAGTGCTGGGATTAAGTACCCCCCTGCCTGGCTGAAATTTTCTTGACTAACAACTGACGAGGGAGGGTCTAGCCACCGTGGGCAGTGCCTGGTGAAGTGCTGCAGGGAGCTATAAGGAAGAGGGTGAATGTGAGCCTGGGGAGCAAGTCAGTAAGCAGTGCTCCTCCATGGCTCTGTTTCAGCTCCTGCCTCCAGATTCCTTCCCTAAGTTCCCCCAGTAATGAGCTGTAAGCTGTGGGATGAAATAAACCCTCTTCTCCCCAGGCTGCTTTTGGTCATGCTGTTTATCACAGCAATAGAGAGCTAAGTAAGACAGACTGCCAAAGCCAGTGATAGATAGGGAAGAGGACAGGGAGTTAATTGATGAGTCTATGCCATATTGATTTCTTAGGGAATTAAAGATGCTATCTGTACTGGCTAGTTTTGTGTGTCAACTTGACACAAGCTGGAGTTATCACAGAGAAAGGAGCTTCAGTTGAGAAAATGCCTCCATGAGATCCTGCTGTAATGCATTTTCTCAATTAGTGATCAAGGGGGGAGGGCCCCTTGTGAGTGGTACCATCTGTGGGCTGGTAGTCTTGGGTTCTATAAGAAAGCCAGCTGAGCAAGCCAGGAGAAGCAAGCCAATAAGTTACATCACTCCATGGCCTCTGCATCAGCTCCTGCTTCCTGACCTGCTTGAGTTCCAGTCCTGACTTCCTATGGTGATGAACAGCTGCATGGGTGTGTAAGCTCAATAAACCCTTTCCTCCCCAACTTGCTTCTTGGTCATGATGTTTGTACAGGAATAGAAACCCTGGCTAAGACACTATCTCCCTCCCCAACCCCAGCAAAAGGAATCAAGGTACTGTGAGCCACTCAGAAAAACAAGGTACCACCTGCAGGTGGACAGAAGCTTCTGATTTGAGGGTCTCTGTAGCTCAGGCTGACTTAGAACTCTAATCATGTAGCTGAGGATGAGCTTGGATCCCTTATTCGTTTGTCTCTACCTCCCAAGTGTTAGGATCACAGGTGTCCCACCATGATGGTCTAGACTCTCCTGTCTCTTCTCTGCCTGTCTGTCTGTCTGTCTCTTCCCAGAGATGGAATCTACAGCCAACAGTTTACTGCTGAACTATACCTTCAGCCCAGAATCTCCTACAACAAAGACATCATTTCCCCCACAATATTTCTAAAACTCCACAGTCTCTGTCTCATTAACAGTACATCCTCAAGCCAGTACCTTCTTTCCCAAGCACTCACCTGTCCATCTCGAAATTCTTTCTCAGTAAGGAAAGAGCAAGATGTTTCACTCATGACTCAAGTTCAGGTGAGCCTTGTCCTCAGGCTCTGACGGGAGAAACAAGCGTTCTACTTTCGCCTTTCTTCTTGGCAGTCATTCAGGCTCCAAGTAAGAAAACAGTCCCTTTGTGCCATCACCAAGGTGCAGAAGGATTCTGTGAGTCCTGAAAGGAGCCCCTGGGAACCGTGGAGCCTCACTCTGGAAAAAGAGAAATGGAGTAGGGGAGACTGGCTTCATCATTCCGTCATGCCTCTCTCTGTTCAACAAGGGAAAGACCTTTAAAATCTTAAAGCACTGTGAATTAATTCTAAATAAACAAGATACTTAGCCAGATGTCTACTGTTTACTGCCCACACCTTGGGACTGGAGGGACCATACAGGATTTGGGGGTGGGGTGGATTGTCAGTGTCTAGAAAACAGTGGCACTGTTATAAGAAGTGGAGTCTGTTTCTGGCCATGACATCACTGAGACCTAGCTGACACTGGGGGTAAGACTGGCTGGTGGTTGCACTGGCTTTGTTCAGATCCTAGACACAGGTGGAGCTGTGGTCCTTACAGTATTGGACCTGTTTCCTGGAGTGATAGAAAAACTCAAAATGCAAGATGATGTCCTAACCTTGCCAAGTCAAACTGGTCAACTCTCTGTGTGTGAGAAACTGTGAGTGTACGTGTGTTCAATTATGGTGCAGCGCTGGTGTTGGGGATCAAATATAGGTCTTTATGCATGCCAGGTGAATAAAACTACCACTAAGCTACATCTCCAGATCAGCTCTTGTATGTGTACACACACACACATGCATGTTCAGGGTTCATGTGTGTGCAGGTGTACACGTGTGCATGTGTGTCAATGAAGAGGACATTATCTGTAGTTCCTCAGGCTCTGTCCACCTTAAGTTTTTGAGACAGGATCTCTTTTACTTGCCTGGAACCCAATGAGCAGGCTGGGATGGCCAGCCAATGAGCTTTAGAGATCTGCCCATATCCGCCTTCCTAATGCTGAGGTTACAAGAATGTGCTATCACACCCAATTTTCAAAAAATGTATTATTTTCGTTCATGTATTCATGTGTATGTGTGTGTCTGTCGTGTATGTGCAGATGTCCATAGGGTATTGGATTCCCTGGAGCTGGAGTTACAGATGGTTGTGAGCTGCCATGTAGGTGCTGAGAGCCAAATCCTGGTCCTCTACAAGGGCAACAAATGTTCTTAACTGATGAGCATCTCTCTAACCCCCCCCCCCATCTTCCTCTCTCTCTCCTTCCCCCTCTCTCTCCCCCCTCTCTCTCAATAAGGATAGAGATACACAGAAAAGGTTTTATAGATGTTGTTCAGTCTGGCCTCACACTTGCTGTGTAGCTGAGGCTCTCTTCAACTTCTCAAGGGTGGAGACAGAAGCTGGGCACTCCAGCCCTGCTCTTTCATCTCAGGATGCCTGCCTCAGGAAAAGGGCTGGACAAAGATCCTATCACATCAAAAGTCTGTGTCATGAGGAGACGGCCTTCTCATGAACAAGCGTCTCTAGGTCATAGGGGGAGGGATTGATGTGTGAGAGTCAAAACTAAACACAAGGCCCGGGATACAGATCAGAGGTACAGCTATTGCTTACCACATGTGAGGTCTGGGTTCAATACCCGTAACTGGAAAAAAACAAAAATCAGAGATCAACCTCAACATGGTGGTGTACGCCCCCATGAATGTATGCCCAGATTCCTAGAAAGCTGGAAGCAGAGGCAGGAGAATCACTGTATATTTCAGGGTAGCTTGATCTACATAGAGTTCCAGGCCAGTTGAGACTACATAGCAAGACTCTGTCACCTTGAAAAAAAAAAAAAAAAAAAAAAAAACAAGGGCAGGTGAAATGGCTCAGTGGGTCGAGGTGCCTGCCAGCAAGCTTGACGACCTGAGTTCAGTCCCTAGGGAGACCTACATGGTAAAAGGGAAGAAGAAACTGTCTTCTGACCTCCATACATGCACCATGGCACACACCGCTCCATCACCTCCCTCAACAAATAAAAAAATCAAAACCACAAGGGGCTGGGATGATGACTCAGTGGGCATGAGAGCTTGCTTCAGGGGTAAGGACCTGAGTTTGGCTCCCTAGCATCCTGGTAGATAAAGATAAAAGGAGATAAAAGGATTGCTGGTTGCTGGGCCTAGTTCCACGTTCAGTCAGAGACCTAACTTCAAAGGCATAAGGCACAGAGTGACAGAACAGGGCACTTTACAGTTCCCCTGTCTCTCTGTTCCTATATGGGCACGCATACTCACACCCACACACCGAGAGTCAGTGTGGAAAGGCTGAGATTGTAACTTAGTGGCAAGAAACTAGGCTCAGCCCCTAATACTGAGGGGAAATGTGAGTGGATGGTCCTCACACACTGACAATCATCCTCACAGACTCAGAGGACTAAGTCAGTGGGGAGAGCCGATCTACAGAGTCAGCCCTCGACTAGGGGATATGATTTACATTCCCCAAGGACTGACAGCCAGTAACAAACAAGCATTCGGGCTAGACACCTGGCTGGCTGTGATCTAGGAAGGATGGTGGTAATGTCTTACCTGCAACACCCCAGGAACTAGCTTTCTCACCCTGGAACCTCAGCATTTATCTCTCTTTTCCTTTCCTTCCATCTTGGCCTGAAGGACAGCATAGAATAAGACACATACCCATCAGCTAACCTGGCAGGGTAACAGGTAGGAATGAGAAAGGAAGGCTTTCCTGTTACTGTGTGGAAAACGAACCAAGTAGCACAGAAGCATGACCCTGCTTTACATACTGGACTGGAACACTGCTGGGGCCTGTAATAAGGACAAAAACTCCAAGTTATGAAGTCATTCCTCTTGATAGTGGGTACTAGAGGAAATGGGCCTCCTTCACAAACAAATCCCTCTTAAGTCAAGTTTGTATTTCAGACCCACTTTCCTCAACGGGCAACATTAAGACGGTAGGATATCTAGACTGTCTGCTGGAGCTTAAACCCTCTGAAGAGCTGATTTATAAGCTGGTCCATCCTTAAATGCAAATGCACGCATAGTTAAGGTGGTCCTTGACTGAGTCTTTCTTGATGCTTGTTCCTAGGTGGCTCTATACTTTGAGACCCCGACAGAGTGGTTAAGTTTAGGGGATCCAGCAAGGGGTAACGTCGTCGGGTACCCTTGTGTGGCTGCCAGTCCTGGGGCAGTGAGTGACACAGGTTCAGGAAAGCTCCTGCGCAGGTCTCAATAGGGTCTCAACTCATCGAGATACTCAGACAGAGGCTGTGTGGGGACAGAAACTTTCTCACTGCTTGTTAGGGGAGAAGGGAGGAAAGCAATGAATTGCCTCCGAGGTTTCGGCGAATCCATCGCAGAGCAGGCACCAGAATCCAGGTTGCCTCCCAGACGGGATCTCTCTCAGACCTGCAACTTTCAGCCTTGTGTGGCCCTGCGGTGACTATTTCCACCCCACATCGTCCCCCTCACCCTCACCTCCCTTACCTCCTACCCCCACCCCAGGCTCACCGGACGCGTCCCTAGTGTTCCGGTAGGGGTGTCCCACATCCCCCCCATCGCGCAGGCGTGCAGTGCCGCCTGTCTCGCGCTAGAACTACATTTCCCACTAGGCAATTGAAATCCTGTGCCGCAAAGGTCATAAGGAGATCCAGGATGGACAATCTTCATCATTTTTACGAGGGCGTGAGTCAAAATGCCTCGGCCCTTCCTTGACTAGGATTCCTCTGATACGAAACTAGAGGGGCGGAGCCTCAGCTATAAAAGCCGAGCTCAGAGGGAAAGTACGCCGGTCTTCCGAGCCCTGGCGGCAAGATGTGGATCACTGTACTGCTGCTGGCCGTGCTGCTGCTGGTGGTCCTCCACAGGGTTTATGTGGGCATTTTCGCCGGAAGTTCCCCGAACCCCTTCGCCGAGGATGTCAAGCGGCCACCTGAACCCCTGGTGACCGACAAAGAAGCTAGGAAGAAAGTTCTCAAACAAGGTCAGCTGGAGGGACTGTGGGTTTCAGGTCTGTTCTCGGGCCTTCTGCTCTTGCAGGGCATGGGCCTCTGTCTCTGCAATTAGTAAAGTTCGGGGAAAACTTACTTGCGCACGGAGGTTCCATGTTTTAGTGTTCATTGCTCCTGAAGGTTTGGGTGCGGACATTACCCTTGGCATGCCAAGATGTTGGCACAGCCTAGTTCCAGCCCTGCCAGTTGGAATCTGTTCCGCTCACAGCTTATACAGAATAAGAGACCTTTCCCCTACTAGGTTCTGAAGCCAACTTTTTCCTGAGCTTCTGTGCATGCTCAGGAACATAGAGAAGCAGCACAGAAAGTTTTCCCAACAAGCGGTTTGACAGACAAAATGTGGTCCCATTTCATAGGATTGAAGCTTGATTCTAAAACTTCGGAATTTCGGGATAAGAATTCCACTCTCCAGTCAACCTTCCATCTTTAAAATATGTGTAGAGTGCTTCCAAGGTTTGTGTTTTTGAGACAGGTCTCACTTTTGTACTGGAGCTGGCTTTGAACTTACTTTGCAGCCCAGGCTCAAACCGGGAACAATCCTCTGCTTCTGTCTCCAGCATGTTACAAGCATGTACCAACATGCCTGGCTTTCAAAATTTTAAGAAAGTGTTGGAGCTGGGCATAGTGGTGCACCAATTTAATTCCAGTCTGGACTACACAGTGAGACCCTGTCTAAACACACACAACAAACCCCAAAACAACCAAAACCCCCAAATGCAAAACTTACAAAAAACAAACAAGGATCACCTCTTTGACCTTCAGGAGCCTCTGACTTGTAAATTTAGCCTAGCCTAGGCTAGCTTCAACTGTACTTATTGGGGATTGACTTTGAACTCCTGATCCTTGTGCCTCTACTTCCTAAGGGGTACCACACCCAGGTATTTTGTTATTATTGTTTATGATTGGGGGAGAGGCAGGGCTCATACTTGTAGCCCAGACTAGCTTATAACTTGCTATATAGGCCAACCTTGCCTCAAATTCACAATGATTCTCCAACCACCTTTAGCAAGAGATTACAGATGGTGGGATTACAGATGTGAGCCACCATGGCTTGGATAGTGTCTCTATAGTTCTGGATATCCTGGAACTTGCTATTTCTATATAGACCAGGCTGGCCTTGAACTCACTGAGATCCTCTCACCTCTGCCCCCAGAGTGCTGAGACTAAAGCTGTGAACCCCTACACTTGGCACTGGGCAATGATTTTTAATGAACAGATTTTACTGGACATAGTGGCACATTCCTGTGATCCCAGTGCTGGGGAGGAAAAGGCAGGTAGGTCTCTACACAGGGAGTCCCACCCCAGTTAGGGTTACATACACAGTGAAACCGTATCACTTAAAAACCCAAGTCAATAAATCAGTGAAAGTAAGTAAATAAAGGAGGAGAGGAAAAAGGACTGGGAGAAAACAGCAAAAGCCAGGGCTTGTGTTGACCATACATTATGTCTGGTTGTTAGGTGCCTGGCACATGGCCCTTCCTCCTTTCCTCAGGCCGGTGCTGTGGCTTCTCAGAATAGCAGCTTCTGAGTAGCTCTGCCTGCTCCACCTCCTTTGGCATTCACAGACCTTGCTTCTTCCAAAAGAAACCCAGTTCCCTGAACCACCAGCCCCCCCAACCCCCACCCTGCGCCTTATTGCCTTCTTTTTTTTCCTTGCTTGCATTCACAGAAGTGACTGCACTGAGGTTACAGACCTGTACTGTTGCCATCTTTCTGGTTTTGTTCTACAGTAGTTAGCTGATTCCTACTTTCTTTGAAAGGTATCAAATCCCTCAAGTACATAGTAGGGTTAAGACTCATCACTGTTTAATCTGCCTGCCTGGTCTGAGGTATTCCCTGGTAGAATGTTTTGAGACATCTTAGTCGAGAGTAAACTACCCTAGAGGGGAGGTCTGTCTCTTCCCTCTTGTTTTGAGACCGGGTCTAATGAGCCCAGGCTGGCCTCATGTGGGATGATCCTGGACTCCGAATCTACCTTTCGAGTGCTGGGATCACAGAGACCACCACCATGCCCAGCAGCCGTAGAGACTTCTTACATAGTACAAGCTAGAGAGGTACCCCTGGCTTCTTTGACTTCACTTTCCTGCCCCTGTCTGAG
Source organism: Uromys caudimaculatus (assembly GCA_028551405.1). Lineage (NCBI taxonomy): Eukaryota > Metazoa > Chordata > Mammalia > Rodentia > Muridae > Uromys > Uromys caudimaculatus. Next base: position 68,503,970 of record CM052700.1, on the reverse strand, counting down.
AAGCCCAGCCTTCTCCTCCCTTCTACAGCTTTCTCAGTCAGCCGGGTACCAGAGAAGCTGGATGCAGTGGTGATTGGCAGCGGCATTGGGGGACTGGCCTCAGCTGTGATTCTAGCTAAAGCTGGCAAGAGAGTCCTTGTGCTGGAACAACATACCAAGGCGGGCGGCTGCTGTCATACCTTTGGGGAAAATGGCCTTGAATTTGACACTGGTAAGGCTTGTGTGGAAAAGGGTTGGGAGCATGGCTTTGTCTTTAGGAGGCTAGGAACACGCACTGTTAAATGATGTGGGGGCATTTCAATGTTTTGGAGGTCCCAACTTCTCTCTGGGCACCTCCGTTTTTGTCTGATGACCTAGTTACTGGGCAAGCATTGGGTGGTATATGTTGATTTGTTTCCCATAGAAAGGGTGGGTAGCCCTCTCTGGATATGAACATAGCCAAGCAGGGCAACCTCTTCCTTACTTGGCATGTTTCCAGGCCCCATCCCTTTTATCTCTACATCTCCTTTCCTTTGCCCCTCCCAACAGGAATCCACTACATTGGACGCATGCGGGAGGGCAACATTGGCCGTTTTATCTTGGACCAGATCACTGAAGGGCAACTGGACTGGGCCCCCATGGCCTCCCCTTTTGACTTGATGATACTAGAAGGGCCCAATGGCCGAAAGGAGTTCCCCATGTACAGTGGGAGGGAAGAATACATCCAGGGCCTTAAGGAGAAGTTCCCCAAGGAAGAAGCTGTCATTGACAAGTATATGGAGTTGGTTAAGGTAGCATGCACCATGATCAGCATCCCTAGTTCATTTCCAACAAGACTGGCCTTTTCGTTAGTGAAGTTTCTGGTGGGGTAGGGGGAGAGGGCTGAGTTGGGGAGGCAGGAAGGAATAGTCATGTCTGTCCTGGTTCCAGTGTCACTTGTATATGCCTGTGCCCTGCCTGGCTCCACAGCTGCTACCCCCACTCTGGCCTCTAGAGAGTACCCTTGGTAAGTCAGCTTTGAGGAAGTTAGATGTCCTCTGAGAGAAGCCAGACTTTTATTTTGTGTATTTGACGTAGAGTCTCACAATGCTGCCCTGGCTGGTCTGGAATCCAATTGCCTCTGCTGAGCAAATGAAATCACACCTGGTTTCTGGAGTGGGATGTTTGAAAGGAATTTGAATGCTGGGGATGTGGCTCAGGCTTAGCACATACAACTCTGAATTAGATCCCAAGCACCCCATTATCTGGATATGATGGTGTAGCCTGTAATCCCAGCATTGGGGAGGTAGAAGCAGGAGGATCGGGAGTTCAAGGTCATTGGAATATTTGGAACTCTCTCTTTATAAAATACTTTTTGGAGCAGGAAATGGAAAAGCAAATAGTCTCATTTGAGTGTGAAGAATGAGAAAAACTCAGGCCCCATTTTATTGTTATTGTTTTGTGGTGAGGGAGACAGTCTTGCTACATAGTCCTGGCTTGCATGTCAGTGTATAGCTCTGGTTGCCCTTGAACTCATGGCAATCCTCCTGCCTTAGCATCTCAAATGTTAGGATCACAGGCCTGAGCTATCATGCCTGCCTGGATTAAATTTTTCAAGTCCAAAAATTCTAAGTAAGTGTTGGGTGGCCTGCAGTCAGTGCTGGTTGTTGGAGCAGTGACTAGGCTCTAGCGTTCCAGAACTGAGACTCACTCTACCTTTTCTTCCCCAGGTGGTGGCCCGTGGAGTCTCTCATGCTATCCTACTGAAGTTCCTCCCAGTGCCCTTGACTCAGCTCCTCAACAAGTTTGGGTTGCTGACTTGTTTTTCTCCATTCTGCCGAGCGTCTACTCAGAGCCTAGCCGAAGTCCTGCAGCAGCTTGGGGCTTCCCCTGAGCTCCAGGCTGTTCTCAGCTACATCTTCCCCACTTACGGTGGGTGGCTATTAGCCCAGGCTTTTCTAAGCTGCCTCTCTCCCAGCTTTGGTCTTTCTTTCCCACCTGCCTAACTGCAACAAGCCAGAATAGACCCGAGGCCTGCAGGAGTTTGTGGATAAGGGCTGAGAAGTTTGGCCCCTGTTGGACTCTGGTAGAAATTATTTATCTACTTTCTAGAATATCTCTTTTTTTCTTCTCACTTTTATCTTTTCTTCTCCCCTTTTGTTTTTCTCTTCCTTTTTGAAGACACGGTCTTCCAGGCAAGCTTTGAACTCTTGTAGTTGAGGATCCTCTTAAATTCCTGATCCTTCTGCCTCCACCTTCCACCTCCTCCACCTAGTGCTAGGATAACAGGTATGTGCCACCATGTCTGGTGTATGTGGTGTTGGAGATCAAATCCAGACTTTCATGCATGTTTGGAAAGCATCCGGCTAACTGAGCCCAGCCAAGTGCATTTTCTCCCTGTCCCCAACACCTCCAGGACAAGTTCTGACTTTGTTCAGGCTGGTCTGGATCTCTCTGTAGCCTAGTATGGCTTTAAATCAATGATCCTTCTGGTTTAGCTTTCGAGTGTTGAGATTGTAGGTATGTACTATCACGCTGCTCAAGGTCGATTTTTCTCTTTCGCCAACAGTGTCAGTGACTTCCTTGGTTTTGGAAGCAGAATGGTTTTCAGGGAGTATATTTCGATTCCACTAAGCTCACTATCTACCCTGGGCCTTCTGGAGCATTCAGATCCTAGGATGGACTCATGTGGTCTTCCACTCGAAGCCCTGTTTCTTCCTGAATGGTGCCAAGTGACCACTCTTGTTCATCTTTTCTTTCCTTCTCCATTCTGTAGGAGTAACCCCCAGCCATACCACCTTTTCCTTGCACGCCCTGCTGGTGGACCACTACATACAAGGGGCATATTACCCCCGAGGGGGCTCCAGTGAGATTGCCTTCCATACCATCCCTTTGATTCAGCGGGCCGGGGGTGCTGTCCTCACCAGGGCCACTGTACAGAGTGTGCTGCTGGACTCAGCTGGGAGAGCGTGTGGTAAGAGATCTGCACTGAGCTGCAGGGTCAGTGGGCTGGGGTGGAAGCAAGGTAAGAGGCTAGAATCTGAGCTGGTGAGATAGCTCAGTAGATAAATGTTCTAGTCACTAAACCTGATGACCTAAGTTTGATCCCCACAGCCTTCATGGCAGAAGGAAAGAACTAACTCTGGCAAGTTGTCCTCTGATCTCCACACATGGGCTGTAGCACTACCCCCTGCACAAAATAAATGAATCAAACTACAATTTTTACAAAAGTTCAGGTTTGACATACTAGATTTGTGATTGGCCAGGAATGAGGTTGGTGACACAGACTACAGTAGGTCGCAGAAACTTTGGTGTTTCGTGAAGGTTGAGTCATCTGGGGAGTATTGTGGATGTGGAACTTGGCAGCAGTGAAGGAGGGGCTGGAACTCCATAGAACTAGTGTTCTTGGGATGGCAGGACATGGCTAAAGTTAAGCAAGTCCATATGGGCGGGTAAGAAGAGCTAGAGAAGGTAAGCACAGAAGCATCTGAGGCAAGCGCTAAGTGACTTTGCAGTGTGCCTGGGGCCTGCTCTGGCTGGAGGAACTTCTAGGTCTGAGAAAATAGGGCCTATCCTAGGAGACATCTGGATAGTATGGCTATAGACAGAACTAATATTTTGAGGCAGGATTTCTTGTGGTCCAGGCTAGCCTCAAACTCACTAGCTAGCTGAGGCTGTTCTTAGTAATTCTCGATTATCCTGCTATTATCTCCTAAATGCTAGGATTACAGGAATGTCATCATGCTGGACTATAGCTAATGCTTTGAGAGAAATGTATTTCACACTTTCCTGGATTTTGCTTGTTTTATGGTGGGTAAGCGTACACTGAACCTAGGGCTTCATACATGTTAGACAAGAGCTATGCAACTGAGCTATTATAGCCATTAAGAGAAATCTGGAGAAGGGTAGAGGCCTTTTTCATCTCCACAGAGCTCACAGAAGCTCAAATTCTTGTGCCTGCAGGTGTCAGTGTGAAGAAGGGACAAGAGTTGGTGAACATCTATTGCCCAGTTGTCATCTCCAATGCAGGAATGTTCAATACCTATCAGCACCTGTTGCCAGAGACTGCCCGCCATCTGCCAGGTAAAAGACTGGTCTTCTGAACTAATATTTCATCTGTGGAGCTTATAAGCCCAGCCTGGGTGAGCTCCCTTCTTCTTGGGCACCCTTCTAGTTGTCTATCTCTGGTCTGTGTTACCAGGACCATAACGTTTATATTTGGGGAACCAAGGACTACAGGGGAAGAGGAGCCCGTCACAGAGGCAGTGGCAGAGCTCTGAGGACTCTGTTTTGTCAGATGCAAATGTCTACTTTGTACTTCTGGGCTGAGAAACAAAAGCCTGCATATTTTCTTTCCTTTGCCAGAGAAACCAAGGCTTTAATAGAAAAGACTCAGGTAAAGGGCAGACAAAGGCTGGGGATGAAGTTCAGTTGGTTAGAGTGCTTGCATCAGCCCTGGGTTTACCTAGAACTAGGTAAGACAACTGTGGTGGATTTGGCTGTAATCCGAGCACTCTGGAGGTAGAGGCAGGGAGATAAGAAATTTAAGGTCACCCTTGGCTCAACAAACAAACAAAGGCTATTAAGATAGCTCATAGTATAAAAACTCCTTTCTGCTAAGTCTGTTAATCTGAGTTAGATCCCCAGAGTGGAAGAAGACAGCGAGCTCCTCCTCCAAGTTGTCTTCTGGCTTCTTGCACATCCAGACATGCCTTCACCCATATACATTTATAATTAAAGAAAAATCTAAAGGTATAAAGAGGAGAGTTGAAATGGCCTGATTGTCCAGAGGTGTTGTGAGTTAGCTCTGCTTTGAATCAGCAGGAAGCTAGAACCCTATGACTAAGGGGACATGGAGCAGAGGTGGTAGAGTTGGAGTCTGAAGCTACATCTCACATAGCCAGGAAGAGACTTAAGAACAGGTCCCTGCCAGGATCCTATAGAAACAAGTTATAAAAATGGCCAGGTCTCTGTCCTAGCTGGCAGCTGAGGACCAAGCTGCAGATGAGAAACGGGAACATCAGCCTGAGGGCTGTCCTGACAGGGAGTGGTTATCTGGCCATAACTCCTGCAAAGCAATTCTCACTGGCTTTCTCTGCAGATGTGAAGAAGCAGCTGGCGATGGTAAGGCCTGGTTTGAGCATGCTCTCAATTTTCATCTGTCTGAAAGGCACCAAGGAGGACCTGAAGCTTCAGTCCACCAACTACTACGTTTATTTTGACACAGACATGGACAAAGCGTAAGATGTGAAGGGGTGGGGAAGACTGATAGCATTGGGCCTCATCTCACAAGACCCTACTTCCACCCTTGACACGGTTCTAGGAATAAGAAGGATGTGTGTTGAGGGAGGAGGTGCAGTCTCCAATGGACTCCTAGAACGGCTTTCTATACCAAGCTGTGCCGGTTTCTCCCCTGTGGGAAGTCCCTGGAGATGAACTATTATCATTTGGGTAGTACTGGTGGCTTTGAGGAAAAAGGCCTAGAGATTGGCAGTCACGCCCCCTCCCTCATCCACAGGATGGAGCGCTATGTCTCTATGCCCAAGGAAAAGGCTCCAGAACACATTCCCCTTCTCTTCATTGCCTTCCCATCAAGCAAGGATCCAACCTGGGAGGACCGATTCCCAGGTAGGGCTTGAGGTCCAGGGAAGTTGGGTCCAGGGCAAGGTAGGGCTAAGCAGGAATAACACGGCCTTATACCTGCAGACCGATCCACAATGACTGTGCTGGTACCCACGGCCTTTGAATGGTTCGAGGAGTGGCAGGATGAGCCAAAGGGCAAGCGGGGTGTTGACTATGAGACCCTCAAAAATGCCTTCCTGGAAGCTTCTATGTCAGTGATCATGAAACTGTTCCCACAGCTGGAGGACAAGGTAGGGGCGGACACACACAGCGCTGGAGATAATATATCCAACTGCCTTTTCTTCTGTAGCGACAAAGCCTGGGGTAATGAGTCCCAAGGAAGGATCAGGCCTTTGCAAATTCCCTTGTTTACCCTTGCCCTGCCCTTTTGCCTCCTCAGGTGGAGAGTGTGACTGGAGGATCCCCACTGACCAACCAGTACTATCTAGCTGCACCCCGAGGAGCTACCTATGGGGCTGACCATGACCTGGCTCGTCTGCATCCTCATGCAGTAGCTTCCCTAAGAGCTCAAACCCCCATCCCCAACCTCTACCTGACAGGTACACTGCCTCACTCTGCCAGAATTTGGGCTTCCCTAGCATAGTCTTTTGTTCCCAACCTCAAGTCTATACCAGGAGCTGGGCTGCCTTGGCTGGCTATTGTCCTGGGTTCTATCTGAGGCTGTCTCTGTGGGTGGCCTCGATATGGAGGGATGAACACAAGAACCCGTTACTCCCATCCTCATGGGGGTAGACATTCATGGCTCACTGCTATTGCTTTCTAGGCCAAGATATCTTCACCTGTGGGCTGGTAGGGGCCCTGCAAGGGGCCTTGCTGTGCAGCAGTGCCATCCTGAAACGGAACTTGTACTCGGATCTGCAAGCTCTTGGCTCAAAGGTCAGGGCACAAAAGAAGAAGAAGTAGTCCATTCAGAGATGAGCCAGAGGAACGGCCCTCCCCCAACTTCTCGTGGTGTCCTCCTACAGCAATCCCTTGCACATATAAACAAAAATCATTTTGTGTCTGATAACTGTTGTAAGTCAAGAGTTCTTTACCGTGCATTTCTACTTAAGGCCTAGTGTGGGCTACAGAGCCTTGATGTCTCATGATGAAGAATGCTCCCATGCCTTTCCTACACCCAACTCCAAGCTAGGGCAGGCACATAGAACCCCTGAGGGGGTTGGCTCCTGGAATAGGTTGATCCAGTCCTACCCTGAAGCTTTTTGCTTCTCCACTCTAGTGTTGTGCTGCTCCATACTGTTAAGGGGAAAGGATGCCCAGTGTGGGCTTGGAGTAGCAACTCCTCAAAGCACCAGACCAAGAAACCCTCAGCTTTGAGTTTTATCCTGATAGAAGCAGGCTAAAGGAACATTCCAAGTCAAGGACACACCAGCTGAGATCTTGACTAGAGAGTGGCCAGGCTGGCAGCGAGGGAATGGGAGTGGAGACACTGGGCCCCAAAGAGGAAGCCTGATGTGCATAAGCCTAGAGATGGCATTTGTAGTTGCTGGCACATATTGGTCTAGGAAGCAAGTCCAGGGCAGCCAGGACTCTGTTACACAGAGAAACCCTGTCTCAAAAAACAAAACAAAAAACCAAACCAAACCAACACAAATCCGAGTATTGTTTTCTAAAATGCTTAGAGTCAGAATTCTTTCAGATTTTGTAGGATTTGCATACACATGAGTTAACTTGGGGAATGGGACCCAGAACTAAACCACAAATTCATTTGTTTTGTAGACCAGGTACAACATCTTATGTAGTATTTTGAAAAACAGCATTCTGCCTGTCACATGAGTTCATGCTATAATTTAAAAAGCTTGCTTTGATTTCAGAATAGGGATGCTCAACCTATATGAATAAATGGGAAGGTGGATAAAAGTTAAAAACCTTTCACTTATGTTAAACAGGCACCAATTTTAGTCTGTTTAAATATAGTATTAATACATGTAATGTTTCAATGATTTGATATCTGAAATTTATTGATTTCTGTTCAATAATGACATGAAACTATGCTGTGATGGCATTTACAGAAGCTCAGTAAAATATACTAAAAAATACTTATTATACCACAGTAAGCTTTAAAAAAATAAAATTAAGCCATTACAGTTAAGTAACAAAAAAGGTGAAAATACAAAACATGGCGGCTAACAGTAGCAATCTACTGGGTAAACAAGACAAGGAAAATAATTTCAACATTCAGTCATTTATTTAACATGGTAGTCCAAATTAAATTCCTAACAGTGTGAGAAGGCCAGCTTCATGGGTAGTTTGCTATGCTATGCAAGCTGAGGTCCAAACTAGTTTCTAAGCTAAAATACTTAAGAGTCACATCTGAGCAGGGAACTAAACAAACTAAGCCATTATGATGTAGTTAGATTAAATTTCAATATCTCTTTACAGCTTTCTTTTGGTTTTTTTGAGACAAGCTATCATTGTGTAACTTTGGCTGCCTGAACTTAATATTCTAGACTAGGCTGGCCTCATACTCAGAGATCCTTCTGCCTCTGCCTCCTGAGTGCTGGGAATAAAGGCATGCATCACCATGCCTGCCTCTTTACAGCTTTCTGAAGGCAATGCCAAACAGAACCTTCCTAGTTTAAGCAGTTTTGAGAAACTATCTCACAGGGCACTGGGCCTGGCACACCATTCTCTGCATTCGAATGGCTCAAGATATGTGCAAAGCATACCATGCCCTGAAGAAAAAAAGAAAGAGCCTTACTACCAGGGGAATTCGGAAGGGGTACAGAGCTCTGTTTCTAGGGAAAAACATGTTAGCATATTTTGTTGTCCAGAACTGGCTTTTATCATCCTTAGCAGGAAAACAAACTATTAACAGTTATACCTTCTATCAAGCAGGTTCCCCTTAAGAAATTGTCCTTTAGCCAAACTCTGAGCAGGAAAGCAAGCTCAGAAAAGTCTACAGGAGTGCTACTTGAGGCTTCATGTACTTCTTACATGTCAGCCCAGTGCCTGGTATAGACACCTCAGCTGGACCATTACCATCCACACACACTCTAGGAAATATGTTCAAGTATTCTACTTTCAAAAAACAAAACAAAAACCAAACCAAAACAAAACATCCAAAAATAACTTTTCTTTGGTGGGAGCCATTTCCTTCAGTGCAACTTCTCAAGTGAAAACAAATTCCACTGTACTCTGTCAGCACAAGAAACATCTGTCAGCAGCCCAAAGAAGGTGAGGCTTTGTACTCTGGCAATCCTTCACGTGTCTGTCCATTCACTGTCAGTCTTTGTTACTAAAAATCAACCTTCCTTCCTGCCCTTCATGAGCAAAAGTCAACAAGTATAAGCAAGCAGTAGCCAGGAAGAGCTATGTGAGCCCCAGTGTCACCTACACGTCCAACAAGAAATTTGACGCCTAAGGTCCCTGGCTGATATAACAATGCCAATGGCTGTCTCTCAGAGCTTAGTTTTCTTGGGGAAGATCACGGAACATCAGAACTCTGTCACGCTGCAGTTCCAAGATGAGGGTGACAGCAAGAGCTATCAGTGTGGAATGGAAAAAGCCAATCAAGTGTGTTGAATCTAGGAAGGAACACTATGCATATTCCAAACACAAGGACCTGGGTAAGCTGAAAGGAGGGGAACAGCCTAACCATAGAACAACCTCAAAAAGCTGGAGTACAAAGGACATGATGAAGACAGAGGCAGAGACAGAGTGCCGAACAGAAGCCAAGTAGGAATCTGTAGTCTAGAATACAACTTCAGACAGAAGCTTCAGACCAGGGCACATTCTGGAATGACCAATGTTTCCAAAACTGGTAAGGTCAATTCACTTGGTTCCTGAAAATTAACGGAGAGTATACCTAGATATAATTTCTTTAAAAAAGGAAAAACAAATTGGACTTCTGTGATGATAAGAATGTTATTAGTTTATAGTGTGGAGTTTTCAGATAAAGAAACTGAAGGAGATAGAGGAACTTAATAGGTACAAGAGAGAAACTGGTTGTGTGACAATCAGACAATGTGGCTGAATTATTTAGCATATAGCAGAACTGGGTTCTTGGGAAGGAGGCCAAAGTAAATATGAGAGTTACAGAGAGGATAAAGAATGGATGGATTTATTGAGACAGTCAAAGCAAGAGACCTGGGCACCCACCCCCACCCCCATAACATAAGGCAAAGGACAATTTGCAAGAGACACCCAGAATGTCAACATACATACACCCCAGCATCCATCATTACCAAGTGTTACAAGCTGTGAAAATGAGCTGTTGAATTTGGTGATCTGTTAACTTAGTAATCATGAGAAACAGGAGGAAAACAGACCAAGGCAAACCTGCAAATGTCAGGAAGAGGAGGGAAGGTACTAGAAGCAACACCAACTAGAACAGGATAGGTATGGGCACGCATACAGGCTATAAGGGAAGGCGTTCACTCAGGTGTACAAGCAGGTCTAACGAGGAAGAGAAATGGAAGTGGGGAACGAAAGAGGTGTTAGGGAGAGCTGAAGGAGACTGAAAAAGGCTTCTCGGCTTGGAAAAAAGTAACAGATGACTTGTGGACAGTTGAGAAAGTAGTAGCAATGACCTTATTTCTAGATTTCCACCTGCCAAGAATACAAACTTCAACTTCAAGCACATGCTGCAGTCAGCATGAGGAAAGAACTCCAAGACCATGTCTTCTTTAGACTGATTTCTCCAACGGCACAGGACTCATATTTTTCTTCTCATTCTCTCTACATCCCTGAGATTAGCTGTGACATTTCTCTCTTTAGGCGTAACCATACAGACTGGAATAAAACTTTAGACACAACATAATCCACGACATCTTCAGTTATCTCAGGGAACCTACTTGGCTTACAGTTCATGACCAGATATGACAGGATAGGAAAGATTTTACTCATTCCCTGGGCATCTTAAAACAGCAAGGAGGAGTGTGGAGAATGTAGTTAGTTTCTAAATATCTATCCACTGCAAGTAATAAAGGCAAAACTTGAGTTTGTGGAAAACCTCTTTCCTGCATACCAAATCCCTCCTATGTGTTTTCTTCCACAAAACATGAACCTGCCCCTTTCCAGGAAGTTCCTATTGGGGTGACTGCATGCAAGAACACACTGGTTCAATGATCATCAACCTATTTACAAAAAAAAAAAAAAAAAAAAAAAATCCCCATGGAACAGTGACTTTACTTTCAGAAGCCTTGAGCCCCTTTTATGCTAGTACAACTAGAGTGCAAACTTTCAGAGAAACATACAGACTATCAGATGGATCAGACTTTAACACTCTTTAACTTGCTCGTCTGGTGCAGCTGAGGGCTCTGTAGAGAATAAGTATTCAACCCTGTCTCTGCCCACCAGCATCCCACATAACCATCTTCTACATCCTACCTAGAGAGCATCTCTGTACAGTTTACTCCTAGAGTTGCAAAGATAAAGGGGCTATGGGAGGGTGGTCCATCGTGCGGCCTGCCTGATGTGGGGTCTTCCTTTGGTCACAGCCATGTTTCCACACGCTCTCTCCACTTGCACTCCAAGGAAGAAAGGATGATGGAACACATCAACTTAAAGGGAACACAAAAGGAAATAAAACATCACCAGAGGACAAAGTGCAGGTGCAAAACCTGAAGCAATCCCATCTCTGCCAGCCCAGACTTGCCACCAAACCCCAGAGGAGGTCACAGTCTTTTCATTTCTCTTGATTCGGAAACAAATCAGCAGGGAGGACAAGGTTCTTGCAGACAAAATAAAAATCAAAGCTGAAATGAGAACAATACATTTGGTTGGTAACACTCATCTTTTTCAGGAAAATATGTAAGACAAACATCCATCACCATGAAACAGTTAATGATAAATAATAAAAGTTAATAAAAGTGCATGAGTCACAGTGAGTTTTAAAGTCAATTAGAAATAAAATATGTACCTGAAAGTCATACATTTAGCTAATATGGTGGCTCATACCTGTAATCCCAGCACTCAGGCTAAGGCAAAAAGATTATGAATTTTAGGCCAGCAAAGATTATATCAGGAGTCTTAAGCTACAATGAGAGATTGTCTCAAAATTAATTAATTAATTGCTGATAGGAGAGTAAGAGGTATTTTCTTTAGTAGAGTAGCCACTGTTAGGGTGTCCATGTTCCTGTGAACAACTCATTGGGTGATTTTAAAAAAAAAGTAAGCTGGAGAGATGGCTAAGCACTTAAGACATGTTACTCTTGCAAAGGAGTGGAGTTTGTTTCCCAGCACCTATATAGTGGTTCACAACTGCCTTAACTTCATTCTAAGAATCCAACTACCTCTTCTGGCCTCTACTGGCACCAGGCACACATGTGGTACACATTTGATGGTGGGCAGATAGAATTACTGGCTTCTATTTTATACTCTCCTATATTATTCTGAATAATTTTCATGTGTATTGCTCTTCCCACTAAAACAAAATTAAGGAAGAAAAATCGTTAAATTATCAATTATCAAGAAAAGTAGCAGAGCTAGAGCTAACCGTGAGTGTTCTCTTCAGGTTACCTGTGGGGAGAACCTTTTTCAGCTCCTGCTACTGTTGGATGGAAAAAAGGCTCCTCTCCTGGCAGAGGCAGACTGGCCACAATCAGGAGGACCAGCCCACAGTGGGTTTACTTGAGGCCTATGTGCTTCTGTGCTCATCTGCTTTGAGGGAGTTGTGATCTAGGGCTTTGCTGCCCAAAGTGTGGTCTGGCAGCCTTTGGTGATCCCCCCAAAATGAGGATGGATAGGTTCTATTCCATATTCAGTGAATCAGATTTGGCTTTTATCACAATGTTCAATGTTTATCACAGTATTTGTGTGTCAAGAGCTTGAAGTAGTGAAAAAAAGTGTTTAAAAGCATACAGAATTACTATCAGGTACTAGTGTTGCTTCTGAGTGGAAACTTAGGAAGAAAACAAAATCACCTTTCCAGGCAGATCTGTTTATCTGTCAAATGTGAAAGTATTGAAAGTCTCTTTATCTCTGACTTTGCAGATACATATGCAGTGTATGCATGGTCCTATCTGTAGTCTCCAAGGGCTACGGACAATGGCTGCAGCATCCCCAGAACTGGCCCACCTGAGGCTGCATATCCCTCTTAGACCTGGCTTCTACTTCCTTACCTTTAGGTTCAAACGTTGGTAGTCACTGGCCTTTGGTCTCCGAGTGACTTTGGATCTTTTTCCTTCCAGGGCAAAAGCAATAATCTGAGGGAAGGACAAGGAAAACAGATTAACATTTGACTCTGTAATGCTGTACTTCACTTCCTGAAATTAGAGGCAGTTACCTAGATCCACAAAGAGGCCTATTTAAATTTCACACACACACACCCCTCCCCACACACTTTCTTTTCAGTGCTGGAGTGCATACATGACTTTGTGTATACTAAGCAAACATGCAGGTAACCTGAGTTCAACCTCCAGTTCAACCACAAAAGTAATAAATTGTAAAGATTTTAAAGGGAGCTTGGCTACAACAAAATCCTTTATAGTACTTAATAGGGACCAAGAGATGGAGGTGGAAGCCTGTAAAAATCTGTATGGTTTAATTGTATGGACAGAGTTAGGGTCTGCCAGTTCTTTTGCCAGAGAGTTAGGTCAGGTGTTTAAGGGGGAAAATAATTACTGATTGTTTCCTATCTACAAACACATGCTTTGCTCCCACACATTGTTTCAATAACTTTTCTCTAATTTGCTGCTCTCATCATGGACATTTAGATGTAAAATGAAGAATGTACACTCTTCCCTCATTCTTTATAGCTATTATGCCCAACGGCTTTCACAAACTGAACTCTTCAATAGTCAAGTTACTGAAATTATCTATTAAATCTCATGGCTCAGTAGGAAATACAATAATTTTGTCATTAGAGTTGTTTCTAAAGTTGTTTCATGGGTGGCACTTTAACCCCAAAGACGTGTGCATTTATGTATCTAGGTTTGCTTCTAACTCTTGTTGGTTGCAGAAGAGGTATCCCTGGGCTTTATACTTCTAGTTTTAGAGACTATGTAAGTGAAAATATTCTTCCTGCCTCCAGATGGAAGGCAGCTGGAATAGAAGCTAGAAATGGTAAATATCTCAAGCACAGAAAAAGGGAAGAGGTCTACATGTCAAGAACTCAGGTTGGCAGAGGCTGTGAATGATCTGAGTTCCAAGTTATGGGAGGGGAATCGCAATTAGGTCAGGTCACGATTCACGTCTAACTTGGCACTTTACAGCAGAACTCAGAGGAAACAGGTCCCATGATGAAAACACATGATTTACAAAACAAGAGTTCTGTAAGCCCTAGCAGGGTTTAAGGATAAGCCAAAGATGATCTTAAAATCCTCAGAGCTCACAGGCAGATGAGTGACAGCTGCCCATGCAC
>CM052700.1:68440064-68487564 GCA_028551405.1 Uromys caudimaculatus | reverse complement strand
CATGCACCACCATACCTGGCTCAAGCAACACATTCTTAATCATTCAAACAATAAAGCAGAATTTTAAAAGAAATATACTTAAAACATTTTTTTAGAGAGCCAGGTGATAGTGGGACACACTGTTAATCCCAGCACTCAGAAGGCAGAGGCAGGCAGATCTCTGAATTCAAGGCCAGCCTGATCTACAGAGTGAGTTCCAGGATAGCCAGGGTTACACAGAGAAACTCTGTCTTGCAAAACAAAAGCAACAGACATCAGACATCTTTAGGGTCTAGAGAGATGGTTAAGTGGTTAAGAACACTGACTACTCTTCCAGAGGACACAAATTTCTTTCCTGGAGCTCACAAGATACCTAACAACAGTCTATAATCCCAGTTTCAGGAGATCTTCTTTTGGCCCCCACAGTGACTGTACACATGCGGTATACAGACATACATGTAGGTAAAAACATACATATACTTTAAAAATGCTTGCTCTCTGCTCATCTGTGGATTACTATCTGCATTCGTTTCTTGTGTCTTCATCTGTGGTAGTGCTGGATTGTTTAAACAAGTTGCTTATAGTCGTTTATGAACATTTGCTAGGCTAGGTATTTCATAAACAGTGTTTTAACAAATAGTCCCAACAACTATGTTTTGTTTTGTTTTGTTTTGTTTTGTCGTTTTTGAGACAGGTTCTCATTCTGTAGCCATAACAGGCCTAGAATTCACTCCAAAATACAGCAGACCTTGAATTGGCATCAGTCTTCCTGCCTCTGCCTTGGAAATGCTGAGATTATAGTTGTGTGCCACCATGTCAGGTTCAATGGTCCTCAATATTCTGGAGGTTTAAGATAGAGGATCTTTTAAATAAGGCGTATTGTTATTTTATGTGTGTGACTGTTTTGCCTCTGTTTATGCCTCTGTATTGTGTGCCTGTTTGGGGCCAAAGGAAACCAGAGAGGACACAAGAGCCTCTGGAACTGGAGTTAGAGATGGTTTTGCGCCAGCATAGGGGTGCTAGAAATTGCACCTGGGTCAGAAGAGCAGCCAGAGCCCTTAATCTCTGAGCAATCTCTCCAGCCTCAGAGGCAAAGGATCTTTTGAGCAACCAAAAGTTGGAGCCCAGTCTGAAGAACAAGGTAAGACTTGGTCTCAAACATACCTAAATAAAGAAGACTTTAATCTGATAAAGCATGCAGTCTTGTGAGGTAGATGAATATCAGATAGATATTTGTTTGCTGTAATAGTTAATTTTGATTATCCCTTTGATGGGATTTAGAATCAGCGTGAAGAGAAACCTGGGCATGCCTCTAAGGGATCATCTAGGTTAGGTTAATTGAGGTGAGAAGATCCACTCTGTATGGGGGCATTAGTATTTCATGGGCTGGAGTCCCAGACAGAAGAAAATGGAAAGCAAGCTGAACACAGCATTTGATGTTCAAGCCTCTCAGCTTCCTGATGATGGATCCAGTGTGACCAGCTCCCTCCTGCTCCTGCTGCCATGACTTCCCTACCACAGTGCACTGTGCATTCTAGTCCTGGATGGCTGACAGTTTTCAAATTTCAGGAAATAGTACATGGCACAAATAGTTTCAGAAGCAAGTTACTTGAATAAAAATCTCCACAATGTTTCTCATAGCTTCTCTCTCCCCCCTCCCTTTCTTCCTCTCCCCTCTTCTTACATTCCTGAGGAAAGAATAAAAATCACAAGTGATGTGAGACGTCTACCAGATTATTTCAGGAACTGGACGATAGCTCATGGTAGAGTGCTGTTTGCCTGACATGAAAGGTACTCGGTTCAGTCTCCAGAACTTTAAAAAAAATAAAATAAAAAAAAAGCCTCCTTTAGAATGTTGACTCTGCCTTGGCTAGAGGAAGTGAACTGGTAAATGAATCTGTTTTTAAAAGAAAATTCTGTCTGCCCGCTTTAAGACAAATGTTTGACTAACATTTAAGGATATTGGCTTAGTACGGGTGTGGGTGGGTGGGGAGCCCAGTGGCAAATAATTAAACCTGACCTGGTGTGCACATTACCAGGCAGGGGAGGAGAGAAGTCCTGATCACTAGAACTCCCCGGCATTTGTATTTTATCTATAAAGAGTAAAAGAAACCATTGAAGAGGTTTAAGTAGGGACAAGGTTTAAGCAGATTGGAGAATGTTTGGAATGGTTGTTTCAGAAAGAATTGACTTGAGTAGTAGGGGAAAGGATCTGGGTGTTAATCCTTTAGGAGATTGTTGCAATATCTCAAGTAGTGGACATGCCCAGGGAGAATGTCGGGAAGTGTTCAGAGTGGAGCGGGAACTGGGAAATGGTACTAACAGTCTTCCGAGATAGATCGGAAAAGAAGCAGAGGAAGGATGGGGAGGGAGGAAGAGGGTGCTTTCTCACTGAGGTGCGGGCCACTAGTGGAGAGCCAGGTGTGATGGACTGGTGGAGAGGAAATGAATTGGCTTCCGGCCACTGGCTTACTGCTTCGGTTTATCTTCACTTAGGCTGACTGTGACAGGCAAGAGGACAGATGCTAGGATGGAAGTGTGAGCATGCAGCACAAACATATAGGAGCCATTTTCCTCAGCATTGTTTAAAATATGATTGGTAATTGTTTCAGTAAAAAGCATTGTACACGTTTATTATAACTGTGACAGTTTTCTTATTATTGGACATCCAGATTCTTCTCACCTTCTCACTGCTAGTAACTTTATTATCAGATAGTGGTTCTAAGATGACAGATACTCAAAAGATTGAGCAATTTGCTCAGGGCCGTGTTATTTTTATCGAACTTCTGATAACAGGAAGCTTTTTTTTTCTTTTTCCTTCCATTCTCTTTATCCCCCGATGTCCCTCTCATCTCAACAGGCTGCTCACACTTCTCTCAAACTCCTGGACTCAAGGGGTCCTCCAGCCTCAGCTTCCTGAGTAGCAGGGACTACCATGAATGGCTAGCACTGAGTATTATTTTCTTTTTCACATTTGTATTAGCATACAAAGAATTAGGTAGCATTATGGCATTTTTCAAGCAGAATTTGTCTTAGTTGTTTCGCGCCCCCCCCCCCCATTTCCCTCAGCCCTGAGAATTCTTAATCTGTTAAATTGATAGGAAAAAGAGTTCCTGCATGTGTAAGCATGAATGCTTATTTCCCTGTGTGTGCGTGCTTGTGCGTGTGTGTGAGCATGCTAGAGACTGGTTGGTCAGTGAGCTCAGAGATCCACCTGTCAGCACCTCTCCAGCAGTGGGAACTCAAGCATTCCCTGCTTTGTAACATGGGTTCTGAGGGGTGAAACTCAGTCCCCCAGGCCCCCTACTTGTAAGGCAAGCAGTTTACGGCTGAGCCATCTCTGTATTTATTTATTTATTTATTAACGTTTCTGCGTGTGGGTGTTTTGCTTGTCTGTATGTCTGTGCACTATGTGCATGCCTGGTGCTTGTGGAGGTATCAGATCCCTTGGGACTGTAGTAACAGACTGTCGTGAGCTTCTACATGGATGCTTGCAATTGCAGTTGGGTTTTTGGAAAGGTAATAAATACTTAGCTGCTCAGTGATTGTACTGGCTGGTTTTGTGTCAACTTGACACAAGCTGGAGTTATCACAGAGAAAGGAGCTTCAGTTGAGAAAATGCCTCCATGAGATCCAGCGCTAAGGCATTTTCTCAATTAGTGATCAAGGGGGGAGGGCCCCTTGTGAATGGCACCAACTGTGGGCTGGTAGTCTTGGGTTCTATAAGAAAGCAGGCTGAGCAAGCCAGGAGAAGCAAGCCAGTAAGCAGCATTCCTCCATGGCCTCTACATCAGCTCCTGCTTCCTGACCTGCTTGAGTTCCACTCCTGACTTCCTTTGGTGATGAACAGCAGCATGGAAGTGTAAGCTCAACAAACCCTTTCCTCCTCAACTTGCATCTTGCTCATGATGTTTGTGCGGGAACAGAAACCCTGACTAAGACAGCCATCTCTTCAGGTTTTGTTTGTTTGTTTGTTGAGACTAGGTTTCACTAAATTGTTCATACTGCCTCATGATCCTCTTGCCTCAGCCTCCTGAGTGCTGGGATTCCATAAGTCCACATACCTGGCTTCTTACTGTTATTCTTTAATACTTAATTCCTGCACAAATAATTCACACAAATATGGGCTATTACTTAAGTACTTTTAAGTGTTAACTTATGAATTAGAAATAAAATGAAAACCCAGCAAGTACTCTGAGCTGGTAAGCCATCTCTCCAGCCTCAACGTTCTGACTACTGCAATCCTTCAGTCAGTAGGACAGTATTGTCTTGGCATAAGGACATGGAGATGAACATAACAGAATTGAAAGTTAAAAACAAACTTGGTCATTTGCCATTAATTCATTGTGATGAGGGTTCAGTATAGCTCACTAGAGGAAGATAGTCTTTTGAACAACACCAGGGTAGTTAGCCCACAAGCACACACACACACAAAATACTATATATTATTACTATTAGAGAAATATCAGTCAAAATCAATGAAATACTATTTAAGAAAAATTAGGAAATATTGATGTGGTTACGGGTCAGTGTGTTGTAAAACCCTGGTGACCTGCCAACCAAAAGTAATGACACTGAGATCTTTTAATAGTTTTAAAGCTTAGGCCTTACTGGGCAGGCTCTCAACTAGCTCATCTAAGTTAACCCGACCACCTAGCCCCATCTGCTTCCAGGCTCACAGACACATCTCTCTCCTCCCAAGTGTTTTGGTGAAAAGACCCTTTTCTTCCTTGACTCCCTCTTCCCTCTTCACCCCCCAGATCCATTCAGCCCTACCTATTGGTTGTCAGCTCTTTATAACAATCAATCAGCAGTGAGATACATTTGATACATCTCTTAAACAGTCTAGGGATAAAGGACAGTGTGACCTTATTTTTAGAATCTACAAAACAGGAGGCTGGTAATGGGTCCTAGTGATTACAACACTAGAATCTGTTAGCATTTAGTCACTGTCATCAACAATTAACAATGGAATATATGGAGACACACCTTAATACAATGTGAATGAAGGTCACCTCTGTGTCAGTGCCCTCAGGTAGGAATGTAACATGGCACAGCTGCTAGGAGAAAGTTCATGGCTTCCTTAAGAAATTCAAGTAGCTACTTATGTGACATAGCAATCTAGTTATGTATCCCCAAAGAATTAAAAAAAAACAAAACTCCTCCAATGTTTACTTGTATAGGAATGTACATAGTAGCATTATCCAGGAAAGCCAGGTGGTCCTGGGGATTGAGCCTAGGTCCTATGCAACATGGTTGCCATAGATGTTTGATATTAAATGAACAAATAAGCATAAGGTGGTTTATAGTACATAGTGGACAGGGAAGGAGGGTCACCTTAGTGGAAGAATGTTTGATTACTGCGTACAAAGCCCAGGGTTCGAGTCCCAGCACAATCATAATATATACACAAGTAATGGATGATTATAATTGTTACCTCAGCAACTTTTTTATTTCTAAACATGTTCTCACTATGTAGCCCTGGCTAACCTGGAACTTGCTGATCTAGAACTCAGAGTTCTTCCTGCCTCTGCCTCCACAATGCTGATATTAAAGACTTGCACCATCATGCCTTACCGATATTTTGTTTTTTGAAACAGTATCTCATGTATCCCAGGCTGCCTCCCACTCCACATGTAGCTGAGGATGACCTTGAACTTCTGATCCTCCTGCCTGTACCTTCCAAGGGCTAGATTATAGACAATGGGCACTATGTCTAGTTTCTACTGTGCTAGCGATTGAGCCTTGCTCTTCGTGCATGCTAGGCAAGTGCTGTACTGAGCTACATGTCTCACTAGTTAGCTACTCTTCTGAATCAGGGCTTAGTCACTCCACAGTTTCCAGTTCTCCATCCTCACACCTTGTCCTGTAGCTGCCAAATATGACTGTCTCCTGGTAACCACTTCCTTATCAGGGAAAAAGCAAACAAATTGAAGTCTAGGCAATAGAGACCATTCGAAAGTGTTGGAAACTTTGTGTCAAACAAACAAATAAAAAAGATCTTATTTATTTATTTGTGTGTATCTATGTGTATGACTGTATGTGCACCTGTGTGTGGGGGTGTTGGAGTGTGTGCCAGGCATCCTTCACAATCATTCTCTGCTTAACTCTTCGAAGCAGTGTCTCTCCCTAAACTTGGGGCTTGAGTTCTTCTAAATTAGGCTGAAAAGCCAGCAAGGCACCATGATCCTGTTTCTCTTGGATCTGGGGTGATAGCTATGTGAAGGTCAGTTGTCTTCTTAATGTGGGTACTGGGATCCAAACTCTGGTCCCCATGATTGTTCAGAAAGTGCTCTTAAGTATCTAACCATCTTTGTAGCCCAGCTGTAGAAAGATAGTGGTCCTGATTGCAGTGTTGTAAATATACTGAATACTACTTAAAAATGCTAAAATTATTCTTGTTGTTTTGTTTTAAAAAGCAGGATCTCATGTAACCTAAGCTGGCCTGTAACTCAGTATGTAGCCAATGAGGACAATAAATTTGTCCTCCCCTCCACCTTCCAAGTGCTGGGATATCTGCACCACACACCTGGTTTTATGTAGTGCTAGGGACTGAATCTTGGGTATTGTGCATGCTAGCCACGTGTGCTAGCAATTGGGCTATATCTCCAGCCTTAAAATGTCACCTGATGTTAAGTGCATTTTTCTACTAAAAAACAAACAAAAAAACATGGCCTGGTGGTGGTGGTGCATGCCTTTAGTCCCAGCACTTGGGAAGTGTCTTAGCCAGGGTTTCTATTCCCACACAAACATCATGACCAAGATGCAAGTTGGGGAGGAAAGGGTTTCTTCAGCTTACACTTCCACATTGCTGTTCATCACCATAGGAAGTCAGGACTGGAACTCAAGCAGGTCAGGAAGCAGGAGCTGATGCAGAGGCCATGGAGGGATGTTACTTACTGGCTTGCTTGCTTCCCCTGGCTTGCTCAGCTTGTTCTCTTATAGAACCCAAGACTACCAGCCCACAGATGGTACCACCCACAATGAGTCCTCCCTCCTTGATCACTAATTGAGAAAATGCCTTACACCTGGATCTCATGGAGGCATTTCCTCACTTGAAGCTCCTTTCTCTGTGATAACTCCAGCTTGTGTTAATTTGACACATAAAACCAGCCTGTACAGGAAGCAAAGAAATGCAGATCTCTGTGAGTTTGAGGTCAAAGTGGTCTACAGAGCCAAATACCAGGATAGCCAGGACTACACAGAGAAACCCTGTCTCAAAAATCCAAGAAAAAAAAAAATCAAAATAGGAATTCTCCATGGGTAAAAGCACTTGTCACACAAGCCTGAGGACTGAGCTTCGTCCCTGGAAGGTAGAACTGGCTCCAACAAGTCCTCTGACCACCATAATAGTTTATGTTTCCCTACTGTATACACAACTACAATGACAGCATCATTTTAAATTGGCAGTGTTAGGATCAAACTCAAGGCCTCTTATAGCCAGGTCAGCCCTGCCCATTATTTTGAATGGGCAAAATTTTTCTCTTTAAATCAATTGCAAATTTATTATATTAAAAAAGATGAACACTTTGGGGCTTCAGTGACCAACATCAACTGGGTATGTACCTTTAAGATTGGAAGTTGGGAGCTAGAGAGATGGCTCTGTGGTTGGGAGCATTTGTTTTGGCAAAGGACATAAAATTGGTTCCCAACACTCACAGAGTGGCTTATATTCTTCTATAACTTCAGTTCCAGGGGATTCAAAGCCTTCTGGCCTCGGCACCAGGTACACACATGGTATACATATATACACATGGGCAAAATGCTCATACGCATAAAGTAAAACAACTGGGGGGGGGATAGAAGTTGCTTGGATTTTTCTGTGCTCAGTTGGTGAGCTTTATATGACTCTACAATAAGTAGCCTGAAAAATTTAACCCAGGAAGGTCTAAAGAAACACCCTGAAACGGTCTTGCAACTGTAATTTTATTTTCTTTTGTGAAAATAAACTGGGAGTTTAAATTGTTCCAAAAACCATAAAAACAAAATGTAATACACACAGAAAAAGCTTGTGAGGTGGTGGTAGGGGAGGGGCAGAGGGTCTTGGAGCTTCTGCAGATTGTACTAGCACAGATGGAGGTGACAGGAGCCAGACAGTGGGGACTGGGGCCTGCCTGCCACTCTGAGACTGCGAGGCGGGAAAGAAAACTTGACTGGGCAATGAAGAGGAACACAGACTTCTTGAAGGCAGTGGTAGGCACCTTGAGTCCCTTTAAATGCGGGGTGGGGGAGGGGGAGCTTTCAGAGGGACCTCCTTCCCACCCCAAGCTGGAGGCCAGGCCTTTGGGGCCTGAAGAAGGAAAGCGGGGTTCTGGTGGGAAAGGATGACCACACATGGCCACGGCCTTACACTGGGCAGAGGACAAAGGGGCATGGACACATGACAAAAACTTGGGCGAGGGAACGGGAGTCACCTGGAGGAAAGGGTGCCAGGCTAGAACTCCAGGCCAGGTCACATTGCAGATACGGTGGGGAAGCTAGGGCAGGTGGGAGTTGGCAGCGTGGAAGAGGGCAGAGAGTCAGGAAGAGAAGAGGTAGAGCGGTATCTCCTGCCCAGGTATACCCACCACAGCGCAAGGGGAGAGAGCAACACTGCTTGTAGTGCTTCCTTGTGAAGAGTTTTTTTGGGGGAGGGGCGGGTTTTGTTTTGTTTTGTTTTGTTTTTGTTTTCTTCTTTTAAAAAAAAAAATGCCTGAAGATCAGCTACTGGTTACATCTACACTGGTAAAGCACTGCTGTTACCAGTCACTTTACAGAACAGTCCAGAGTGGTCAAATATTGACCAATAATGTTTCCTTTGTGTGTTTCCCCCTTCCTTTCTTCTGAATCATTACTACTTGGAGTCCCGAGACAGCCTGCATAGAACGGGGGCAGCTTAGTGGGCAGACTTGGTGACCAAGGAAAGAGGCTGGGCCTGTAGCACGGGGAGGGCCTGGTGGGCATGGAGCGTGGCTGGGAATGAAGGGGGAGAGGTCAGCAGAGCGGCGGGCATAGAGCCCAAGGGCAAGGGCCTGGAGAGGAGTGGGGGCTGGCTGCCCATCTGGCTGGAGTGGCTGGCTGAGGCCTTAGCTGACAGGAAGGCCGCTGAGTGCAGAGCCAGCTGGGCCCGGGTCTCCGGTTTGGTGGTGAGTGACAGGGGCTGGGCTTGCTCAGAGTGGGTAGCCGCAGGGGCAGCTGGTGATGCCAAGGCTGCGGAGGGAGTCGCAGGGGAGTCCAGCGTGCTGCCATGGGAAGACGCAGGGCTATCACAAGGCTTCTCAGGGGGCAGGTACTGAATGCATGGCTTCTTGCTCTTGGAGGCCAGAGCACCTAAAGGTACAAACACGAGGAAAAATGATTGGCTGATAGCAGTGGGAGGGGCAAAGGAACAGCAGCGGCTTAGACACAGGAACACAGCCTTGTGGATCTGTGGCTCGGTCTGTGGATTCAATCCAGAGCCATTGAGAAATATCCAAGGAAAACACCTTGTCTGTACTAAACACATGCATTTATTTTCTTTGCTATTTTTGCTAAGCAAACAGAACCTAACGGTATTTCCGCAGCATTCATTGTGAGGGGGTATGCGGCATCTAGAGTTGGTATAGGGTAGATGGAGGATATGCACAAACTTTATGCAAATATAAGGCCACTCAAGAGGCTTGAGCACCTGGGGATCAGCTATTTGAGAAGTGGAGTTTGGTGGGGCGTTGACACCAATCCAAAGGGTATTCAGGTAGGACTGCACATTGGAAATGTTAGATCAAAAAAAAAACTTGGAAAAAGTTAAATGGTGGTGGTGGTGGTGTGTGTGTGTGTGGGGGGGGGCAGAGGTTAAGTCTGGGTGTCTTCTATTGCTTTATCCCTTACATGAAAACCTGTTTTATGTGTACAGGTATTTTGCCTACATGTGTCTGTGTACTAGGTGCATGCCCGCTACCTGTGGTGGTAAGAAGATGGCATTAGATCCCCTGTAACTGGGGTTACAAATGGGTGTGAGCAAGTACTTTTATCTGCTGAGCCAATCTTCCAGACTTTCCCCCTTATGTTTCGAGACAGACTCTCTCACTGGATACAAAGCCTGCTGTTTTTAGTAGACTAATGATGAACAGGTTACCCTGTGGCTTTCCCATGGGTGCTGGGCATCTGAATGAGGTCCTTATGCTTGCACAGACTCTACCCACTGTGCTATCAACAGTCCTTCAGAGACTTTTATGTTTGAGAGAGGCTCTGGTGTGTCCCAGGCGGGCCTCGAACAGTACCATCCCTGTTTTATGTGGTGCTGGGTATCAGGCTCAGGGCTTCATGCTTGCTTAGGTAATCATTCTGCCGACTGAGCTATAGCTCCAGGCTTTCCAAAGATTCAGAGATTAGGAAACTACACTTACCAACACCCAGTGCCCAGAGAAGGCATAATTCAAAGACCAAACTGACAAAGACTCACTCAGAATCCGGTCAAAGAGCAAAGTTCAAAGTCCATTACCTCCTCATCTCTTCCTTAACAGCTGAGCTGAATCTACTCGGTTTATGAACTATAATGTTCTTCTGCTATCCAACCAAAGAAAACCTTACTCCAGTACACTCACTGATAAGTGGTGTGATGGTCAATCTATATCATCATCACCATGGAAACACCTCTGAGTGTGTCCATAAAATGCTTTCATAAAGTTTTAACAGAGCAGGGAGGATCCAGCCTGAGTACAGACAGAGGCCCTGACTAAATGGGAAGGAGAAAGCGAGTAAGAACCAACTTTCATTTCTCTGTCTGCTGGCCAAGAACACACTGTGATCAGCTGTCATGCCTTCCCACCATAATGGATGGTGTCCTCCAAACTTCGAGACAAAACAAATGCTTCCTTAAGTCACATGTTGTCAGGTATTTTGTCAAGGCAACGAGAAAGTTAACTAATCTGGGTGATATGTCTATCTCTAGCATGCCGCCTTTGGAAGGGAATTTCAGAGATAATTCCAGCCAGTTCCTGTTTTTACCTTATGCATCGACTTAAGGACATAACTCTAACGGGACAATTCAGCTGCACTGAGCTATGTCTGAGCTTCGAAGATTATTCCCCCACCCCCTTTAAACTACTTGCTATATTAAAGATAGGAAGTGGGAAACCCTCCAAAGCTTTATATGAGGGCGCTGGGGCCAAAGCCAGGGTTGAGCAGCAGTGTTCTCAGCCTCTTCCTTGGTCTTCAGAGACCCAGGTAACATAAGCAAGAGTGTCTGGGACAGTAGGAGAAGCAAGAGGCTTCCCAGGACTCACCCTCTGCCTCTTGGATTTGCTGCTGAGACTGTGTCTGTGACAGCTGCTTTTCTCTCTTCCTCTTCTTCTTCTTACCCTGAAAAACATGACCACAGGACTGATGAATAGGGACAGAGTAATACTGGCTTGACAAGAGGACCCCAGACTACCTCAGAATACAGATGGCAGCCCTTCTCCTGATTGCTCCTGGGTGAGGTGCTGGAGAACTGGCCTGGGAAAGGAGGAAAAGCGAATCTGCCCTGATTCCTCATAAAGTCCCTCTGGTAGGGCAACCAAGCTTCTTGATCCTGATGGCCTTCAAGCTAGTCTGTCTCTGGCATCCTTTACTCCCTAGAAGAGTTGTTACTATTCTTTTAAAAGCTTCTGTTTCTCCTCCCCACATGTGTGTGTGTGTGTGTGTGTGTGTGTGTGCATGAATGTGCACATGTACATATGTGTGTGTGTGTACACACACAAGCATGTGAGTACATGCAATGCACACGGGGACCAGAGGACAGCCCTGGAAGTCATTCCTCAGGCACTGTCCACCTTTTTTGGAGACATGGTCTCTTCACTGGCCTGGAACTTGTCAAACAGGCTAGGCTGGCTGGCTGGCTAATGAACCCCAAGGATTGTTCAGGACTGAGAGTCTAGGTACACACTACCATGCCCCAGTTTTACATGTAGGTGTTGAAGATTAACACTTGACCTCTAGCCAAGCAGGTTATTTCACCTCCTGAGCTATCACCCTGGCCTGGTTGTTGATCTTTTCTGAGCAGTCCAAGGTCCCTCTGAAAATCTGATGCAGCTACTACAAACCCTCTCACCAGATTTAAAAAAGGAAAGGAAAAAGAAAAGAGAGAATAAAAGCATATATACAAAAATCCAACAAGTCTTGCAGAGTTTCTAGACACAACCCCCCTCCCCAATTCAAACGTGGCATCCTTATTTCTAGTAGCTTGCTCTCTCCTCTGCATCCTGAAGACGCCACTCCCAAGGTCTGAGTTCCTGCACACAGCATGAACACTTACATAGTTGTCCCGGGCCGACCAGGTTGGGTAGAGCTGCGCGTGAAGCTGCCGCTCTTTCCGGGCAAGCTCATAGTATTTGGCCTGTTCTTCTCTTGACAGGTTGTGCCACTAAGGGAGAGAGGGCGAAGACACAGAGCAATCAGGGTAGGGGAGACACTGAGGCCTGCAGCCAGGACGAGCTAACGGGAGCAGGCATTACCTTTCTTCCCAGGATTTGGTTAATGGCTGCACTTTCCTTCAGGGTACACTCGGCCACCACCTTGGCCCTCATCTCCTTCATATACAACATGAAGGCATTCAGAGGCTTTTTCACGTGAGGCTTCTTCTCCTCCTCCTTCTTCACGGTAACTGGGGATTTCCTGGGGAGGCACGTGGCTATGGGTTAGGTATCCATCATCCAGCCTCCCTCATGCCTGCCTTCATGGAGGCAGCTGACCAGTGCCTCTGGGGAGGAGAGGCTTGTTTGGGTGACCATGTGTGACTGATTTCAGGATCTGAGTGGGGGCGGGGGGGGGGTGAGCAGGAGGGGATGGAGGGAGGAATAGAAAGAGAGGAGAAGAAAGGAAGGGAGAGAGAAGAGAAGGAAGGCAGAGTAAAAGGCCCCCCTCAGCCATGGTGCTGGTGGTGTGGGCTCTTCTGTAGCAGAGAGGATAATACCCTGACAGAGGGTCTCTGCTCTGGCACCAGCTGTTACGAGTCCTTGAGAGAATTCCTTTCTCCCACCCTGACCTTACATTTTATTGGGATGACAAGGTAGGGAGGGAAGCCAAAAGCTTTCTTAGCTCCTCAGAGTCACAAGAACCTGACTCTGAGGACAAAATGTCTTAAAGGAAGGGCCATAGAAAATCAAAGAGAGCAGTCTCCACGGGAGAAGCCAGGGCTTAGACTGCAAGCTGACAGCAGGAGAGAAGACCAAATGGTACGTGCTGTGCGGAGAGTGGCCAGCTGCTCACACCCCTCCACCCAGATGGATCTTACTTACGCACTCACTGCAGGGCTCAGGCTGGGGGGCGCTGGCTCCTGCTTCACAATGGGGGAGACGATGGCAGGGTGGGGGATTCCTGAGGTGGGAAGACCAGGATGGGCCGGAGCCACCATGTGTGGGGAGAACCGACTTGAGACCAGGCTGCATAACAAGGAGAAATGAATGAGAACAGAGAGGCAAGGGCCGTGAGCCACCGAGATGGTTGTCACCTGCAGAATTAGGTGGTCAGTTTTGGGGGACACCCAATGATGCTATCCCTTCCCCTAACACACACAGGGTACCAAAGCCTGGTGCTGGATGCAGGCAGAATGAAAACCACAGAAGGCGAGAAGGTCAGAGGGTGTGAAGGTCAGAAGGCATGCATGGGCTACGGCAGAACTATAGGTCACCTGTCATTGGTGGTTCCATTGTCAGGTAGAACCACCCCTGTGAGAAATCCCTGTATACTGTTTCCTTTCCTGGCATTATCATGGAAGATACACATTTCCTCCTAGTCTCTGGCTTCAGTGTGTCATGTTCAAAATGACTCTGTTCCACAGAGCCTGGTATGTAGGGATGTGGAAGGAGGGTAACAGGCCAGGCCAGGGTTCTGAGGTTTTAGCTTTCTCTCTCTCTCTCTCTCTCTCTCTCTCTCTCTCTCTCTCTCTCTCTCTCTCTCTCTCTCTGTGTTGGGTTCTGGGGTCCCCATTCCATGGGGTTGTGGTGTTAGGAGTATGGGGTAAGAGGTAGCCTCTCATCAAAGAGAAGTAAAGATCAAGGAACCCCATGCCTGCTCACTAACCTATAGGTGACAGGCTGGTTTATGGAGAAGTGGCAGTCACTAATATCCCTAGACTGTGACATCATGTTGGCAGACCCAGCCTTAGAACTCACCTGGACATTGAAGCATTCATGGCGAGGGCAGGGTAAGGATGCCGGAAACCACCAGGAGGGAGTGAGTACATGGGCTGTCCTTGCCTGTGAGGGTGAGGAGGGAGGGAGGAAGATGATCTGGTCAGCCAAGCCTGAGGGAGGCAGGAGAGAAATGATAAGAAGCAGGGGCAGGAAGACAGAGGAGTTGGGAGGAAGCTGCCCAAGGTGAGAGTGAGGGTGTCTAAACCCTGGAGTCCAGAAAGGCAGAGCTCAGTGGAGGAAGGAATGAGGGTAAGAAAGTCTTTGGGTTTCCTTACTGTGGGACGAGCCAGCCGAGGGGATGGGGGATTTGTCCGACAGCTCCTGGAGACAGTGGGTAATATGGTGACAGCTCAGATGGGTGAGGGGGCCGGGGGATTCCTGCTTCCAAAGAGAGATATGTCAAATGCTTCCCTCACCCAACCTTCATAACCTATGTAACCTCCAACAGGAGCTGCCCCCTGCATGGCCCGGTTGTCCACGAGTGGACAGCCCTTGTCTCTCATCATCTCCGCCCCTTCACCTTCTAGCAGCTCTGGGCGGTCAACTCAAGGGCATCAAGGGAGGGAGGACCCAGATGCCGTCTCTCTAGCTACCTAGAAGCCATCCCTGTGGATGTAACCTTCTTTTGTTAACTGGACAGGGATTCATACAAGGTCCAGGAAATACCCAACAGAGAGCAAAAATTATCCTAAGTCCTCATTTATCTAACAATCTAGAAAATCAGCTTCATTCCCAGGACAATAAACTTACTCTGCCAATAAACCACCCTGCCTTTAAACTCTATGTTTATTTCCCTCTACCCCAAAATAAACATTATTTCTCTAAACAAGGGCTCTGAATATTCTTAGTATTACAGTGACCCAGTAGGAATGTTATGAAGACCTTGGCTTCCAGGTACGGACAAATGTGGTGGGCAGTTAATCATCACCAAGCACACACAGAACCAGCTCCGCCCCACTGTTTTAAAGCCATTTTAATGCCTGTCTAGAAGGCTCTACTTGAAACGTGTGGTGTAGTGAGCACACATTCTGGTTATAGAGGCCCGGCCTCAGATGACTAGACAACACTCTGAGTTTACAGCCGTCCCAGGCTCTGTACTTAGCTTGTTTCATTTACTTTTGATCCTTACAATGGCCTTTTAGTGTGGAGAGGCAGGAGGCACAAGTTAAAAAATCAATCAATCAACTAATCAATCAAGCAACCAATGAATCAATCAATGAATCAATCAATCAATCAACAAACAAAAAGACCCACCAGACCAAACAATAACAACAAAACAAACACAATTAGAAAGCAACCTGGCAAGGAAATCAACCTTTTTAGAGCTGTGGTAAGATTTGAACCCAGACCTTATTCATTGAAGTTCTGTACCCCTACCCCATAGAAAAATCTCCCACCCGTTATGAGCACAGCCTGTAGAGGGACCATTCATCTGGGAGCACCGCCTGTAGCAGGGCCCACTCACCTGTCTTTGGGTCGATCTCTGGGGACAGATGCGTGGGAGGGGATGCAGGGGAGAAGTGGTCGTTGCTGTAGGTGATGAGAGGTGTCAGCGGGTGCATGTGATGAGGGTGCTGAACAACAGGAACTTTGTTGGACTGCAAGAGAGAGCGAGAGAGAGAGAGGAGATGGACTAGGCACAGAAGCCAGGAAGGTGCTCTGCAACCAGCCGCCACTCATGGATGGGATGTGTGCTGGCTCCCTCTGTGCAACACCCTCTCCAGCCCTCACAATTGGCCTAGAGAGAAGGAAATGGGGAGAGGATGAGAGAGGGTCTCGAGCCGCTCTCTAACTCCCACACAGCCCCCCTTCACGAGCACAGCGGGGCCTTCGTGGACCGTGCAGTTCTGATGGGCCGTGATCTCCGCGGATGGGGGAAGGACTGCCTTCATGGAGACAGGAGCTCTCAGGTTTTTGTGACCAAGTTCTGACTTTACAGACGAGGAGCACTTTGACCCCTTTCTGTCACTTCCTGCAGCCTCTCTTTTCATCTGATGTTCACACCACAAACTCCGGTCTGCTCAGTTCCTGGGGCTTCCTGGGCTTACAAGTCTTACAGCAGGTAGAGTGGGCAGAGCAGAGGTGAGAGGAGGAAAACCATCCTGACTATGAGGTGTGCTGCCAGCCTTGGTGGTGCAAAAGGGCCTCAAACTGAGTAACTTCCTAGTCCTCTGCACTTGTTAAATGTAGCAGCATACGGAATATTAAAACTTGAATACTGTCTTCACCTTTTTTTTTTTTGAGACAAGGTTTCTTTGCGTAGTCCTGGCTGTTCTGGAACTCTCTCTGTAGGTTCTCAAACTTAGAGATTAGCCTGTCTCTGACTCCCAAGTGCTGGGATTAAAGGTGTGTGCCACCACACCTGGCTGTTTTCACTATTTCCTGGCCGTCACCAATGGTGCTGCGTCCATGAATACACAGCACAACAAAGAGCGTGAGCAATAACCAACTCTGACATCAGATTTCTAGGAACCTAGCGAGTGCGTCCAAATGATGAACATGGGTTTTTGGGGACAGCCTGTCAAAGGGTGACTTTTGGCACTATAAACGTTAATAGGACTATTATTGAATTACAGAGAATGTTCAGTGGGTCAAGGTGTATGCCTGATAACCTGAGTTCTATACCCAGATCCCACATGGTAGATCTTCTGACCTCCACAAGAACACCATGGCTCAAGTATGCCCACACACATACGCACAAAGAAATATAAGCATAAAAATAAAGAGAATCGCACAAAACCATCTCAACTGATAAAATGCACAAACTATGATTCTAAAACTGACTGCCACATAATCACACATCTAAGCCAGCCCCTGCCATCGACGCCCCATGTCATTTGTTCATGTTTGATATCATCTCGTTATGTAGTCCAGGCTAGTGAGCCATGATCATCCGCTCCAGCCTTCACGCCTCAGTTTTTAATTTATATTTATTTGTATCATTTTGTCATTTTATAGTGAGAAGTCTTAGGCTGGGTGTGTAGCTCTCCGTTGTCTAGCATGCTTGAAGCCCCATGTTTGATTCCCAGCTCTGTGTAAACTGGGTATGGTGGCATAAACCTATAACCCAGGCACTTGCACTCAGAAGTAGAAAGATTAGAGGTCAAAGGTCGTTCTTTGTTACACAGTGAGTTAAAAGCCAGTCTGGACCCCCCTACCTCCCCCTCTCCCATAAATAAAGTAAAAACTCTCAGTTGCCCGCCTACTATTGCTCAGTCAAAGAACACAGAACAAGGTAATCTGAATTCAATTTGCAAAACTAAATGACCCGTGGGTTATTATTTGTACCACTAGGGGGCATCATTGTCCAGAAAATGAACTGCAAGGACGGGAAGTAAATGTTGCTGAGCAAGAGTTGTCCTAGAGGCTGGCCTGTTCTTTTGGGAGGCTACCTCCCACTCTGTCTTCACCCACTTCTCTCTCCAGCTGTCCCCAGAAGCTTGATGACCATAGCATAAGCTGAGGCCACAGGTCAGGAATGCACAGCCTCAGTGGACAACCTCAGTACAAGACCTAGAAGCCACAGGGGCTTGCTCAGCCAGGAATGCACCATTCTAAACAGAGCTAGGTCCTTCCAGCAAGCTACATAGATCGAACACTTTCTCAGCCCAGGTATCTTGTCAACTCTTCTCCCCCATCCATTTTAAAGTTTTGTGTGTATGTGTACACAGATGGAGGCCCAAGGTGACACTGGAGGGCTTTCCTTGATCTCCTTTAGACTCTTGCTGAACCCAGAGCTTGCTGATTTTGGCTCAGTTCCTTGCCCTAGAGATCCCTGTCTTTATAATCTGCTAAGCCTACACGGGACTGCCATGCCTGCCTGGGTTTTACTGAGTTCTGAGGATCCCAACCCCCTCTGGTCCCCACACTTTATCTGCTGAGCTGTCTCCTTAGGCCTGCATCTTCACCTTAGGGCTGGTCTATGACCACCACAACCTGCTTCAGTCTTTTCCAAGTTTGAAGCTCTTCAAACTCCCAGCTCTTAGGAAAGCAAAGGAGTCCCCAGGGAAGCCCAAAGTAAAAGTAACTCCTAAGGGCTCGCCATGGAAAACCCTCCACCAGGAGTCCCCCTCTCTGTTGTTGTTCTTTTATAGATTTATGTATCTATTTCATGTATAGGGTTGCTCTGTTTTTCATGCACACCAGAAGAGGGAATCAGATTCTATTATGGATGGTTGTGAGCCACCATGTGGCTGCTGAGAATTGAACTAAGGAGGAGTAGCCAGTGCTCTTAACCTCGGAGCCATCTCTCCAGCCTCCCTGGTTTTCTGATCAGAAGTCAGCTGCATGGGATTTATGGCTCAGGAGAGTAGACCCTTCCCTTTTGCTGTCACTCATGATGGAGTCATGGACTTGACAGTGGCTACCCAGGAAGTCACCCAACATTTCAGTAGATAAGTAACACTCCTCAGAACACAAGTTCTGTCAATCATCCACGATCTGTTAGCTGATAGAGAATGGCAGGGCTCCAGGGGAGAATGGAAACCAAAAATGTTTGTAGTGACATCAGTTTCTTTGATGCCTCACAAAGTCCATGGGAGGGAGCAGGCAGGGAGAAGCTCCAGCAGAGGTTGTTCCTCCAGGTACCGGTGTCTGCCAGAGCTGGTAAACTGTGGGTCTGAGAGGAGATCTCGGCGACTGAGGCTCCACAGCAGCACTCCGCCACCCTCTGACTTGTCCATCTGCCCCGTGTCAGCTAGGCCAAGGGTCCCTCCATTTCTTCTGTCATCCAACCCAGGTAAAAGAAAGTATCAGCTTTGCCATGTCTCTTGACTTTTGACCTTAGGTTTGTTGCAGGAATATCCCCAAGCTAATTTCGCATTTCCTAAGTGAGTTCCTAAGATCTGAATAGCTACTTAGCTGGCCTCAGCTAAACGAAGATCCGTTGCAAGAGGAAGCACCAACAAATAAGCAATGTGTCAATCATAAAACAATTCCAGGTTCTAATTCTCTTGCAGCAGATCTCACATTCCACATGGCAAGGATTCATTTCTGGTTTGTTTGCTTGTTTACTTGAGTTTTCAAGACAGGGTCACTCTGCGTAGACTCGGCTGTGTGGGAACTCATTTTGTAGACCAGGCTGGCTTCAAAGTCATGGATCCTCCTGCCTCTGCCTCTCAAGTGCTGGGATTAAAGGCGTGTGGCACCAAGATGGGCTATTCATTCCTAATTTTAAAACGTTTAAACATGTGTGTGTGTGTTGATGCACGTGCAAGTGCACACACACACACACACACACCACAGTGTGCCTGTGGAGATCAGGGGGCAGTCTGTGAGAATGGGACTAGCATCTCAGATCATCAGGCTTACAGGTCAGCACCTTTAACCACAGAGCCATTTCACCGTGCCCTATGCATAGACTGTAAGAGTAAATGTGTCCATGACAGTGAGCAGGCCCTACTGACCACCATCTGCCCAGATCTGCTTTTGTTTAATTTGATAATTTACTGCTTAAAGTTTTAAGACAGAGAGAAACCCTTGCATGCACCCCATCACAGATAACTACCAAACTCTTCCTTAAGTAAATTCCTGAGATAATGTCTCCTTTTAAATTATGCGTATCCCCTCTCTCTCCCCTCCTCTCCCCTCCCCTCCTGTATCTACCTGCCTCTGCCTCCCTAGTCCTGGGATTAAAGGCTGGGATAAAGCCACCATGCTTGGCTTTATTTCTCTTCTGTAAATGTTTTTTTTTTTTTTTTTTTTTTTAAGATTTATTTATTTTATGTGTATCAGGGTTTGCCTGTGTGTATGAATGTGTGCTATGTGTAAGCCTACTTAAGTTTGATGCCCACAGAAGAGGGCACTGGATTTCCTGGAACTGGGATGGTTGTAAGCACATGGAGATGCTGTCATCCAAACCTGGTTCCCGTGCAAGGGCAGTGAGTGTTTCTGACTGCTAGCCCTTCTCTCCAGGCCCTGGCCCCTTTCTCGGGTGTCTTTTTTACTTGAGAACTTGACATACAGTGTCAGAAGCTACTTTGCCCCCCCCCCCCCTTACTTTCCCCAGATGCTAGTTTCTGGATTCCTCACCAATTTCTGGCCCCCTATTTCTAATTATGCCCAAGATGATCTTAAATTTAGCAAAAAAATATTCTGGAAGGAGTCAGCTGGTGCAGACAATAAGGGTGAAAGATTTATATGCAACAAGAGCCAAGGCAAAGAAGAAGTTAATCAAAATTTGGACAAGAGGGACTGTGAGATAGCTCAGTTGGTAAAGGTTCATGTCACCAAGCGTGACAACATGAGTTTAATCACAGGAATGCACAAGGTGGAAGAACAAAATGATTGCTAGAAGTTGTCCTCTGATTTCTACAAACACACCTCGAGGCATGTGCTGCTCCTTGGCCCTCAATAGTTACATGTATGTAACAAAACAAACCAGGCCAGGAGTGATGGCACATATCTTCAATCCCAGCACTCGGAAGGCAGAGGCAGGTAGATCTCTGAGTTCGAGGCCAACCTGGGCTACAGAGTGAGTCCCAGGACAGCCAGGAGTACAGAGGGAAACACTGTCTTACAAAACAAAACAAAAACAAAACAAAAAGAAAGAAGAAGACTTACATAATGACTAATGGCAGGGCAAGTTAGGCGCATAATGAGAAGAGGGGGAGGGTTCTGACATAGGAACACTCGTGGGGCGGCTTGAGGTGGGCGGTATACGCTGTACTTCTGGGGAACTAACAGAGGCCGTGGACTTTCCAAGAGAAGGAGGCAGTGAGGTCTCACACAGGAGAACCCTGGAAAAGGCCTGGGTTCCAGCTCTGGTGCCTCAGGCATAAACACTCCAGATAAGTTTGACCTGGTGACTCACACCTGTAGCCCCAGCTTCCCGACGGGTTAAGAAGCTGAGGTTAGGCCAGTGAGCTAGCTCAGCAGATGAAGGTGGCCAAACCTGGCAGCCTGACTTGGATTCCTAGGACACAAGTGGTGGAAGGAGAGAACCGACTTCCATGAGTTGTCCTTTGAGCACGACACGTGTGCTACACACACACACACACACACACACACACACACACACACACACACACAAATAAAATAAAAGTAATTTTAAAATATTAAAAAGAAATGAAGTTGAGGGCAATCTGGGTTATAGAAAGAGACTACATCTCTAAATTATAGCACAATGCCAGAATCCAAAATGAAATTCCAACCCCTAAGACACCCACAGCAAGGACCACACTGCAGGCCAGCGAGACAGAGAATGCTCTGGGACTTGGAATGTGCCTTTGGGTCCTTTTGTGCAATGGTCTATCTTGAAGGCTTTGCAAGTTGGACTTTGACTATAATTCTTTGACTAAATTCTTCCTAATCAGAGGTCCCGCCTCCCCGTTCTTGTTACTAGGGGTAACACAGTGAACCGAGGGGTACTTTATCTTTTTGCAGTTGGTACTACTATTCCTTCTTGTGTGTCCAGACTGGCTTCAAACTCTTGGCACGCTTCCTTGGTGACAGGCCTCAGTCACCAGGCCTAGCAAAGGAGAACATTTAAAATCTCTTGCAATCCAAACCGTCGTTAGAGTGTATCTTATTTCATTCAGTTTAACAGAACTGAGTGCTGTTTTTTGATCACCAAGCTCAACATTTTTGCTTAAAGTTCATTTTAGCTGGCATGATAGATCTCTGGGCTACGGAGAGAGATCCTTTCTCAAAACAAATCAACAACAACAAAACCATAAAACTATTGTGTGTGTGTGTGTGTGTGTGTGTGTGTGTGTGTGTGTGTGTGTGTGTGTACAGAGTGTGCACACATGCCATGGCATGGAGGTGGGGGTCAGAAGACAATTTGCATGAGTAGATTATTCAGCCCTTTTATCATATGGGTCCTGGGGACAGAATCAGGTCACCAGGCTTGGCGACAAGTGCCTTTACCTGTATCTGTTATCAATGGCACAAACTTGGTTTACTATGTTGTTGATTCTATCTATGTGAAGGTTGGAGAGTAGGAGGTGTAAGAAGTTCAGAGAAACTAAAGTACAATCCCAGAAAGAAACAGAATGATGGTTCTCAACCTGTGGGTCGAAACCCCTCTGGGAGTCAAAATACCCTTTCACTGTGGTAGCCAAGGACCATCAGAAACTACAGATATTTGCATTATGATTCATAACTGTAGCAAAATTACAGTTACAAAGTAGCAATGAAGATAATTTTATGGTTAGTGGCAGCATTAGTTAGGTTAGGTTGAGAACCACTTAATAGAAGGAATGATGCAGGTCCTGCCCTCATGTCTTGACTACCTTCTAACCCAGTGGGTAAATACCTGAGGAGAAAGCACACACACACCTTCAAGTCCTCTCCCCATAAAGCACTCACTAACAACCAAGGGGAGAGCAGCAGCACCTACCTACAACGGAAACCCCTGGCACCAGCTAATCCCAACGCCAGCATCTCTAACATGGCCGTATTGACACAGTGGGCCTGCTCCTGATAGGACGAGGAGACAGTGGGTAAAGCTGGGCTGGCTCACACGAAGCCCTGGCTTCCATCCTGCCCACTGAATAAGCTGAACCTGGTGGCCCAGGCTTGTAATTCCAGCACTCGAGGAAGGAGGGTCAGAAGTTCAAGGCAATCCTCGAGAACATACCAAATCTGAGGCCAGCCTGAGCTAAGTGAGGCCATTTATTCAACAAAACAAGAACAACAAAAAAGCCCAAGAAGGAAATAGCCGGCTTATATGCGAGTCAAGGAAGAGAGAGCTGGGCTGAGGCCCTGGGCTGACTGGAAGTGAAGTTACACCAAGAAAACCCAGAGGAGGAGTGCAGACCGAAGACGTGGCCAGCGCAGCTGTTAGTACCGAGGGCTAGAGAACTGTGTGAGATGCTAGGCTTTCCTTTCTTCTGTTTGTGTTACACACACTCGACCATGCATGCACTGAGGGAGAGTGTCCTGATCCATCACCTATCCCCACTTACTCTCACCGAAGCCCGAGCTAGGCTGTTGGCTGTAACCTGGGCTTACAGGGACACGTGCACGGGCACATCCCTCCCGCTTCTTAATGTGGGGGCCGGGGATTTGAACCCAGGTCCTCATGCTAATACTATACACGTTCTTACCTACTAAATCATTGATCTCCCCGGCCTCTGCTGTTCCTTGATTTTTTTTTTTTTTTTTTGATATCTCTGTTTTGGTTATTTAAGCAAACATTTCTGTTCTTAAGACATCTAGTGTTCAGGTCACATTTCTAAGTTACTGTCAACGTAATCAGAAATGGAAAGAGAAAACCATGCGGGGGTGGAGAGGGGAACCCACAGGAGCTAGATTTGTGGATCTAGAGAAAAAGTATATAAGGGTTCAGGGGGGAAAGCTTGAAACTATATTCAAATAAAAATTACTGTTGATTAAGAAGTATAGTCAGAGCCGGGCAGTGGTGGCGCATGCCTTTAATCCCAGCGCTTGGGAAGTAGAGGCAGGCAGATTTCTGAGTTCGAGGCCAGCCTGGTCTACAGAGTGAGTTCCAGGACAGCCAGGGCTACACAGAGAAACCCTGTCTCGAAAACCAAAAAAAAAAAAGAAGTATAGTCAGTATGGGAGAACAAATGGAGCGAGCCGCAGACTGTTATGAATTGCAGAGACTTCGGAGGCTATACAGGTGTCCTGATGGAGAAGTAACACAAATTTCATTTATTCACTTATTTATAAATAGATAGGACTTCACATAGCCATGTATAAATTTCATTTGTAGGTAGGTAGATAGATAGATTGCAGACAGACAGACAGACGACAGAGCCTTACATAGCCCAGGCTGACCTTGGACTCACCATGTAGGTAAGAATGACCTTAAACTCCTCTTAGTCATCCTCCCCTACTCTCCAAGCACTAGGATTCCAGATGTGGACCACCATATGCCCCTGCAATGTAGAATACTAAGAGGGAAAGTCCAGCAAGCGACTTTGAGAGCATTCACATGCTAAGCAACACCAGGCTTCTCAGCTTGGGGCTGGGGCTGGGGCTGGGGCTGGCGCAGAGAGCCGGTCGTCCTTACAAGGAGAGCATCCAGGCTCTGATTCATCCACCCGTTCTTTTTGGCAAGAAGCTCTCCAATATGCCTCTGAGGATGAGTCAATGAATAATGACAGAATAGGGTATTCACTGTTAAAATATTAGTGTAAGTGGGCTTTGTTTTTTTTACTCATGAGCCTTTTTTTCCCCATGCTCCAACAGTAGTCTTGCTCTTTTAAAAGTGTTATTACAGTTTTATTTATTTTTTGTGAGTGTGTGCATGTGTGTGGAAGTCAGAGGCCAACTTGTAGGAATTTGTTCTGTCCCCCCGCCATGTGGATTTTGGAGATTGAACACGGCTTGGTGGCTGGCACCTTTACTGACTGAACATGCATAGGGCCCTGAGTTCAATCCTCAGACCCTCTAAACCAACTATGGTGGTGAGTGCCTGTAAACACAGACAGACAGACAGACAGACACACACACACACTCACCGGTGACATGCTATGTAGCAACACATATATGCCAGCTGCCTTCTCTTATGCTCTCTGGCATTTTCTCAAGTGACATAGTGAACATAATATTTTTATTTATTTTTAATTGCTTATTTGTGTTTTTGAATACTTACTATGTTGCCCAGATTGGCTTGAACTTCTAAGTCTCAGCCTCAGTCTCCTACTGGGATTCCAGGCATATGCCCACAAACCTGACTCATATATTACATTTATTATTTCTGAATGAGAAGAGGGAAATGACCCTGGGGTAAGGAGACGTGTACATGGGCTGTTCACCTTTCTCACAGACCATTCCCCACTCCCCACTCGCTTAACAAAGTTTCCTCTTGCATATGGAAGAGTAAATACACCCCCCCTCCTCTGCACTCCAGGAAGAGAGTGGTGAAAGACGTGGCTCAGACCCATAGGGCGTGGTCAGTGGGGGGATCTGCAGAATCGTCCCCAAGCAGTGAGATTACGGTAATCAAATATCACAGATAGTTCCACAGGGCGCTAGAGATGGTTAAGACACAGGCTGCTTTTGCAGGATACTGGGTTCAGTTCCCAGTATCCAGATGGTGACTCACAACCATCTCTAACTCAAGTTCTAGAGCAGTGTTCTCGAGCTTCCTAACGCTGTGATCCTTTAATACAGTTCCCATGCTGCGGTGATTCCCTAACCACAAAATTATTTTTGTTGCTACGTCATAACTATAATTTTGCTACTGTTATGAATTGCAATGTGTTTTCTGATGGTCTTAGGTGACCCCTATATAAAGCTCATTTGACCCCAAGAGGTTTTGACCCATGGGTGGACAACCAGAGGCTCTGATGCCCTCTTCTGGATTCCTTAGGCATCAGGCATGTACATGGTGCACAGATAGGCAGGCAAGCACTCATGCACATAAAATAAAATCTTTATAACAAAACAAAACAGGAAAACCAAATAGTAACAGGCAATTTTTTCTGTTTTTCACCCCCAGCTTGCTTTAGAGGTGTAAATGGAAATTATAATAACACCCAGCCCTGCCCCGTCACGCTGGGTTGCGACTCACTTAGACTTCCTTGACAGGCTGCACATGACTCACCAAATCTCTGCAAGTATGTAGCCTGTTTTCTTCATTGGCCCTACTCCCTGGGCAAACTTCCTCAAATATTTTACTTCTGATCTAAGTGAAACTAAGTTTTCATAATCTAGAGTGTTTTCATTTCTCTAATTAAAAAAGAAAAGAAAAACCAATGCCCCAGCTTCTGTAATCTTGTCCTAAGAACCTTCAGGTCCAGCTCACACCCTCTGGCTTGGACAAGGAGTCAGGTTCAGTGATTAGGGATGTTGGGAGCATCGCTCTCCCCTGCTTCATCATGTCTTTGATTTGCAATTACGGGAATGATTCTCAACTTTGGCTGCCCCTTAAAGTCGCCATGGGGAGCTTAAAAAACTAAGATACCAGCCCCACCCTAGCCCAATTAAATCATATCCTTGGGGGATTAAGATGTTAAATTCTATGGGCTCATTATCTCTATTACCTTCGCAATCTGTCCATTTGTTTTGGCACCTAATTCGGGCCCTCATTACCTCTTAGTTCTGCTAATTAAATGCGATGTTAATTGTTCATTCCCTCTCTTAATTTCTTAACAATGGCGACCACGGCAGTAGTGGTGGCAATGATGGTGTAGTGTGGTGACGGTTTGGAAAGCTAACCCTTAGTGAAGAGTTACTTTGTGTTGGGCACAATGCTGAACTCATTACAGCACACCAGCTCATTTCTGTACAACTCTATGATGTCAGTGCTCCTCTAATCCCCATTTAATAGATGAGGAAACTGAGGCAGAGAGATGATGTAATTTGCCTGAAGCTGCGAGAAGAGAAGGAAGCAAAGCCAGGATCAGAACCTGCAGTGTTCTACAGCATCCACGACCAGCACATCTTCTCGAGACAACTCCCTCCCTCTCTGTTCTTGGGAGTCTGGATAAGTTTCAGGACTCTAGTTCATATTAAGGGTTTCCCCTTGGGCAGTATTTAATTTCTTTTAAACATTAGGGGTTTAATTTTTGCTTTGTATTTAATTTAATTTTTTTAAAATACAGGTTCTCCCTATGTAGCCCTAGCTTGCCTGGCATCTGCTATGTAGACCAGGCTGGCCTAGACCTGTTTATGCCCCACCCATCCAGGTTTTAAAAATTTATATATATATATATATAAATACAGATCTCTCTCTCTCTCTCTCTCTCTCTCTCTCTCTCTCTCTCTCTCTCTCTCTCTCTCTCGTCTGGATGTAGATAGAGGTTGGAGGATAACTTAAGGTCAGTTCTCTCCAAGTAGGTCCTAGGGATTATACTCAAAACACTGGGCATGGAAGCAAGCACCTGTTTCTGCAGAGCCATCTCTCTGGCCTGTTCATGCTTTGCAATATTAGAATAGAGTATGATGATGTGGAATTCACTGGAAAATTATCCGCTTCACTATCTATAAAGCAACGTATACCATCAGTTCATGCTTTTCTGTGCTCAGACAAAATAAGGCCTCTGTTCTCCTGCTGTGCTGGTGGGATCTGATATTCAGGCCACTTCTCATCTGCAGTGTCTAGATGATCGACAGCTGCAACTGCAAGAGGCTTCTTGAGAGTTTAAGAATTTCATATACTTTTCTGTTACCCAGAGAAAGCCATGAGGAAAGAGGCCAAGAGCCAACACTGTCCTGGCGTGAAGGAGGTAGGAGTGCTCAACACTGTCAGCTGTCACCTAGAGGGTGCCTGGGAAGCGAGGAGATGAGTGAGCACAGCAGTTAGAGCCGGGCTACGCTGCTGTGGGTAGGCAGGGAAGAAGATGTGACAGTGGAATTTGGGGAAGTTGGGTTGGGAGCATTGGTGATGCTCACAGGGAGGATGGGACATTTGGGGAAAATGTTAGATTTGAAAGGGAAATTGTGTCCTCTAAGAGGAACCTGTGAGAACATAGCCTCTGGACAGGAGAGAGGGCAGTGAGCCCTGACATCTTGGGGTTTGCTGTGTAAGGCTCTGGGATGCCACAGAATGGGTGGGGGTCAGCAGAGATGGTAGACAGTAAAGAAAACAGTAAAGGGCAGGGCTAACCATCCTTTCCTGTGTCGGATTCAAGCCACTAGAGGGCACCTGCACCTCATGCTTACCATCCCAAAGAGAACCTCGGGGATTAGAACCACC
Organism: Uromys caudimaculatus; assembly: GCA_028551405.1. Classification (NCBI taxonomy): domain Eukaryota; kingdom Metazoa; phylum Chordata; class Mammalia; order Rodentia; family Muridae; genus Uromys; species Uromys caudimaculatus. The sequence goes on along the minus strand of CM052700.1, from coordinate 68,459,841 downwards.
GCCATGGCACAACAGTTCAATATTGTGGTGACAAGATACAGACTCTACCAGTAGTACCATGCATATCTTGGGACAGCCTACCCTGGGGACTGGCTTTGTCCCACATTCCTGTCTACCTTCTGGCAGATGGCTTCTGACAGTAGCCCGAGAGCCGTACACGACATCATGTTGTAGACAAGTAAAACTAGAGCTCTCTCACCCTGAGCTTGTCCCGTGATTGCTGGAAACCACACAAGTTCGTCGCACCTCTATTTTTACTCTGTGTATCTCTTCTCCCTCACAGCTGCTCTTTAATGAGTGAGGATTATCAGTATATCTTAAAATGTTCTGTGTGAGAAAATAATGTCTGAGATTTGCTGTCAAAAAGAGAGGCAGGAGAGGAACATGAGTGGCAGCAGCATGGGAGTTTGTTTTACGTAATATATCCTACTTCCATAGATCTTTAAATTTGCCTCTAATAAAGTTTCAAAAATTGCCACGGAGCCCTAAGGTGGTAAGAAAACCCTCGTCTCCTGTCTATAAAGTGGACAGGTTGAGACAGGTGAAGATCCTCTATGACTCTGAGACTCAATAGCAAGATAGTCACCAGATAGCCTGGCAGGCATCCACTGAGCCTTGCTTTACTTCCTGGAAGATGGAATTCGAGGGTTAGATTCCAGCATTATCTTTTATATGCTTTGTGCTTCAGTGCTGAGTCACCAGGAGGCGAGAAGCCCTGCTGGGACCCCACTGCTCCTGTCTCCCCTTCCCTCCAAGGCCCAGAGTTGCCACAGCTGTGTTGAGCAGCCATCTTCTACATGTTAAGGGATGCTTCCCAGAAAAAGCTGGTAAAGAGGAGCCTCTTTAACTGCGGTCTTGCAGCTACAGGGAGAAGAGATGGTGCTCTGAATGAGCACCAACTGGACAGAAAGGACCTCTTGTTCACAGGAAGTGGAGAAGGATTTGAAGCAGGTGGCCAGGAAGAACCAGGGTTAATGATCAGGGCCATGTGCCTTCAATCAAGCGTTCCAGGTGGTGTGTGCTTTTGTGCTGAGGTGGTCGGAAAGGGGAGGAGGGTGTCTAAGACAACCTTTGCTAACCCCTAACTGTGTCCACACCAGGTGTGAGGGTTAATCTTCATTGTCAATTTGACTAAATTTACAATCACCATGGAAACACCCTCCACACACCCTCCAGGTGTGTCTATAAGAGTGTTTCCAGAAAGATTTAGCTGAGGAGGGGGAGACTCACCCTGAATGTGGGAGGCACCATCCAACGGGCAGGATCCCCATACTGAACAAAAAGGAGAAAATGAGCTGAGCACCAGCATCCATCACTCTCTGCTTCCTGACAGTGGCTGCAGCTTTACCAGCCGCCTCACACACCTGCCACTGTGACTTCCCCACCAGATAGCCGGTCCCACCAAACTGTGAGCCAAAACAAACCCTTCCTCCGTTAAGTCAGATATTTTACCACAACCACGAGAAAAGAAAGACACCAAGGAGACAGACTCAGGAAGCTTCTGGAAGGGGGGAAGGAGTCACAGATAGGGCCCAGGAAGCTAAGACAGACTCACCAAGTGTGCTGGAGATGGCGACCTTGTGTCCTTGACTGTAGCACTGGAGGGGACATCGAGGAGGGGCCATTTCATCTGCAGGTACTGCACAGGGAACAGAAAACATGAAGTGGTGAGGTGAACTCCCTCAAGCACCAGGCTGAGTATAGAAAGGACTCTCAGGGAAGTCACCAGCTATATGGAGGGGGGGAAAGGGAGGGCACAGCTGTAAGCCCACAGACCCTGGGCAGGGCCAATCACGTCCATTGTCATGTGGTTCTAATATGGCCCAGCATACATTTACAGTTACTTGGGTACCGCCATCCATCACCACAGCCAGGGTCAAGACATTAAACAACTCAGCTAAAGTTTTAAGTGGGGAGGGAATGGATACACTCCCATGTGACCATCAACTTCAAAGAACCTATTGTCGAGGCTCAAGTCTTCTTTATTCTCCCTATGTAGCAAGGCAGATCATCAGAGAACAGATTCCCAAATCTGGTCTGCCTGGTCCATCTCCGTATTCTGTAGCATCATTGATGGCATTCCCCAAGAAATTCACTTGTGGGAGTGGAAACAAATGGGTAAAGCACAGGCCTGGGCAAAGCATTGGTCCAGGGGGTGGAGTACACGGCCAACATGCACGAAGCCCTATGTCTAACCCTCAACACCTTGTGGTGTTGGCCTGCCTGAAATCCCAGCCCTTGGGAGGTAGAAGTAGGAGCATCAGAAGTTCAAGGTCACTCTCAGCTACATACCAAGTTCGAGGCCAGTCTAGGATATATATGAGGTTTGTCTAAAAACAAACAAACAAACAAACAAACAGCCCAACAACAACAAAACTCCCACCTGCCCCACAATCAAGTGTCATGGGTAATTATCACTTTTGTTTCTTTGTTTGAGATAGGGTCTTGTTACACAGTCTTGGTTGGTCTAGAATTTATTATTTAGACCGGGCAGGCCTTGACTTTTCAGCGTTCTTGTTGCTTCTAAACCTGGAGTACTCCGGTTATAGGTGTGTGCTACCACACCCAACATCTGTTCATACTGATGGATGCTGACCTCTCATTAGTGTCTCTCAACCTTGGAACAGTCACCCAGCACCCCACCTTCTGCCATGCATTGCTGGAGGGGAAAAAAAAAAAAAAGGAATCCTTTCCATACTCATGCATACAAATTCATGCACACATGCTCTTTAGAGAAAAACATTTCCTTAACGTGGGTATGGCACAGCCTGACAGGAGGGAGTCTAGGGGAAGTGGAGAACCCTGGGCTTTGAGCACAGCCACCGGTACAGATCTCACTCAAACCATGGAGGTTATGACCCAAGACAAATGAGTTAACAATTTGGAGTCTGTTTTATCACCGGTGGGGCAAGCTATTATGATTAACTTTACAGGTTGTTAGCAGGAACCGGACCACGTCAGGCACTGAACACTGTCTCACACATGGGAGATATTTGATAAATAGCAGCTCTTATGTTCATAAGCAAACCATTAGTCTCTGCCAGGAGCAAAAGCAAGCATGTTGTCCTAGAGTCAACATTGACAGGGTGCTTCTGGGCAGCTGACCATCGAGGCAGTGTATGCAGAAGTCTTGAGACTACTTTGAGAACCATATACAATTCTTTGAGAAGTGGAGGCTCAGAACAACTTTCAGAGACTGAAGGAAGCCTTTGAATCATCCTTTGCTCTGCTCTTGGATTTCATGGTGGTGGTGGAGGGGGAGTTACAACTGGGAAAAGAACAGCGTGGGCAGGACAGGGGCAGAGTTTTTAGAAAGGTATTCAACAAGGCTTGTGGGCATAGCTCGGGCTGGTAGAGTGCTTTCCCAGCATGCATGAGGCCCTGGGTTTGATCCATAAACTGAAGGTAGTAATAAATGCCTGTAATCCCACCTTAGGGGAGGTACAGGCAGAAGGACCAGATGTTCAGAGACATTCACTGCTGCATAGAACGTATGGGACCAATCCTGGCTATACATAATCTTGTCTGAAATAAATAAATAAATAGGGTAGGGCGATGGCTCAGGAGGTAAAGGCACTGAGAAACCCTGAAGCCCACGTAAAGATTGGGATTTAAGAGTGTGCGTCTATAATTTCAGGAGTCCCATTATGAGATGGGAGACAGAATTGCCAGGAGATTCTAGAGCCAGCTAGCCTGCGGTACTCAGTGCAGCAGCAGAGACAAGAAAGATCTTGTCTCAATGGTGGAAGGTGAGAACCAGCAGCCCATCACCACCCTCTCCACCCTACCAGCCTCCACCGCTTCCTTTGTTCTGATGAACCTTCCCATTCCTTTTCTATCTGCCCCGCCCCCAGAGGTTGAATGGGAACACGGACATCCCTGTTCTCCTGTGGTGGTGACTTGAAGTAGCCAGTACTTGCAACAGAGTAACAAACATCCCTTAGAATTAACAGCCATGTCTGGTGGTGGTGACCTACGTCTTTAATCCAGCTACCCTGTAATACATGGACCTTGCTTGAGAAAAAAAAGTAAGTAAAGCAAAGTACAAAAGCCAAACAAAGTGGGGTGATGGTAGCGCACGCCTTGAGTCCCTGCAGTCGCCAGGCGGATCTCAGAGTTCGAGGCCAACCTGGTCTACAGAGCGTGTTCCAGGACAATCAGGGCTACACAGAGAAACCCTGTCTTAAAACAACAACAACAACAACAACAACAACAACAACAACAACAAGCAAAACAAAACAAAACAACAGAAAAACATTAAATCACTGTGAAATACATCTGATGTTAAAGGGAAATGTCTCAGAGCATATCACCCAACAGAAGAGTCTCTAAACCCATCAGCTCTACCATGATCTGGTCTCCCGGTGCGTCATAAAAACATATGTGCTTATTGGTTGTCCCAGAGGGATCGCTAGATGGTATCTGGGTAGGCCAAAACTATCTGAATTTTGGTTTGGAACAATGTTTGGGGTCTTAAACATTGCCTTTTTCTTAAACAACATGTTGATGGCTTCTACCCATCAAATGCCAGTAGCCTCCCCACCTCTGTTGACAATTAGAAATGTTTCAAAGTCAGGGGTGAAGAGATCTCTGAGCCATTAAAAACATGTGCTGGATGCAGTGGCAGAAGAGCCAGGTTTGGTTCCCAGCAACAATATGGCAGCTTACAACTGCTTGTAACGCCAGATATATGGGATCTGATGCCCTCCCCTGTCCTTAACAGGCACTGGACGTACACATCTAATGAGATGCCTTCCTTGGGCATCCAGTAAAGAAGAGACCTTTCTGCCTCAGTGTCCCAAGCAGGGGGCATAGGCATGCACTAGCGTGCTCAGGTCCCATACAAATTTTAACTAAGAACGGGAAGCTTAGAGGGTAACAGTCTTTAAGCCCCACCTACCACTGAAGTCTGGCTTCTTTCTGATCCATCTGAGAGCAAGTGGATGTGGCTAGTGGTCCTGTCACTCGGGCGCCATCTGGCTCTACCCACTCCTGGAGGTCTGAGGAACCATTTTGGAAGGTGCTACTATGTGAGATCTCCTTTTTTCAACTTTTAATGATTTTTTCCCCTTGCGTGTGGTGTACACGTGTGTTTGTAGGCATGTTCATGTGTGTGGGTGCACGTGTGCATGGAGGTGCATGCATGTGTGCCTAGCACTTTCTGCCTTGTTCTCTTAATACTGGGTGTCTTCAATTGCTCTTTACCTTCTCTATTGGGGAAGGGTCCCACAACTGAACCCAGAGCTTGCTGAATCCCACCTCTGCCTCATACACTGGGATCACAACTGCGCCACTGGATGGGCATGGCGTTTACGTGAAGGCGAGGGATCCGAACTCTGGTTCACACCACTGAGCCATGTCCCCAGCCTCCAATTTTAAGATTTTGAAGAGAGTTGTGGAGTGTTTAGCAGAACTTTAAGGCTCACTGAATCACTCAGAAAACCTCCAGATTACAGCACAAGCAGTGGGGAATTCTAAAGTGCTTTTTGGGACCAGAACTAGGGCAATAGGAGGCTTCAGCACCAGGAACAAGCAGGCATCTGCAGAGTTCTGAATGCCTAGATCCCGCCCAGCGGAAAGAAACTGCTTTTCAAAAAGATATATTTATTTTTAGTGTTAACTCTGTCTGTGTGTGTTGTGCACATGTGTGTGAGTACCCATAGAGGTCAGTGAGTTGGATCTTTTTGGGCTACAATCACATATGGTTGTATAAGCCATGAGCTATGGGTGTTGAAACTAAACTCAGGTCCTCTGCAAGAACAGTAGCCCACTCTTTAACATGGTGACATCTCTCCAGTGCCAAGAAACCTCTTTATGGCAGTGGTTCCCATGAGAGGCCAGCCGCACGATTATCTTGGAGGTCACTGCACATGGGTGGAATATGTCTGTGGGGATTAAGCTGAGCTATGACTCTGCAGAGCACGATAATGGTGTGTGGACAAATTAAAACAGGTTTCACCAAGCCCTATCTAAGCTCCATTCGACAAGCTGCCTAAGGCTCAAGCTTCTGACCAGCATATCACAGCTGGGCTGATATCAGTACAACTGATGCGCTCACAGCCTGGTCCAGACACCCATCTCTCCTGGGATGACCATTGAAAAGGCAAAGCTCCTTTTGTCTTCAAAGTATCAATGCAACTGTTGGAGCCGTCTATGACCCCCTCAGTATTCAGAGATAGAATATTGCCATGCCACCAAACTTCAATATACTACTTCCAAATGCTACCATCTCTTGTGACATATACTACAGACTGATAGACTGTTCCAGTTTCACAGAACCTTGGAAACTGGCTGGGGACTTAGCCTTCTGCCATTCTGGCTTATAGTTAAGTACAGTGAGCCTATGGTTTAGGATGTACTTTTTTGTTTAGGGCCACCAAGTTGGTCCTTGCCACCAAGCCTGACAAATAGAGTTTGATTCTCGGGACCTACAACGGTGGAAGGAGAGAATAGACTCCTGAAAGTTGTCCTCTGACCTCCACACATGTGTGCTGTGACAATCACCCCCCTAAATAAATAAAATATATACAATAAGAATCGTTCTTGTTTAAATGTGTACATGTGTGAATAGGTGCATACATGTGTGTGCCCACACCCATTCCTAGAGACCAGAGGAGGATGTCAGGTGTCCTGCTCTGCTATTCTCTGTCTTGGTCTCTTGAGACAGGTTTACTACACTAGAGCTAGACTGGCAACCAGCAAGCTCCAGGGGTCCTCCTGTCTCTGCTCACCACAACACTGAGGTCACAGAGGCATGTGTGGCCACACCCAACACAAACTTCTACAAATGTATTTATCATTGTTTTATGTGTGTGTGTAAGTGGCATGTATGTCACCTGTGGAGGCAAGAGGTCACCTTTGTGGAGTTGGTTCCCTTCTTCCTCTTTACGTGGGTTCTGGGGATCAAACACAGGCCCTCAGGTTTGCAAATTCCTTTATGTCTGAGCCATCTCACCAGCCTCCAGGTTTCTTTGTTTCGTGGTTGTTGCTAATGTGGGTGCTGGTGATTTGAACTCAGGTCTTCAGGATTTGTGCAGTAAGCACTCATACCTATGAGCCACTTCCCCAGCCCTAGCATATATGTTCGCCTTGTTAAGGAAGGGTAATTCTAGTCCTAATTGTTCTCATTGGAACAGCTGTTGAATCTCTCGGCGTCCACTGAAAAATGGTCATGTGGCCTCTCTTATTAGACTCGTGAGATGCATGCATAGTGATTTTCGTCCTTGCGAATGCTTTTGCATTCCTCAGGTGAACCCTACTGGGCTACCTGGGTTTGCAGTTTCTTGTTCTTTACTGTGGTTTGCATATCAGAGCGCCACCTTTCCTACATAAGGTGGACAAAAGATGTTTTCTTTTGGGTAACATTTCTAACAAGTGCCGCTTTGGATGCTGCTTTGGCTTTATTAGAGGGGTACTGTACCGTACCTCTTTTTCTTATGTTCTGCTATCTTTCTTTGGTTCTCAGCTCTTCCCAGAGTCCCCCTAGGGCTAAGTGCTCGGCCAGGTGGGCTGTTTCCGCTCGCCTCTGGCCTGGGGAAGGGTCCCTCTGAAGGATGCTCCCTAGGGGTTAGAACCCGCTTTCCTGCAGCAGGGCGGAGACCTGTCCTACACAATCCTCACTCTGCTCCGGAGACCCAGCAGCAGATTAATTGCAGCTGTGCCCTGGAATTTCCCCAACACACAAATCTTCGTGATGTAAAACAGCTGGGAGGAAATCCCAGCATGCCCTGGACAGAGGCAGAGCTGCCAATGAGCTATGGAGATTAACCCTCAGGCTCCCGGAATGCAGTGAGGGCCCCTGAACCAGAGAGGCCCACCCTGTCTCATCCCTACTCCATGTGCACAGGACTCCCTGGCATGTCCACAGTCTCTGAATGCTCAACAAGAAAACCCTTTCATCAGGACCTGAGGACCAGAGAAAAATCAAGGCTTCTTGTCACTGAATGCACCCACAACAAGGCTCCCAAAGGAGCATACTCAAGTGTGGAGCTTGGAAAACACACTCATCTTCCTAAGTCCAGCTCCCTTAAGCCCTCCACCTCTTCCATGGACACTGGCAGAGGACAGAGTCCTCTGCACCTTTCAGGTTAGGAAAGCAGCCCTGCCTCTCTGGTCCCCACTGTGAACAGTGACTCCCGTGACCTCAAGCTAGGGCTCGTTTGAATAAAGTTCAAGGATTCCTAAGCCTTACTCAAAAGATGCTACAACTGCTGTCACCAAGAGACAAGACCAAGGTAACAAACAGCCCTCATGACCCCACTCCCATGGCTTCAAATACAGTGAGACATTGCCCTCTCAAAAGACTTGGTCTCCATTTGTAACCCAGGTTTGTCTCTAACTCACAGTAAAACCCACCTTGCTCAGTCTCCCAAGTGCTAGTATTGTTATTACAGGTATGCTCTACCACTCACTGCTCTGCCCCCCTCTGTCTCTGTCTCTGTCTCTGTCTCTGTCTCTGTCTCTGTGTGAGCATGCGCACATGAAGGTCAGTGGTCAAACTTGGGAGCTGTTCTTCAGGAGTAGTCCACCTTGATTTTTGAAATGGGGGCTGTCACTGACTGGAGCTGGTTTGTTGGGCAAGGGTGCTGACCCGAACCCCAGAGATCCTCTGATCTTCCCCGATGATTACAAGCACTAACCACATGGCTTAGCTTTTACGTGGGTGTAGAGTCAGGTCCTCATTTAACAAATGCATGCATGGTAAATCTGTTCCTCAGTGAACCATCTTCCCAGCCCCTCCTCTTCCCACATTAGCAACAACCAAAGAAACCTGGAGGCCGGTGAGATAGCTCAGACATAAAAGAATTTGCAAACTTGAGGGCCTGTGTTTGATTCCCAGAAGCCACAGAAAGGTGGAAGAAGGGAAGCAAATCCACAGAGGTGACAAATAGACAATGTGGAACAATGGATAACTTCTCCACGGTGGATGAGCTGCTGCTCATTAAACCTGTGCCACCTCCAAAACACCAGTCAGCCATCCTTCCCTAAGAGCCTAACCCGGTTGTATTCAGTGCTTCAGGGATAAAAACCAACAAGCCATGCCAACCAATCTTCAGCCTTCCTCCCTTGCTGTCTCCCAACACCAGCTAGCTTTAACTTCTTGCTGGACTGTAGGATCTTATTTTGTTCTGCGGGCCCCCATGTTTGCATCTTTACTTGTGAGAAACTACCTTTGCTCAGAGCCCAGACCCAAGGTATTCTCACGGTGGAATGGTTATTGTTTGTATACTTCGTCCTCTGGGCTCCTCAGGGTCATCCTGTTTAACTCTGATTCTCATGTCTGTAACATGGAAAGGATTTATTTGGGCTTGCAGTTACAGGGGTGGTTCAGCTCATCATGGGTAGGGAAGGCATGGGAGAGTTCTGGGCAGCAGGTGGAACAGCTCCTAATATCTCCCAGAGGAAGGAATCAGAGTACAGAGTGGAAGAAGAGGTGGGTTTACCCTTCAAGTCATCTTCAGCGATATGAGTCTACCAAGTAGACACCTCATCTCAAACGATTTTCATTCTCTCCAAACACCATCACCAGTTGGAGCCCAAGTGTTCAAACATAGTCTATAGGGGGGCATTCCACATTCAAGCCATGACAGCAATCACCAAGTACTGAAATCCTAACCCATTTTGTCCTGACAAATGTGCTAGGCTCCCTTTTACAGTGGGGTTGGCCAGTCGATCACAGCCCCCTTTGGAGATATGGTCTGTAATGGAAGGGAGCCTGTTTCATTTTCTTTTCTTTTTTTGAGACAGTGTCTCACTATGTTCCCCAAATGCTGGCATTAAAAGTATGCACCATCATTGTCCAATTCATTCAACTTGAGCAACTGGTCTTTACTGAATGACTCCTTCAGTGCTACTAGGATTTGGAGGAACAGCAGAGCATGCATTGCCCAACCCTGTTGATGCCTAGACGTCTGTTTAAGACCCTATGTCTAGTTAGGGATGGTGGCGCACATCTGTAACCCCAGCACCTGGAGCTGAATCAGTAAGACCACCAGTCCCTCTTCCCCACCACATGGGGTGGGGGAGAATGGTCCCTATCTCCCCCAGAAACACATAGATTGCTCATTGTTTAAAAATGCACCAAGTCTGGGAGCTGGAGAGATGCCTCAGTGGTGAAAAGCACTTGCAGTTTGTGCAGAGGACCTGTCTTCAGCTCCTGGCACCTACATGGTGGCGCACAACCACCTGTAACTCCAAATCCTACCGACTCTCACATACACATAAAGCAGAATAAATAAATATTTTAAAGAAGAAAACACGGGCTGGAGAGATGGCTCAGAGTTTAAGAACACTCACTGGCTGCTCTTCCTGAGTTCAACTCCCAGCAACTACATGGTGGTTCACAACCATGTGTAATGAGATCTGGTGCCCTCTTCTGGCCTGCAGGCATACATGCAGGCAGAACATTATATACATAATAAATAAATCTTAAAAAAAAAGAAAAAAAGAAAAATACACCAACATTGAACAACCAGTCTTAGTAGCAGAAAGACAAAATACCTCCCCAGATGGGAAAAAATACTTAAATGTCTGAAAGCACTGAAGAAGGTAATGGAAGTAAAAAAACCATTTTACTTTGACTCTTACCCGCCCTTATTTTCTGTATAAAGTGAGTGGCTTTAAGTGTTTGAATAAATGCACTAAATCCCAAGTACAACCTCTTTGTTCCACCTCAGTGTCAAAGAAGGCCGTGTTCCTTCCTGAGGCTGCTGGATAGGCAAATCCTCCGAAATAAATTCAATTTGTAAGTCCATAGGGATCTATAATAAGCTACTTCTGGAGTTAATACAATAGATAATTTTCTGTGGAAAACTTCTTTTTAAAAAAAAATTCATACTTTGGGGGTTCAGCAGATAGCTTTCTGCTCTTCCAGAGGACCTATGTTCAGATATCAACACACACACTTCAGACAGCTCACAACCACCTGTAACTCCAATTCCAGGGCATCTAACCCTTTCTCCTGGACACTTGGATAGACAGACAGAGAGACAGACACAGACACAGACACACACAGACACACGCACACAGGGTGGGGAGGGAGAGAGGAAGATATGTGTGTGTGTGTGTGTGTGTGTGTGTATAAATCCTAAGTCTTAAAAAAAAAAAATCAGACTCTTTTAATGCTTTAACAACAACAACAACAACAACAACAACAACAACAACAAAAAAGCTAGGTGGTGGTGGCACACACCTTTAATCCCAGCACTTGGGAGGCAGAGGCAGGTGGATCTCTGAGTTCGTGGCCAGCCTGGTCGATAAAGCAACAGGACAGCCAGGGCTACATACAGAAACCCTGTCTTGAAAAACCAAGTCCTTTTTCCCCTCCCTCTTTCATTCATCCCAAGATTTAGTCAATGAATATTCTGGAAGCTCTGGTGCACACTCTACCTTGTCCCAGGCGACTTCTAGCTGTTTGTGTCTGCTCCAGAGAATCTGGTTGTTTCTCCTACCAGAACCTGAGCTAAGGTTTGATTTAGAAAGCTAGCTAAGCCGAGCACCAGGGTCAGGCTCCATCCAACCTCTCTGTACTCAGTCACCTCACATATAAACCAGGGGTGTTTGGCTCTATCAATCTAAAGACAAGATCTGGACCAGGTGGCCAGCCAGAGGAGGAAAAGCAAACAAAAACAAAGCACATGAAGATGCTCCCCTAAAAACAAAGGCCGTATCAAGGTGCTCAGTAAACCAGAGTCCCAGCTGACACCACTTACAAGCTGTATGTCTGGGGGAACCTTACTTCTCCGGACCCGTCCTCACCAACAGAGACCAACCACCTTGATGGTGTGGCAATCACAACGGAGAGGACCAAGTGACTGCTGGACACTTAAGAAAATTAGGAAGTAGATTTGTGAGACGGCTCAGCAGTTAAAACTATCTGCTCCACGCCTGATGACTTCAGATCTCAGGAATCTGCCTGGTAGAGGGATAGAAATGACTCTCACAAGTTGTCCTTTGACCTCCACGTGCCCCTCTCCTGTAAATAAACATTTAAAAAAAAAAATCTATATATATATATATATATATATATATAGAGAGAGAGAGAGAGAAAGAGAGAGAAAGAGAGAGAAAGAGAGAGAGAGAGAAAGTGATGTTACTGTTTTCCCTCACTACTGAGGAACTGAAGCAGGTCAGTTGAGCCTAGAAGTTCAAGCACAGCCTGTGTGACACAGCAAGTTCCTGTCTGAATGGAGAAGGGACAACACACTGACTCATCAATTTTAGTTAATTTTTTTTATTTTTTTACGAACAAGTCCAGGGCTAGAGTTAGCAGATCTTGGAAGTTCTAGCAGACCAAGTGTTTGTGGAGGAGACGTCCCATTCGGTGGTGCCCTAATAAACCCTTGCTACTGCTTTCTACGCACCGAAGACTGTTGTGCAGCATTTGTGGTATCTGTGGTGTGAATATTCCCACCACAGTTGGTTTTGAGGCACTATGTGAGCCACTGTAAGGGGTGGGAGGAGATACTCATCGTTGGCCTGGTACCAACTGGCTGGCCACACACCACTGATGCTAGGCAGGAGGGGTGGGGGCTGTCTTTGGCTTGTCCTGACTTGTTAGAATTATTGGCTCTATTCATAGATGGCTGGAAAGCTGTGCATGCAGTGCTTGGTTGATGTGGGCCTGAGGTCATAATGGAGACCTGAACATGCAGCCTTGCACATCTTTTTTTTTTTTTTTTTTTTTTTTCCGAGACAGGGTTTCTCTGTGTAGCCCTGGCTGTCCTCGAACTTAGAAATCCACCTGCCTCTGCCTCCCAAGTGCTGGGATTAAAGGCGTGCGCCACCACTGCCCGACTAGCCTTGTACATCTTAATGGCAGCTGCATGCTCCTTTGAGAAGGAGAAAGGGAAACTCTGTCCTCTGGGCACGGACCCTCTGATGACCTAGACCACGGGAACACTTGGAGCAAAGCCCTAGGCCTAAGGTGAAAAGGCCAGCTGGGTGTGGTGGCATACAGCTTGGAGGGCACAAAGAGCCCGAGTTCAAAGGCAGATCCTGTTTCAGAAATGACCGAATAACTGGACCAACCAAAGCCAATGCTGAACCTGCTTTTATGTCCTCATTTAGTAGCCTAAATGAGGTCTCTGCATCTAAACTGCCTTTGCCTGGCTTTGACCTGGGGCTTCTGGACCTGAGAATTTTTGCACTCAGTGCTTGATCATGAAAGTGGGACAGAGAAGCACGCATAGGAACCAGTTTTCAGGGCCTGGTCCTCCGCTTGCCTCATGCTGACCACTCACACCAGCTCGCCCTGTGGCCCACACCTTGTCACTATTGAATGGAGGACCTCGCCCACAGCACATCTTTTCCTCAGTTGAGGCCAGCTGCCTTAGCCCTCTGGGTGTAGAATCCATTTTCTGGCTCCTGCCCTTCCCCTTCAGCTCTGTCCCCTCAGCTTCACATATGGCCCTTGCCTTGTTCTTCTCGACACACAGGAGAGAACTGGGTTCATATCTGCTCTCACCCAGCTGCCAGGTTGAGGCTGCCAGCTTCCTGGTGTTCAAGATGTCAAAGGACCATACTTTGCTTCAGGCTCACAGTTTGTGGCAAGTCAGCGCGTTCTTGCTCCTTCCCTGCAACCGACATGCCTGGCTTCCATGAGCACTCATCACTTGGCCCTTGTGTGTCTGCGGGGGTCAGAGGATGTGTTTCTAGTTGTGAGGAGAATGACTAGTTCAGTGTATGAACATGTATACCTATTTTAGAGAACTCAGCACTACTCTCAGCAATGTAGGAGAGCGGTTACCTCTCCACACTCAGGTCTGCACGGGTTAGTAAACGTTCTGATCTTTGCATTGAACTGGTATTTCGAAGACTCTCTCTCTCTCTCTTCAGTGTTTTTGTTTCTGAGACAAGGTTTTTTTTTGTGTAGCCCTGGCTGCTCTGAAATTTACTCTATAGACCAGGTTGGCTTCAAACTCATGGAGATCCACCTGCCTCTGCCTCCAGAGTGCTGGGATTAAAGGGTGTGTCACCACCGTCCGTAAGGTCCATGTATTACCCGGCAGCATCAGGAAACAACGCTATTAAAAGTAACTTTATATTAATAATTTTCGCCCTCTGGATTCTAGACACTTCACCTGGAGAACCTTGGGGTAGCAACCTGCTTGTTTTTGTTTTTTCTTAAAGGTTTCTTTTTAAGTATGTGTATGCACGTGAGTCTGTGTGCAGGTGTGTACCCATGAACATGGTGCCTGCGTAAGTCAAAATAGGACACTGGGCCTCTCATGGTGGAGTTACAGGACAGTGTGAGTGGCCCAGCGTGGGTTCTGGGAGCTGAGTTCTGCACACACAGTGCATTTTCTTAACCCATGAGCCATCCCCCCCCCCCCCACATAAACACACACACAGAGCAGAATTTCATATTGACCTTAAATTCCTGATCCTCTTGCCTCTGCCTCCCAGGGATTACAGACATGTTCTATCAGGTCTGGCTTATGTGATGCTGGGGATTGAACCTGTGTAGGCAAGTGCTCTACCCACTGAGCTACACTTCTACTTTAAACAACTTGCTTTGAAGGGAGCAGGTAGAGGGGTTGTGAAATGTACCAGCATCTCCCTTTGCCTTAGGTGGACTAAATGTCACTCCCAAGGTTCAGGGTGTTGGGTGGGTCCCAAATGCTCTCTCCACGTTGTCACCACTGCCCCCCAGCCCACATTTGCCAGCCAATCCTTCACTTCACATTAAAAATACCCTTCAAACCATACAACTAAACACTAACTGGTCCTGGTGATGGCTCGGGAGAGAAATACCGCTGGGTACAAAAGCCCGATGACTTAAATTTGATCCAGGAAACTCAATAGAAGTTAGATGTAATGCCGAGTATCTGTAATCTCACCACTAAGTGTGATACAGGAGGTGGGTATAGGGCCTTCTTCTTGCTTTCAATACAATCCTGCAATCTTGGAACATTGTCCACGGGGCACAGGTACGATGTGCCTCTTTCTATGCCCATGCCAGGCATTGCTAATAGATTATCAAATTCTTCCCAATTCTGCCTGCTGCGGGCTCAGAGTGGTCAGCATAGTATACCAGGTGGTTTCTAACAATTGGTGAAAATCACTGTGAGGTACTGTCCTACATATTTTCTCTGACTCAGGACCAATGGTAGATTACAGATATTCTATGTGGAAAGAAGCCAGGGCAGGATCCAGGCTCCACAAACCTTTCTCTTCTTGCTGGCTCAATCAAGAACATTCTTGGAAGGCATCAAGGGTTCACAGAAAAGGCCACCGAACAGCAAAAAACAGTTCTAACTTGCAGAGCCCAGTGACCAAAAGCGGGTCTGGGAATTCTGAAGTTTATGGATTTTCCCTTGTGGGAAGAGGAGCTGGAAAATGTCCCAGGTATTGAGGAGAAAGGAAGCGGGGTCTGTGTAAAATCAATAGGGAACAGGAAGTGGTTATCTGGGGCCAGTAAAACACACAACACAAAAGAACAGCCAGGCAGCAGAGGACTGGCTCCCAGCAACAGAGCTCCTAGGAGCGGCTCCTCCGAGCTGTCTCCTCCACCCCTGACTGCAAAGCCTGTCCAAAGTCAGCAGCCCCTGGGTGCCAAGAGTATCCCTCCATAGGTGAGCAGTCCCGGCAAGGGTCTTTGATCTCATGGGTGGGAAAAGACTGTGACGTCTACACAGGACCATTGAGCCATGAGTTCACGAAGGGCCTCCACACTGTGAGGGAAGAACAGAATGCTTCTGCACTCAGCCTGGAGGGAGCACACAGGAAATGAGGATGGCTGAGAGATGAACACCGATGCTGGTCATCCTGTAAGGCAGACTCTCCATGTGCATCACAACCTACACCACTGCCTTCTCAATGCATAAAATGAATGCTCACCACAGTGAGTATCTGCAGTGTTTACTCTAATAGGGATCAGATGCCCATGGCCAAGGATCTGGAGTTGATCTCCAGTACTGTGAAAGCTGACAAAACAAAACACCAAAATAATCACTAATACATATATATATCATACATTTTATTCTAAAATTTTAATTTCCTGGACGCTGTCACTTATAATGAAGTTTACACACACACACACACACACACACACACGTTTGTTTAGAGATAATGTTTCCATACTCACATAGTCTAACCTGGAATTCACTATTAGCCCAGGCTGGCCTTGAACTTGAAATCCTACTTTCACCACCTGAGACCTGGGATTATAGTACAGGTATGCACCGCCAGTACACCCAGCTCCCCATCTTTATTTTAAAGGAAACATGGAGTAAATAGTATAGGCGGTGAGTAGACAAGATCATACAAATAAGTGACATTTGGCGCCAGGAGCTGCAGTATATTCTCCGTAAGGATAACCCTAACCCTTGAAAGAAGCTCCGCACGTAAGGCCCATGAATGCAATTGCATCTCGCTCAAAGCCCAAGCCGCCCTCCTCTTGTCAAAGCAGCTGACACCTTACCCTCCCCTCCACAGGCCTCCTCACTTTTCACCGTTTTGCTAGCCAGGAAGTACTGTCCTTTGGCTGCCAAAGCATCTTTTCCATTTCTCCCCTTGACCTTGAGATGAGTTTCTAGTGTTCCTGCCTCAGTCCCTCCTAGACTGGTATTTCTTCTCTTTTCCCCTCTGAGCTTCTTGGGGACAGGAAACTCGTGTGTGCTCTGGTCACCACAGCACTTGACACAGCACATTGTCGTGATAAGTGCCTGGTGACCAGGACGGCATTTCAGGAATACCTGAATGAGAGGCATAAGTACCCCTTCCTGGAAAGGTTTCCGTCAGCCTAGGTGAAATGCGTCCAGAAGCAGTGGCTACTCCAGAGGTTGTCAGTGAAATTGGGAGAACTGGTGGCTTCACAATCAATAGGTGACATACCAGCGGAGTTAAGACTCCTTTAAATATTTACTAAGGGTCTGGGTATGGTGGTACACATCTTTAATTACAGCATTCGTGCAGAGGCAAAAGGGGCTTTCTATGAATATGAGGCTATCCTGATCTATATAGTAACTTCAAGACTAGACCCTGTCTCAAAAACAAAAACAAACAAACACACCCCAAAACAACAAATACCATTTATTGAGCCAGAAACCACAGTGCATACCTTTAGTCCCAGAATTTGGGTAAAGCCAGGAAATTCATGAATCTACTGATAGCCTGGGCTATATTTAGGTTAGTGGTAGAGCTTTTGTTAAGCACTTGTAAGTCTCTGGTTCAAACCCCAGCAAGCTACAGTTAATGGCATCATAATCTGTTTCCAACTATTCTTCTTTCCCTACATAGTTTGTATATTGATTGCAAATTATAAATGAATTTGGTTAGCTCTATGCAGCCATGGGCTCCATATCCTGGGATTTAGTATTTGTGGGTTTTTATCAACCACAAGATTTCTGACCTTGGATTTAACTAAATGCAAACTGTCATACAGTCAGACCTTCAGTGATTGCCTCTATACTAAACACACGGCACTCTCCTTATTGTTAACTGTTTATATAGCATCTCTGTTAAGTCTTTAACGTAATCTAGAAATAATGTAAGGTATAGGGACGGATGTGCCTAAGTTACATACAAACACCTCCTTATGAATTAACTGTGTGTTTGACTGTAGCCGCTCGCGTGCCAGGGTGCGTGTGAGGAGATGCGAGGCAGGGTCTCTCTTGTTAGCTGCTGTGTCCTTCAAGTTAACTGGCCTGCAAGCTTCTGGCTGTGCTGTGAATACAGACGCATAGACTACTGTGTCTGGCTTTTCATATGGGTTCTGGGGATCTGTACTCAGGTAGCCAGGCTTGTGTGGCAAGCACTTTGCCCACTAAGCCATCTGCCCAGTTCAGTGCTCTACTATTTTAAATTGGGGATCTGGGCATCCGTGGATTTTGGTATCAACGGTGGGCCTGTAACCCCCCCCCCCCCCGCCGCCGCAATAGCAAGGGACAAATGTATATGTAATCCTCTGTAGCTGGAGGCTATGATGCTGGAGCTGTACCATGTGACCCTGCTATGAACCACAGCTTGTTTAAATCCATATTCTAATATTAATATCATTCTAGAGAAGCAGTAAGTGTGCAACAGCAAAGGGCAGGAGCAGGAGAGATGGCTTAGTAGTTAAGAGTAGTTGCTACTTGGCAGAGCTGTGGTGGCACATGCTTTTAATCCCAGCACTCAGGAGGCAGAGGCCAGTGGATCTTGAGTTCAAGGCTAGCCTGGTCTACAGAATGAACTCCAGGACAACCAGGGCTACGCAGAGAAACCCTGTCTCAAAACAAAAACAAAAAACCCAAAGCAACCACCACCACCACCACTTTCTGCTCTTGCAGAGGACCCAGGTTCACTCCCAGCACCTATATGGAGTATTTCACAACTGCCTGTACTTCCAGTCCCAGGGGGAATCCTACATCCTCTTCTGGCCTCTGAAGGCACCTGTGTGGTACTCACACAGACAAGTTGGCACATACATATACTCATAAATTTAAAAAGAAAGAAAAGAAAAAAAAAATCAAGGGAAGTTCATCACAGTGCCTGCATAGGTAGATAGATTCAGATTTCTTTTTAAAAAAGACATCTGCAAACTCCCAAGCTATTTTCATGTATTATATCATATCATCCTCACCGTATAAGATGGTGTCTACTTCCCCCTATGGCACAGAAAGTTGAGTAACTAGTTAAGCCCAAAGTCCTATCTCATCAAAGACCATGCGCTTAACTGTTTAGGTATAGTAGTGCCGGAACAGAGCAACTTGGATCATCGTTCCTGCTTTCCTCCATCGTCCTGACTTTCCTCAGACAAGGACACGCAGACAAAAGGGGTGAGCCATCCCACCATGGTCCCAGAGGCCACCCGCCTAAATGAAATTAGAACGAACAACCCAGGTGTCCTGGGCTTGGGCCATAGCTGTGGGAGAGCTATGATGGACCCTGATATTTGCCAGAACCCACAAGAGTGAACGTAAAAACAGTTGTAGGGGATGAACTACTAATGCAGGCAAATCAATATTATGAGCGCCGATCTGCAGAAGTCATAAAACACTCAACAAAAGAATAATTGTGTCATTCAAATTTTTCTTATGGCTAAACCAGAAGGCATTCTCAGTATGCACAACAGCTCTACACTGCCCCCTGGTGATCTCTGTGTAACCACTGGGAGCATGCTAGCTAATTGACTGTGGGGAACAAAAACCCCAGACCATCAAACCTGGTCTGTGAGACAGCAGAGAAGTCTGGACCAGGCACCAAGCCATCTGGAAAAATCTCTAGGCTCCACTCCCATTTGTTTGCAGAATCTGAGATAAAGAAGCTATGAATTCAGTAATGAGTTAACTACTTTTAGTCTGTCAAGCTGGCAACGGCCTTTTTTATTCCTCTTTAATTACCATGGGCACTTTTCTTGATGCCCTGTTGGTGGGAGAATAAATTAGTAAGCCTTTTCTTGTGCAATTTGGAGGCATGTATCAAGTCTTCCAAAGGCGTACCACCTCAAGGAATGCATCCTAAGGAAATAATTAAGCATGCGAGTAAACTACAGCTGCAAGAATGCTCGCTGGGACCATCTATAAGAGCGGAAAGATATTAAATACCTCATGCTACAATAATATTTGAATTTATGGAGCAGGCGAATATTTATAGACATGCAAAGGTACTTACTAGACACTCTCAAGGGAGAAAGCAGGACACCAAGCAAGTAAAGAATTTTGTAAAGCAGACATCTTTATATGTGAATGGAAGAGCTACGTGGACAGACAGGAAGATTTGGGTTCTACTGGACCAGCGAGTGGGGTCAGTTTCTTGGTCCTCAGTCTTCCCGACATCAGGGCTGCCTGGAGGA
>CM052700.1:68355816-68432208 GCA_028551405.1 Uromys caudimaculatus | reverse complement strand
GCAACCACATGATGGCTCACAACCATCCGTAATGAGATCTGATGCCCTCTTCTGGGGTGTCTGAAGACAGCTACAGTGTACTTACATATAATAAATAAATAAATCTTTAAAAAAAAAAATCATGTACCTGGTCCTGCACCTGGCTTTTTATGTGACTGATAGGACCGAACACAAGTCCGTATGCTTGTATGGTGTATACCTTACCAAATAAGCCATCTCCTCAGTCCCTCAGTAACTTAAGCAGATTCATGGGCTGGACAGATGGCTTAGTGGTTAAGAGAACTGGCTGCTCTTGCACAGAACTCAAGTTCAATTCTCAACACCCACATGGTGGCTCACAACCATCTGAAGTAAAGAGGATCTGAGCCCAGAGAACACCAAGCTATTCTCCACTGTCTACAAGGAAGTGACCTGGCATTCCTGGTGTTGAACTCCAGTCATTTTTGCAGTCTGCTCACTGCTGAGGTATGAGGACCACGGAGGCCACCTTGTTTTAGACAAGAAATTAAGCACTACAACTCCAACCAGAATCTGGATACATTATTTTGCTTCATATTTTTTACTAACCTGGTGTACACCGTTTTCAGAAGAATGCAGCCGAGGTCCAGGAAGATAAAGAGTCTGTCTCTGGCCCCAGGTTGCTTGCTGTCTGAGGCACACAGGGCTGTTTCCCATTAGAATGAAGAAGGGGTTGGGGTGTGTGTCATAGTTTGGGATCAAATAGGGATGAAGTTCAAGATGTGGCCACGTGGGGGCAGTGGATCAATGTAAGATAGAGAAGCAACCACTCAGGCTTGGGGATAACCTCAGAGCAGGTGGGTTCACTTAACAGAGTTCTCTGACAGGGAAAATTGGCTTTCTTTTCTTTCTTTCTTTCTTTCTTTTTTTTTTTTTTTTTTTTTTTTTTGGTTTTCCAAGACAGGGTTTCTCTGTGTAGCCCTGGCTGTCCTGGAACTTACTCTGTAGACCAGGCTGGCCTCGAACTCAGAAATCCACCTGCCTCTGCCTCCCAAGTGCTGGCATTAAAGGCGTGTGCCACCACTGCCCGGCGTGTTCCTATCTTATAATACATTTCAAGTGAAAATTGGGTTTCTGAAGGAAACCTGGTTTCAGTGCCACCACTGTCATTTATAGGCTTGTGGTACTCTCCTGCTTTCTCTCTGACCTGGCTTTCTCATCCTCCAGGGATGCTGCAGAGATGGCTATGTGGAGTAAGTTACAGCTTACAGGAACCATCAGAAAGAATTTGGAGAGGCATGGTTCGTTGTAATTGATAAAAAAACAATTAACAAACAATAGTTCTACTCCAATAGAACTATCCAGAGAAATCAGGATCGATGGTGACAAGCTGAGGGCAAAACATCCACACACACAAAATAAAACAAGAATTTAAAGTATAAATAAATAGTAATTTGTAATTCAAAGTTGGAGGCAGTTCTGGGGATGGAGCTCACTTAATAAAATGTTTCATCTAGCATGCAAGAAGCCTTTGAGGAAAATTCTGGAAGGATGTCTTAGGGTTTCATTGCTATGAAGAAACACCATGACCAAGGCAACTCTTATAAAAGAAAACATTTAATTGGGGCTGTACACTCTCAGAGGTTTGGTTCATTATCATGGCAGGAAACTTAACAGCGTGCAGGCAGACTTGGTGATGTGGGAGCCAGAGGTCTACATTTCCACAGACAGCAGGAGACTGGGTGCCACACTGGGCGAGGCTTGAGCACATACTAACTCAAAGCCCGCTATATCCTGTAACAGGTAGGGACTGAGGGACGCTGGGAAAGCCTGGCAGTCAGGTCCACTGGGATGTGTTAAATAGGCACCTCAACCATTTTTCCTGGGTTTGAAACTTTACAGGCAATGGGAAGAGAAAGATTTAAATAACAACAAAACCCTAAGTTCCTAGGCAGGAATGTAGCTCAAGGGGAACATGCTTGTCTAGTGTGTGAGATGCCCTGGGTTCAAATTCAGTGCCACAAACAAGTAAGCAAACAAATGCTCCTTCTCCTCCCTTCCCCTCAGCCTCTGGAGCCTTTATGTTTTATCTTTATGTGCAAATGTGGATGCACGTGAGTGTAGTGCCTATTAATGCCAGAAGAGGGCAGCAGTTACCTGGGACTGAGGTTCCAGGAAGCTATGAGCAACCTGACATAGGTTCTGGGAACCACACTGGGGTCCTACGCAAGAGCAATGTTCAATCTTAACCACTGAGCTCTCTGCCCAGCCCTGAAGTTGCTTTTTAGTTGTAGTTCATTCTGTGCCTTCTTCTTGGAGAGGAAAATAGGGGCTGACCCACAGAGGATCTGAGTTCAAATCCTTAAAACCCACGTGAAAAGCTACACACTGCTATGTGTGTAGCCTTAGTGCTGTGAGGGGTAAAGATAGGGGATTGTTATGGCTTGCTGGCAGCCAGCCTATGTCCAAGTTCAGTGAGAGACCCTGTTTCCAGGAATAAGGCAGAAAGTGGTACAGCAGGACACCTTCTGGCCTCCTCCTGTGCACACATATCCGCATACAGGCCTCGGTGAAAAGGGAAGAGGGAGGCTTGGGATTCCAACTTAGGAAACGACAGCTGCCACCGTCAGAGCTGTCAGAACCCCCAGCCTCCTATGCCTTTATAATCTTTCTGGTCAGTTTCTTAATCAAAGGCCTACCTTTCAAGACAAGCCGTGTTGACCAATTAAAAAACCTTTTTAGGCAGGGCATGGTGGCACACAGCTTTAATTCCAGCACTTGGGAGACAGAAGCAGGCAGATCTCTAAGTTCAAGGCTAGCCTGGTCTATGTAGTGAGTTCCATAACAAGTTATATAGAGAGATCCTGTCAAAATATGTAAGTAATAAGTAAGAAATAAACAAAGAAGCAAAGAAATTGGGAAAAAAAACAACTACAAGAAAAATCTTTTCAGAAAATGGAAACAGTGCACACGCCTGTCATCCCAGCACACCTGTCAGTCATCCCAGCACACCTGACATCCCAGCACACCTAAGGATGGAAAGGTAAGGTGAGAGGACCATGAGTTCCAGGCCAGCCTTGTCTATAGAGTGAAAACTATTCTCAAAAATCCAAAAGAGAGGGGAAAAAAACAAAAAACAAAAAAGCTGGGCTGTGGTGGCACACACCTTTAATCCCAGCATGGGAGGCAAAGACCATGTGAGTCTGAGGCCAGCCTGGTTTACAGAGTGTTCTAGGCCAGCCAAGGCTACATAGTGAGACTCTGTCTTGAAAAAAAAGAAAAGAAAACATATCCTTTCAGCACTTACTTGTGTCACTTACCATGCTGTGCACTGCTTGGTACCCTGAAGCTGTGTGCCATGGGGTCTTCCTGATACACCTTTAAGGAAAGCATTGTAGTACCATTTTACAGATGAGGAGAGTAGAGCCCAGAGGC
Source organism: Uromys caudimaculatus (assembly GCA_028551405.1). Classification (NCBI taxonomy): domain Eukaryota; kingdom Metazoa; phylum Chordata; class Mammalia; order Rodentia; family Muridae; genus Uromys; species Uromys caudimaculatus. The sequence goes on along the minus strand of CM052700.1, from coordinate 68,428,815 downwards.
CATCCATGACCTAAGGACAAGTGTCAATCAGATGCTTCTTCTAGAACCTCCCTGTGGATGGACTCTGGTGCTCAGGCTCAGAGCACCTCAGATGCTGTGAGTACCAGATGCCCACCAGGGAGTACCGCACGAATACTGGTGAAGATGGGAAAAGTCCTTATAGCTAGCCGGTGACTGCATGGGGAACTTGCCCAAATCCTGCAGCCGCAAGCCTTGCATACCATGCCATGTACATGTCTTTTATGTACAAAACTATATTCTGGTTGTCACACTTCAGTTAGAAGGACACCGAACTACAGAAGCCAAAAAGCAAGGTTAGCACATTTGGATACTCTTTATTTGAGGACTTTCCTGGAACTACAGACAGTTTGTCAGCTGTTGGGGCTTACATGCTGGGTTTTAAAGTCAGAATGGTGCCTCTAACATGGTGTCAGTCACGCTATGATTCGGGGACCTGTTACCATGACACCTCTTCCTCCATTAGGATCCCCACTTGCCCCTCGCACTCTGATTCTGCCACAGCTCCCATTCTCTGCTGCCTGAGCCCAGCCTGAACCTTCCCTAGTGAGAAGGGAGTGGTCACGATCCTCAGATTTGTCCCTGTCCCAAGAAAAGGAGAGCAGAACCAAGAGAAGAGGATAGTGACCAGGCCCTTGGGAGGAAGGCAGGGGCTTCACTGGCCAGCAGGGGCCTTCCAACTTGCCAGGTTGGGGGTGACTAGGACTGGGTTTGGAGCCACCCACGGGAGAGACTTAGCATTGTCAGTTAGGCACGTATAGCTCTTGCAAAGGACTAGTTTAGTTCCCAGCACCCACTTCGGGTGCCTCATAAGAGCCTGTAGCTCCAGCTTCAGAGGATCCGATGCCCTCTTCTGCCTGTGTGCACATCTCTACGGATGCGTGCAAATCCACACGTGTGCGCGTTAATTATTTGTGTGTGTGCGCGCGTGTGTGTGCGCGCGCGCGCACACGCATACACACGCGCGCACACACACACACACACACACACACACACACAAATAATTAACAAAGTCCTTGTCCCTGATCATCTGGCAAACAAATAACAGCCTCTTCCCTTCCCAACAGAAAAAGCTGTAATTTTTTTTGCCCTTATTTGTGGAGTAATAGTAGAGACATAAACAGAGTTGAACCAAACCGACAACTATGGCTATGGCGACTTCCCTTCATGTCAGACAAAGCAGTGTCTACATCTGGTTTTTAATATCACACAAGGTAAGAAGCTTTTCACAGGTTCAATTTGCAAACCAAAATGATGAAAGACAGGTCCAGCCTGTTGCAAGACTGCAAGCTTCTGGAGAGAGATGATGGGCTGGGAGAGGTGTGGGGCTGCTGGTGTCTGAGGCAGAAGGCAGAGAAGAGCACATGCCAGGGGGACAGGGGGTGGGGGAGGAAGAGCCCTTCAACCCGAGGGCGGGGGGCTCTGGAACTTATGAATATTCCAGACTGACTTCCAGGCCTGTGGGGGCAGAACCTGATCCTCTACTGGGGGCACAGCTGGGGCCTCAAGCTGGTGGGATACAAAGGACATCCAGACTGGGAGGCTGCAATCCACTCTTAGCACAGTGGCTGGGCCTGGGCCTGGCACAGGAGGGCAGCAGCTCTAGACCCCCATAGCCCAACTAGCTTTTCTTAATGAGCCCCACTAGGAGCTCCAGCTGTCAATCATCCTCCTGGCAGAGTCCTGTGAGTTCAAAGCCTTCCTCTGAGGAAGAGGCTGGTACAAAATGACACCAGGCCGCAGATCTGGCCTAACAGAACTAGGAGTAAGAGTCTTGGTCTCGCAGGGGGCTAGAAACCCTCAACAATCTAGTTATTTTCTCTCTATGGCGGTTCCAGGAAGCCAAAACCTGCCTCTCTCCTCAGCATGCGCTTTCTGGGAGGAAACAGGCTGGAGGCTAAGAACAGCTCAGGTGCAGATATCAGGAAAAGCAGAGAAGCTGGGAAGAGCTTGTTGACTTGTAGCCAGACTTGTAGGAGTGGGAGCCAGAGCAGAGAGGGGTCTCAGAAGCTACCCCAAAGCGACCTGGCTAAAGCCTTCAAGTGTGTTCATTCTTTTTTCCCCCCAGAGGCTGGGATGAAATCCCTGACAAAGGCAACTTAATGAAGGAGGGGCTTACTTTGGCTCTTAGTTTGAGGGTTTTGGAAGGGAGGCATGAAAGCATGAACAACTGTGGTGGGAGCAGGGATGGTGGAGAGAGATGCTCAGGAGGGGGGGAAGGGGGAGGGGGAGAGAGAGAGAGAGAGGGAGAGAGAGAGAGAGAGAGAGGGAGAGAGAGAGAGAGAGACTGATGCTCTGCTTTTTCCTCTTCCTTTTCTTCAGGATGAGAACCCATGGAAACCTTCAGCTCAGAGTGGGTTTTCCCTCCTCCATTAAACTTTTCTAGAAAAACCTTCACAAACAGGCTCAGAATGTGTCACCTAGATGACCAAATCCAGGCAAGATGACAACAAAGATTGGGTATCACATCAACAACCATCTTGCAGAGTAAGACTAAACCACAGGCCCAAGTCTGGGGTCCTTGGCATGAGTTCTTAGCATCTAGAAGTCTCTAGTTTCTACAGCTCGGTAAGAGGGGAGTATATGAGATGTGAACCCTCAGAGTTAGGGGACACTGAGGGGCCACTTAAGCAAACACAGTCCTGGATGTGACCCTATCATATCCATGTTTCTTCTCTCTCCCTCTCTCCCTCTCTCTCACCCTTCCTTACTCCCTCCCAATCTCTCTCCCTCTCTTTTTTTAGAGATAGGGTTTCTCTGTGTAGCCCTGACTGTTCTGGAACTCACTCTGTGGTCCAGGCTGGCCTCGAACTCACAGAGATCCACCTCTGCCTCCCTAGTGCTGCAATTAAAGGAGTAGCTCACCACATGTTTATGACCTTATCTGCAAAATTCATTTACTCCTTCCCAAAGTAGACCAAGGTCTCTTCGACGTGGGCTCAAAGCCCCAACCATCTTCACGAGCTCTGGGTGTGGATGGCAGCCTTCAGGATGGCTGTAACTCTAGTTAGCTCTCTCTTCCTGTGAGCCTGTGAAGTTAAACAGACAAGATATCTTTTCCCCACTTGGCACACAATGATGAGCCTGACCCAGAACTCAGCTGGGCACATGTTCCGTTCAAAAACCAGGAAATGGGTAAAAGAAACCTTCATTCACAAAAGTTCTCAAATCCATCTGATTAAATATTAGAGTCCGTTGATTCAGTCTGGAAGCCTGGGAAGAATTCTGTTGCAGGAAGTATTAAAAAGAAGGAAATATTACAGCGTGTTCCTGCGCTATGCCCTGGTTCTCTCAGCCCTGGCAGGCTGGCCAGGCATGCACTGGCGAGCAATGGCCAACCTGACTCAGAGCTCCATGATCTCTCCACCGAGCTCACTAGGTTCTCACTGGCGAGTCACTACCATGCCAGCCCCGTGCTTCAATACCCCCATGGCCTCTGTGGTGCACATCAGACAAACCCACACTTTGCCGCTGTACCTTTCTCTCTGGAACCTAGACGAACTGCCAAGTGAAGGAAAACTCAACACAAACTTAGCTCAGAAACAATAGTAACTCAATCTCTGGACGCAACAACTAAAACCTAATCTTGTGGGGTTTTTTTGGTTTTTCGAGACAGGGTTAAAACCTAATCTTGTAAGCCTTATCAAAATCTGATTCCTCTGGTGGCAAATCCTTTCGGATCTGCCATGATACCAGGAGACTCTAGTAGCTACATCTTACCTACATGCTGTCCCTATTCCAAAAGGAACCTCTCTCTCTCTCCTCCTCCTCCTCCTCCTCTCTTCCCCTCTCTGATCCTGAAGTCCCTCCTCCTCGCCCAGTGATTGGCTCCTTTATTCATTAGGGGATTGGTTCCCAAGAAGTCACATGAGTAACTCACCCCTTGTCTGAAGCCCCTCCCAGGAGGGCAGAATTAGCAGAATACAAACAGCCCCAGGGCTATCCACAACAGAATTCTCTGGGAGCTTTGGCTGCATCCTTGACATCTTGATTCTGCCTCAGGACACTGCTCCTGTGACTTGAGTAGCTGAGCAGCTCCACTACCACACTTCCTGGGGTGAAATTTGGAAGAGCCTAACTGATAGGCCATTTCCTCATCTCCTGTGTGTGCGAGGTAGTACATGCATGTATGGGTGTCTGTCTGTCTTCAAATGTGCTTGCTTGTGTGTCTGTCTGTCTGTCTGACTGTCTGTCTGTCAAGGGAAGGTCTCATTATATAGTTTAGGCTACCCTTGAATTTTCAGCAACCCTCCTGCCTCAGCCTCCCAAACGCTGGGATCATGAGTCAGCACTCACTCAGCTTTGTTTTCTGTGTCTCCTCTCTTTCAGTCCTGGCCGGCAATGTTTCTGCTCCTGTGCCTGTATTAGTTACCTTTCTATTGCTGTGGTAAGTCCACAGTGGGACAGAGGATTCATTTGAGGGTTTAGCATGGCAGGTAACAGGCAGGTGGCAACAGGCAGCAGGCAGGAACATCTGGAGCCACATCTTGAACCACAAGCACCAAGCAAAGTGCAAACTGGGAATGACTGAGAGTCTTTGAAACCTCCAAGTCCAGCAAAGCCACACCGCCTAAGCCTTCCCAGGCAACTAAGGACCAAGTGAGGGTCAAGTATTAAAATGACTGAGCCAGGAGCAGGGGGTGTGGTGATACACAAGGCAGGCCAGCCTGGTCTGCATAGTGAGTTCCAGAACAGCTAGGGCTATGTAATAGAGACCTACCTTAACAAACAACAAGCTGTGGGATAACATACTGAAGATGCTTTTCAGTAAGTGGAACATGTCACACCTACCGTGACCTGGGTCTGCCTCTTGGCTGCGCCTGCCTTCCAGGCACACAGAACTAAGAAGGTAGCTTACAGTTGGGGCAAATTTTTAACCTAAAGTGTTGAACTTTCATTTTCAGTGCTGGAGTGTAAGGCAGAGTACTGTGACAGAGGGGACATAGTGAGGCAGTGAGAAGCAGAATGACAAGATATAGTCCCCAAAGGATACAACTTCAGTGACTCTCAACCTCCAGGGAGGCCCCATCTCCAGTTTTCCAGAACAGAGTTACCAGCCAAAGCTCCAACACACCAGCCTGCGGGGTCATTTCATATTCAAACCATGACAGTGGTTGTCGCCTATTGCTGGGTATGTACTTCCAACATATATTTTTTTAAGGTTATTTACTTTATGTATAAGTGCTCTATCTGCATGTACAGATGTTTCAGATCACATTATAAATGGTTGTGAGCTACCATGTAGTTGCTGGGAATTGAACTCAGGACCTCTGGAAAAGCAGACAGTGCTCTTAACCACTGAACCATTCTCTAACACACACACACCCCAGCATGTATTTTTAAGCAATATGCTTACATGCTCAGCACAGTGGTGAGATCTAGGCCAGCCAGAGTTACATAGTGAGACCCCGTCTCAGAAAAGCAAAACAACAATAACAAACCAACAAAACTACACACATACAAAAAACCAATACACTTCCAGGACTGGGGAGATGGCTCAGAGATCAAGAGTACTTGTTACTCTTACCGAGGACCCTGATTAGATTCCCAGCACCCACACAGTGTCTCACAACCAGCTAAAACTCCAATTCCAGCACATCCAATGCCCTCTTCTGGCTTTTGTGGACACATGCTACATATGTACATAGAAGATACAGTTTAGAAAAAGTAAATGCTCACAGTTTCCCCCTTTTTCCTCTTACTACCTTATTTACTTATTTACTTATTTACTTACTTACTTACTTACTTATTGATTTTTCAGAATAGGCTTTCTCTGTATAATTCTTTTTCGCTGTCCTGAAACTTGCTCTATATACCAGGCTGGCCTCGAACTCATAGAGATCCAACTGCCTCTGCTTCCCAGGTGCTAGGATTAAAGGTATGCACCACCACCACTCAGCCTATTTTTTTATTACTATTTTAAGTTTACTTTTTAAAAAATTTTGGAGACAGAATTTTAGATAACCTATAACCCAAGTTGGTTTTGTAGTCAGGGACTTCTGACCTTCCTTCCTCTACCTCCAGAGCTGGGATTATAGACCTGCATCACAATACCCAGATTTACATGACACCAGGATCTGCATACTCGGCAAACACTTTACCAAACAAGTCACACATACAGCTTCCTCTCTAAAGTGTCTGTGTCAAAATGTAATCACCACTCTTGGACCTTATGGGAAGTGAAATTTTCATATTTGAGATAGACCTAGCCCAAACTGGCCTTCTTTAGTTAGGGTTTTACTGCTGTGAACAGACACCATGACCGTGGCAACTCTTATAAGGACAACATTTAATTGGGACTGGCTTACAGCATCAGAGGTTCAGTTCATTATCAAGGTGGGAGCATGGCAGCATCCAGGCAGGCATGGTGCAGGAGGAGCTGAGAGTTCTACATCTTCATCTGAAGGCTGCTAGCAGAATACTGGCTTCCAGGCAGCTAGGGTGAGGGTCTTAAAGCCCACACCCACAGTAACACACCTACCCAACAAGGCCACACCTTCTAATAGTGCCACTCCTTAGGCCAAGTATATACAAACCATCACAAGGCCTTAAACTTGCTACGAAGACCAGGATGTCCTTGAACTTCTGATCCTCTAGCCTCCAGTGTCAGCATTACCGGTGTGTGCACCTCAGCCAGATTGCACTAGTGTTTTGTAAAACAGAGCAAACAAGCTTAGGCCCCTTCCTTTTTTGCTCTCCCATTTCTTCTGCCACATGAGAACACAGTGTTCCTCCCCCGATGGAGAATATACCAAAGCACCATCTAGAAAGCAGAGAACAACCCTTACAGATACCAACCTAGCCAGGTTCTAGGTCAGGAATTTTATATCCTTTAGACCTATAAGAAAATAATTGCGGGGCAGTGGTGGCGCATGCCTTAAATCCCAGCGCTTGAGAGATAGGGGCAGGTGGATTTCTGAGTTCGAGGCCAGCCAGGTCTACAGAGTGAGTTCCAGGACAGCCAGGGCTACACAGACAAACTCTGTCTCAAAAAAAAAAAAAAAAAAAAAAAAAAAAATTACTCAAGCTTGGGTATTTTATTATAACAACACAGATGAAAGGAAATACCTTCTTTCTGGGTTAGTGTAGCTCCATTCAAATCCTTCAGGTCACAGACAACCGCACACATGACCCTTGATAAAGAACCACTCTATCTTCCTACCATGATGAGACTTTTTAAAATTATGTGTGTCTGTTTGTGTATGTGCATGTGAGCACAGGTGCCTGAGGAGTTCCAAAGAAAGGCATCAGATTCCCTGGAGCTGGGGTCACAAGCAGCTGTGAGCCATCTGATCTGAGCTGAGTGCTGGGACAGTTGGAACTCTGCCAAAGCAGTGTGTACTCTTTTTTTTTTTTTTTTTTTTTGTTGTTGTTGTTGTTGTTGTTTTTCGAGACAGGGTTTCTCTGTGTAGCCCTGGCTGTCCTGGAACTCACTCTGTAGACCAGGCTGGCCTCAAACTCAGAAATCCACCTGCCTCTGCCTCCCAAGTGCTGGGATTAAAGGTGTGCGCCACCACTGCCGGACCCTCCTACACACATTTAAAGTAACTTTTGCCTGACTTTATATCCCAAGGTCCAGTCTAGTCCATGAGACTCTGTCTTAGTAAATTAACTTAATTGATTAATTAATTAATAAAGTTTTTGTCCTTGTTGTTGTTATTGTTGTTTGAGAAAGGGTCTCATACAGCCCAGGCTGACCTTAAAATTGATTTGTAGCCAAGGATGGCCTTGAACTCTTGACACTTCTGCTTCTACCTCCTAATGGCTGGAATTACAGGCTACACCCAGAGTACACCACCTGCTTATAGGAATGCCTCTAAGAGCCGGGCAGTGGTGGCGCACGCCTTTAATCCCAGCACTTGGGAGGCAGAGGCAGGTGGATTTTTGAGTTCCAGGCCAGCCTGGTCTACAGAGTGAGTTCCAGGACAGCCAGGGCTACACAGAGAAACCCTGTCTCGAAAAAAAAAAAAAATTCAGTCTGCCGTCTCTTGCTACACAGTCTTATTTATTATTCATTCACGATTCACCAACCTGCCATGGATGAAGAGAGTATTAAATCTCTCCCTCCACTCTGCTGCTCCCTCCCTTGCCCCTAAATACAGCACAGCGTTTGCCAGTCCCACAGTCAACGTTTCCGCCATGGTGTTCATACGACATGGTTCTTAGCTACGTAACACGGTCCGAATGTCCTTATGCTTTTTTTTTTTTTTTAACATTTGTTTATTTTGTCTGTGTCTACAAGTGTGGGTGTGCATGCCATGGTGCATGTCTGGAGGCCGGAGGATGACTTGTGGGATTTCTCTCTTTCTACCATGTGTCTTCTGGGGACCCCACTCCAGCTTGTCCTTAACCCCTAAGCCGTCGAACTTCTGGCTCATCTCCTGAAACCACACCCACCCAGTAACTCCACCTGCATTTCCTTGTTTTGTTTTATTTTGTTTTGTTTCGAGACAGGACCTCTCTCTACAGCCCTCCTGCCCTGGAACTCACTATGTAGACCAGGGTGGCTCTGAACTCACGGAGATCCACCTGCTTCTGCCTCCGGAGTGCTGGGATCAAGGCCATACACTACCATGTCCAGCCTACATTTTTTAAAAACAGAACTCTTTTGTGTTTGCCTCATTCTTCACTATTTGGTTTTTAGTCTCTGCCCAGGCCTCTCAATATCTCAGTCACTCTATATATTGCCTCTTAGCACAGGATGAATGTCCATCCCATTCCTGGAATAATTTTCCAAAAATATTCCACAGAGAATTTCCTGTCTCCCCTCCTGCACCCATCTGACGTAGCTGGTTTCTTTTTCTTTCTATTGTGTGGGGGCAGGGAGGGGTGTTGATCACTTGAGTTTCTGTCTGTCTGTCTGTCTGTCTATCTGTCTTTCTGACAGGATCTTACATAGAGAAGACTGGCCTCAAGCTCTTCTTCCTCCTGCCTCCATTTCCTACGGGCTGGGATTACAGGCATGTGCCACTCTGCAAACTGGCTAATATCTCCGTGTGGCTTAGTTTTTTTTATTTTGGTTTTTTGAGACAGAGTTTCTCTATGTAGCCCTGGCTGTCCTGGAACTCACTCTGTAGACCAGGCTGGCCTCGAACTCAGAAATCCGCCTGCCTCTGCCTCCCAAGTGCTGGGATTAAAGGCGTGTGCCACCACTGTCCGGCATGGCTTAGTTATTTTTGAGAAAGGATCTATGCCTCTGTTTGTTGGTTGGCTCCCTTTTTTATTTTGCAAAGTTTAAATAAATTCCTTAGTTTTGTACACACTTGGCTGAGACTTTGGCCCAGGTTTAGGTGAGCTCTTAGATTAAAAGGCATCCTGGGGTTGGGAGAGATGGTCCTGTCCATCAAGTATTTGCCGGGACAGCTGGGAAACCACAGTGCAGCTCTCCAGCACCTACATCAGAAAGTCTGTTTCCCAGTGATAGATCTCTGGAACTGCTAGCCAACTGAATTGATGAGGAGAGAAAGAGAGAGAGAGAGAGAGAGAGAGAGAGAGAGAGAGAGAGAGAGAGAGAGAGCGAGCGCTGGGGAGAGTGGCACATCTTTAAACCCAGTACATGGGAGGCAAAGGCAGGCAGATCTCTGTAAATTCAAGGCCAGCCTGCTCTACATGGTGAGACTGTCATGAAAACAAAAAGTAGAGACTGATTGAGGAAGGTACTTGGTATCAATGCCTGGTCTCCACATGCATCCACACTTATGTGCAAGCTTACTGACACATACATACAGATACACACACACACACACACACACACACACACACACGCACACACACAGAGTAATAGAAGAAAGTTTAAAAGCATCATACACGAGGCCCTGAGTTCTACACCTACCACCTCAGAAAAGAAAGTGCCATCACCTAGACCTTGGCACATCCCCACCTCTTTCAGTCTTCAATGCTGTCTTTCAAATACTAACAGTTGGGGTGTCACTCAGTTGACAGAGCGCTTGCCTGCTCTGCACAAAGCCCTGGGTTTGAACCCCCATCACCACAGAATAAAAACAGGTGTAGTGGTAAATGCCTGTAATCAGCACTTGGAAGGCAGGGTCAGGAGGATCAGGAGTTCAAGGCCAAAGTCTGCTTTGAGCTTCTAGGACTGTTTCCTTCCTGCCTCCTGTCCTTCCTTCCTATTTTATTTATTTATTTTATTTTATTTTGACAGGGCCTCACTATATAGCCCAGGCCGGCCTTGAACTTTTGAAGAGATTCTTACCTCTGCCTCCCTTTCTGGGTCTTGGTTTCCTACTGTGGAAACAAAGCTGACCTAATATCTCCTTAGCCTCACCTCAGCCCTGTGCCATGTGCCTCACTGATGGATGACTGGGAAGTCTACGGAAGCCAGCTAGCCATCTCAGTGCCTGAGAGAGGACTCTACTAAGTGTCAGCCAGAGTGTGCTCACCTGAGGTCTGGATGGAAGGTCTACAACGTGCTGCGTGATGTTCTGAGTGGTGCTTAGCTCCAGGCCTCAACTTTCCTGGTGATGTAATGTACAGGTCAGCCTCTGGTTCCTGACCCTGCCCTGCCTACACATTAGAATTACCTGCTGATTCTAGGGTCCCTCTCTGGAGGTCCTAAATAGATAGGGCTGAGGACCCACACAATTTGTCTTAAATTCTTTCTTCCTTTCTTCCATTCTTCCTTTCTTCCTTTCTTCCTTCCTTCCTTCCTTCCTTCCTTCCTTCCTTCCTTCCTTCCTTCCTTTCTTTCTTTCTTTCCTTCTTTCTTTCCAGGGTCTTATGTATCCCTGGCTGGCCTCAAACTCATTATGTAGCAGAGGTTGACTTTGAACTCTGAATCCTCCTGCCTCTGTCTCCTGAGTGCTGAGGTTGCAGGTTTGAACACCACTCCTAGTCTATTCTGGGCTGGTGGAACCCAGGGCTTTGTGCATGCTAGAAAAGCACTCTACTTACAGAGCTTCATGAACACCTCCTTTTAAGTGCTTCCTGAATGATTCTCACGTGCAGCCTAGGCCAAACCACATGCTAGGTGATCCGGAAGCCCCTGTCAATGCTAGGAATAGTCTGCAGCCTGCTGGGCATTGCTAGGCCACGGGCACAGATGGTGGTACCGTCTGGGCTGAGCCACTGCAGCAGTGCTGGGTTTCCCAACTAAAGCAGGACCCTCTCTCCAGCTAGCCTGGGGACCCGATTGGCAGAGACAGGAGTGACTCAGATGATAGGGTCACAGCTGTGCACCTGGCAGGGGGCCACAACACTTGTTGGTGGCTACATGGTGGGGGCACAGAAGGTCAGCTGCCTAAAGGGACATCGGGCACAGAGGCATTTGCAAACCTTAGGGGAATGAAGGCTTCCACCTGGGAATGGCTACATTTCCAATAGTGTGTGTTTTTGCTTTGCATGTGTTAAGTTTTAAACTCCATTAAAAATAGTCTATGGTCATTTTAAAAAACACTCAAAAGTACAAAGCAAGATAAGGAAAAGCACAACAGAGAAGGCACAGGCTATTCCGTGTGCTGCAGTAATCCCTCTATTGTCCCTGGAATACCGTCACGCTTGGTTGGCCCAGAACATTCTGAGAAGGACATGGTTAGCTGACCTGATCACTGTGCAAACACTCGCTATAGAGTGTGTTTGCACAATGATGGTTACATCTTTCACGAGGCTGTGGTCTTATGGGACCTCTGTCACACGCTCAGTCCACGGTGAATTGAAAAGTCTTTCTGTGGCCAGTAACCATTTCCAAATGCACATGTGCCGGTCCTGGCAGAACACAGGGAGGTGAAGGAGCTGGCAAGAGCCCTGTCTATGGTCACACGGTAAAGTTCCATCCCAAGTCTGTCTGGCGCTGATGTTGGACAACCAGCCACAAGAGTGGATATAACCCCAATGATAGGAATTGACCCCAGAATCGTCTTCTCTCCCTCTCCCTCTCCCTCTCCCTCTCCCTCTCTCTCTCTCTCTCTCTCTCTCTCTCTCTCTCTCTCTCTCTGCTTATTATTTTACGTGTATGAGTGGTTTGCTTGTATGTTTGTATGTGTACCATGTATGTGCCTGGTGCCCTAAGCAGAAGAAAGCATCATATCTCCTGGGATTGAAGTTACAAAGCGTTTGTGAGTCACCAGGTAGGGGCTGGGAATTGAACCTGGATTCTCTGCAAGAGCAATAAGCCCCCAAAACATCTCTTGACCTTTCCTAAAGCACAGTAAAGTGGAATCATCAGTGGCAAATCAGGAAAACCGTTTCTTTTGCAGAAGACGTGTTCGAAACAATTATCATCTCAACATTTTACTTATCTGTCTATCTATCTATCTATCTATCTATCTATCTATCTCTCTATCTATCTATCTGTCATGTGTTTACGCACCATCTGTGCATGCTGCAGCATGTATGGAAAGTGGGAAGACAACCTTCAAGAGTCGGTTGTCTCCTTCCTTCAAGTGGGTCCTAGGGTGCAAGCTCAGGTGACTGGGCTTGACAGCAAGAGCCTTTCCTGCTGAGCCTTCTCACCTGAGGACAGTTTGAGATAAAATGCTACTGAGTGGCGTAAGGCTATGGTTTCAGCGCTCAGGGAAGGTAGGAGGATTTGTGAGTTGGAGATCAGTTTGGGATATATAGTGATATATGTATATATATATATCCCTCAATCATTCAATCAATGAATCAATGTCAAGATATATACTTACACAGGGAAAATTTTGAAGGTTCAAATGCTTGGATTCAATAATTTTTTTCTTTTCTTTTTTCCTTTTCTTTTTTTGAGATAGGATCTTAAGTATTCCAGGCTGGTTTCAAATCTCAAATTCACCTCTTAGCTGAGGATGATCTTGAACTTCTGATCCTCCTGATTCTACCTCCTGAATGCTGGCATTCTGGGCAGGCCCCAACACACGAGTTCACATGGTTCCAGAGATGGGACCGAGGGTATTATGTGTATTCAGCTGCCACTCTACCATCAGAGCTACATTCGAGGCCCACAGTGATTCTGTTTTAAGGCGCCTGTTCCAAGGAGACAGACATGTAGTAGCTTTATTCATACATACTGTACAATACTCAGAGGCATGAAAACCACCATGAAAACAATTTGAATGAACTGCAGAAACTTGGTCAGATGAATATCATGTTACAATGTGTTTAATGGCAAACAAAAATATTTAATATATATACATACATAGCAAATAAAAGGCAGATATGACCTCATTTGGTAAAGTTTGCAAAATAAATCCATATATATATATATATGGATTATATATATATATAAAGCCTGGCCCTAGGTGTGAGCCTCAGCAGCACAAATAACACCGAGCAGGGGAGGAAGTCGAGTCTCTCTAGAAGGCAGTGGGTTTGGGAGGACTTGAATTCCCTTGGGAACCTGACATGCTGTAGGGGACAAATGAGCTCTGTAAGTTCTAGGAGAGGCCTGTGTGAGAGCCAGAAGAGACCTGCCCAAGTGTTCAGGCTCTGAGTCAGGGTGACAAACTGGCTTCAGACAAGTGCTTCAAATTCACTACGCCAGGTCTAGACTGTGCATGGCACTTCTCCTGTGGGTGACCGTGAGGGTAGGGCTCCCTTGTGAGCCACAGAGCTGAGTCTTAACGGCAGTTAGCGACAGTCCTGAGCTATGCTGGGGAGGTGGGGAACAGGCGTAGGGGAAGAACAGCCAAGACCGAGGTCTACAAATACCAAAAGGAACAGACTGGAGAAGTCTAGTGACACTAATTCCCATTTGTAGTGGTAAAATGGTTCAAATGTTTTACAATCTAATTCATTTCTGTTGTTTCAAATATTGCTTATCCTGAGTGCATATTAGTTTTTAAAATTCTTTTATTTATATATTTATTTGCGGGGAAGGGTTGAGACTGGTTTCTCTGTGCAGCCCTGGCTGTCCTAGAATTCACTCTATAGACCAGGCTAACCTCAAAGTCTACCTGTCTCTGCCTCCCAAGTTCTGGGATTAAAGGCATGCACTACTGATGCCTGGCTGCTTTTGAAAATTGTTAAGATAGAAGTGAGTGTTGGGCCTGGTGGTACACCCTTGTCATTCCAGCACTTAGGAGGCAGAGGCAGGAGGGTCGGGAGCTTAAGATCATCTTCAGCTGTTAGTTTATAGCAAGCTGGCTATAAACTAGCCTAGGCTACATGAAACTCTGTACAAAAAAGACAAAAAGATGCCAGGCAGTGGTGGCACAAGTCTTTAACCTCAGCACTAGAGAGGCAGAGGCAGGCAGATCTCTGACTTTGAGGCCAGCCTGGTCTACAAAGAGAGTTCCAGGACAGCCAGGGCTACATGGAGAAACCTTGTCTTAAAAAAAACAAAAACAAGGGCTGAAGAGATGGTTCAGAGGTTAAGAGCACTGACTGTTCTTCCGAAGGTCCTGAGTTCAAATCCCAGCAACCACATGGTGGCTCACGGCAATCTGTGGTGAGATCTGACTCCCTCTTCTGGTGTGTCTGAGGATAGCTACAGTGTACTCACATATATAAACTAAATAAATAATTCTTTAAAAAAAAAACAAAAACAAACAAAAAAGAAAGGCAAAAAGATGAAGCTGGAAATGTAGCTTAATTGGTAGAGCACCTGCCCAGTACAACTGATGCTCTGCGTTCCAGTCCCACCACTGCAGAGACCCTGCAGTCTCAAGGAGGTGGGAGTGGAGGATTAGAAGTTCAGGGTCATCATTAATTACGTATAGAGTATGAAGCTAGCCTGGGATACATGAGCCCCTGTCCAAAGAAATAGAAAAGTAAAGAGATTTTAAAAAACGGATCCAGCTTGGGGCTCTAGCTCAGTCATGATACATTTGCCTAACACGTGCAGACCCTGGGTTGGATCCCCTGAACCACACGCAAAACAAAGCAAATCCAGAAGATCTTATACTTGTGAAAAGCAGGAGGCATCACACCCACCAAGCTCCACACATCATCCAAGCTGCGGTGTTCATCATACAGCCGTAAGAGCCAGCCAGTTTCCAGTTTGAGAACTTTGGTTGTCCCAAGAAGTGCGGCCATGAATCACCTCCATAAAAAGTCGCTTTAGTACAGGTTTTATGGTTCTTTAATTGGTTGGCTTGGGCACTTTAAGACAAGGTCTCACTCTCTAGCCCAGGCTGGCCTGGAATATGTGGCAATTCTCCTGCCTCAAATTTCCAAATGCTGAGAGTACTGGTATGAGCCATCGCATCTGGCTTACTTTTAGGTTTCAGTGGAGAAAAAGGCATATATTACACTCCATCTCTCATTGTTCAGACGCATTGCAGTGCCGAGGTCACATGCAGGGCTCTCTGCCTGAGGTGCATCTTCAGTGCTTTACTCCTTTTTTCTTTTTTAAAATGTTTTTGTTACATTTATTTACTTGTTTTTGGGCACATGCATTCACCCATGCCTGTGGGGGTCTGAGGATAAATTGCTGGAATTGAGTCTTTCCTTCCACCATGTAGTTTCCAGGATTCGAACTCAGGTTGCCGAGCTTGGCAGCAAGCACCTTTTCCCTCTAACCCATCTCACTGTTCCCCCTTTTTTCAGATTACAGTGATGTGTGTGCATGTGTGTGTATGTGCGTATGTGCATGTGCGCGTGTGCGTGTGTGCGTGTGCGTGCGTGTGTGTGCGTGCGTGTGTATGTGTGCACTCTCATAGGCATGTGTGCCACAGCGTGATGTGGAAGCCAGAGAACACGTGGGAGTCAGTTCTCTCTTTTCATCTTGTGGGTCCTGGGATTGAACTCAGGGTGTTAGGTTTGGCAGCAAGCACCTTTATTCACTGAGTGATTCCCCCACCCCACCCCTTTTAATAAGATTTTAATCTTGAATAATATAAAATAATCAAGTAAATTGTTTTGTTTCGCTTCTTTGTTTGTTTAGAAAGAGTCTATCGACGAAGCCCTGGCCTTCCTGTGTAGATCAGTCTGGTCTTGAGAACTTGCAGCAATCCTCCTGCCTCTGTCTTTCTGGTGCTAGGATTACAAGTGAGAGCCACCACACCTGGCTGAATTTTTATTTTTTGAAGGAAAAGCTGAAGGTTTCCTTACCTAATCTTCTGATTTGTGTTCATCCCCTTGATGGATCGGAGGGGAAGGGTGTGCTGGTAACGCCGATCCCACACGGAGCGCCAACAGGGAAACAGCAACATCAACTGCAGTCGGCGCTGGGGGCCGGCGTCTGATGAGCGCATCTGCCTCACGTCATGTAAGTATATGAGCAGCGGTGTCATGAGCTCTAAGTACAGTGCTCTGGCAGTTCTGGGACTTGGAGAGGTGGCTCAGCGGGTAAGGACGCTTCTTCTGCAAGTGGGAAGTCCTGAAGCTTGATTTCCGTAGCTCACTTAAAAGTCAGACTTGGCCGAGCACCTTTGTAACACCAGCATTGGGAGGTGAACAGAGGTGAATCTGGAGAGCTCCTTGAGCCAGCAAACTTCTGGTTCAGGAAGAGATTGTCTCAAGTCCACAAGGCAGAGCGTGATGGGGAAAACAGCAGACCTCCTCCTCCTCTGGCTTCCTCGTGCACACTCATGTGCATGCACGCTCATACTACACACGCACATGCGTGCACACATATACACACATACACACATGCACACACATATACACACATATATACACATACACACACACACACACACACACAGCCTCTGTGGGTGTATAAACACTGGGAAACAGGTTATTTATGCTTTCATTGTTTGTGCAGATAAGCTATAAACTAAATACATTTACATTTTCACAATTCCATACTTTTTTTTACCCAAAGGGATATTGTTCTGCATCATGCACACACACACACACACACACACACACACACACACACACAACCCACAGCCCCACTCAGCAACATACCCTACAATAACTTTTTGCCTTTTACATATATATAGCACACCAGCTCCTAAGCCACTTTTGGTTGGTCTGTAATCTTTTGTTGTCACAAGAAGTGTGGCCATAAATTGCCTCGATTGGATTGCCTTGAGTGTATGCCATTTGTTAACTCTTCCAGTGACTCTTGGGACAGATTTCTGGAAGCAGTATTGCTAAATCGAAGAATAGAGGCAGGTTCAATTCTGATGGCTGTTTTCCTTCCAAAGCGATGACGTCGCTTCACACTCTGTGAACAATGTGTGTGAACGCCTGAGTCCTCACAGCTCCTGGTGTCAACATTTTGAAATTTTGCCCATCTGATAATAGGACAAAATGTTATCTCTGCATAATTTTAATTTGTACATCTTTTATTATGTAAAAGGAAAGCTCCTTTGCCATTTATCACCTACTATCTATGTTCAGATCTTCAGCCTATACAAACACGAGGACCTGGGGCTGGGGAGATGACTCAGGGGTGAACGCCTGGGCAAGAGAGTGAGGACCTGAGTTTGGATCCCCGAGGAGGAGACAGGCTGCTCCCTGGAGCTTGTCAGTTGCAGCTTACATCAGTAGTCTGCTGTCTCAGAAACTAACGCTGTAGCTCAGTGGGACAGCACTTGACTGGTTTGTATGAGGTCCTAGGATTGCATACAAATACGTGTGTGTGTGTGTGTGTGTGTGTGTGTGTGTGTGTGTGTGTGTGTGTGTGTAATTAAGGGGCTGGAGAGATGGTTTGGCAGTTAAGAGCACTTGCTGCTCTTATAGAAGACTGGATTTTGTTCCCAGCACCCAGATGGTGCCTCACAACGGTCTGTAATTCCAGCGGCAGGGGATTCAATACTCCTTTCTAGCCTCTAAGGGCACTGCTTGCATGTACAGGCTGCAGAGACACATACACATATAATAAGCATAATACACATAAAATAACAAATCTTTTTTTTTTAAGTGGAAACATTTCTTTAGCTTTCCATGGGACTCAGTTGGTAGAGTGTTGCCTAGTATGCCTGAAACCCTAGGTTCAGTTTCCAGCATCTCAAAGGTAAATAAATAACAAAATCCCAGGTGAGGAAGCAGGTGGAGGCAGGAGGATTAGAAGTCCAATGTCACTCTTGACTATATGTGGAGATCAAGACCAACCTGGGTTACCAGAGAGGTGGGGGTAGGGAGAGGGAGAGATCCTGGCGTATTATATTCTTGGCCCACAAAAAAGCACATTCAGTGTCAGACTACCTGGAATCAAGAAAGCACGTGCTCAGAGCTGCTCGGTGTAAAGTGGATCCTGGCAGATAGATCTACCTAAGATTCTGCAGGTCATTATAAAGTTTCATAGTGACCCAGACATGATGGTGCAACAGGTAGAAGGATCATGAGTAGAATGCTAGCCTGGGCTACATAATAATAGCCAGAAAAGGAGGGGGTAAAAAGAGGGATGAGAAGAAATTCTCCAGTGGTTGGAGCTGTGGACAGCACATCTTCATTATTTTTGTTGTATAGAAAAGGAAGAGGTGAGCCGGGCAGTGGTGGCGCACGCCTTTAATCCCAGCACTTGGGAGGCAGAGGCAGGCGGATTTCTGAGTTCGAGGCCAGCCTCGTCTACAGAGTGAGTTCCAGGATAGCCAGGGCTATACAGAGAAACCCTATTTCGAAAAACCAAAAAAAAAAAAAGGAAGAGGTAAAGCTAGTGAAATAAAGACAGCTGCCAACAGCTTACCAGAGACGGCGCCAGAAAAGAACACACTGAGGTCTGCAATGCCCCTTTGTGCACTGAGGGTTGGAGTAAACGTTTTCACCTCACAGGTCACAGGCTTTCTCTGGAAACTCTGCTGCCACGTAGAAGCCATCACCATCGGTGCAGAAATAAGAAGCACAACTCTCGTTCTACTTTGCCTTCTATTGCTGTGATAAACACCGTAACCAAAAGCAACTCGGTGAGGAAAGGGCTTGTGTCAGCTTCCAGCTTCCAGTCCATCATGAGGGGAAGTCAGGGCAGGAGCTGAAGAGAGGACACGGAGGAATCTGTTTACTGCTTGCTCAGCCTGCTTTCTTATCCACCTCAGGACCACTGCTAAGGGGTGGCACCACCCACAGTGGACTGGGCCCTTCCCGGTCAATCATCAATCAAGACAGTACCTCACAGGCCTAGAGGCCTCTGATGGTGACATTTCCTCTGTAGAGGCTCCCCTCCCTAGGTGACCCTAGCTTTTTGTCAAGTTGACAAACTAACCAGCCCAGCTGGATTCCACAAAGTGTTATCCAGAGAATAGAGTGGATTTGGCCTGTGAACTTTAGTCTATCAACCTCTGGGATGAATGGACTAGAAGAAATGGGTGAAAGAGTGGATATCTATGTATTGTACTTTATTGACCTATCACCCTGGTGGCTGGGAGATTTGGGATTTGGCTCATGGGTGTTCACTTGTACACTCGTGGGAGGACCTGAGTTTAAATCCCCAGAATCCATGTTAAAGGCTGGCATGTAGCCTCAGCATCTAATCCCAACACTCTTATAGGAAGACGGAAACAGGAGCTCAGAAGCTCTTGGGCCAGCTAGCCTGGTAGAGGAAATAGAGACATACAAATCCCTAAGACTGTCCTCTGACTTACACACACAACACACCTGCATTCACACGCATGAATGCACAAATACACACAAATATCATCCACACACATGCACACAAACTGACTGGAAAAATCAAACAGATGTGTGACTCAGCCAGCTGATGCCAGCCAGCCTCTGTTGTTACCCACTCCAGTGCTGGCACAGTCACCCAGAAGACTGGCAGGGTTGTAGGCTCTAAATGGTAAGAATAAGCTGTTGGGCTAATAAGATGGCTCAATGTGTAGGGACACCTGCTGTCAAACCTGCCAGCCTCTGGTGGGCTGATAGGGTGGTTCAGTGGGTAGGGACAGCTGCTGTCAAACCTGCTGACCTGTGCTAAGGACCCATGGGGTAGAAGGAGAGAATCAACTCTGACCACTTGTGCTCTGCCCTTCATAAACGTGCTGTGGAACAACCACGTACATTCACACCAAAAAAAAAAGAACAATAGATAAAAATGTAATAATTTTTGCCAGGCCAGCCAGTGGTGGCGCATGCCTTTAATCCCAGCACTTGGGAGGCAGAGACAGGCAGATCTCTGAGTTCAAGGCCAGCCTGGTCTACAGAGTGAGTTCCAGGTCAGTCAGGGCTACACAGAGAAACCCTGCCCCTCAAAAAGCAAGCAAACAAACAAAGTAATAATTTTTTAAAAATGTGCTTTTATTCACCGAGGCTGATATAACTCCTGCTGCTGGCCAAGTTACTGCAACAGAGACTAAAATACGGAGTCCCCCATCCAGTACCTAACCAATCACTTGGTACAAAGATGACTACTAGGCCCCTTCCACTGGACTGGAAGAAATAATTCTTCATCCTCACTGGGACCAGCCCAATTTCTAAATATATTCTTATCTTTTCTGCCTACCATTGGACAATGCCACAGGCCTTTGGTCTACCAATACAAGAGAGTTCTTTTCTTTTTGTCTTTTCTTTGCTCTCTTTGCTTCCTTCCTCTTCTTCCTCTTCCTCTTCCTCTTCCTCTTCCTCCTCTTCCTCCTTCTCCTCTTCCTCCTCCCCTTCCTCCTCCTTCTCCTCTTTTTTCTGGCTCTCAATGTAGCCCTGACTGTCCTGGAACTTGCTGTATAAACTAGGTTAGTCTTGAATTTAACTCCTGGCAATCCTCAGACTCTTCTTCTAAGTCTGGGACTAAAGCCCTGTGCCAGCCACTATGTCCTCTG
This sequence comes from Uromys caudimaculatus, assembly GCA_028551405.1. Taxonomy (NCBI): domain Eukaryota; kingdom Metazoa; phylum Chordata; class Mammalia; order Rodentia; family Muridae; genus Uromys; species Uromys caudimaculatus. Next base: position 68,408,221 of record CM052700.1, on the reverse strand, counting down.
CTAAACAGGGAGTTTGTGACCAGCCTGGGTTACATGAAACCCTGTCTCAAAATAAGGTGCAGAGTGAAATATACTCCGTAGAGCAGAGTGAACTTTGGGTGGACTTCCGGAGGGAAAGGCAAACAAAGCAAGCGAAGGTGCAGAGGCAGAACTGGTAAGTCACTGCCAGAATTTGTTTAACCTTTGGGCCCTCCAGAAAAAGCTAACTTTTTTTCCTTTTAATTGTTTTTTGTTTGTCTGTTTTTTTATTTTATTTTATTTTATTTTATTTTATTTTATTTTATTTTATTTTATTTTATTTTATTTTATTTTATTTTATTTTATTTTATTTTATTTTTGAGACAGAGTTTTTCTGAGTAGCTTTTGCTGTCCTAGAACTCACTGTATAGATCAGGCTGGCCTCAAACTCACAGAGATCCACCTGCCTTTGTCTCCTGAGTGCCAGGATTGAAGGCATGAGCCACCACCACCACCTGGCTAAGCTAACTCTTTTTATCAACCTGCATGTGCACGTGTGTCTACAGGACGGGTCCCATTTCAAAATACTGGAATAATTTCACATTTTGATGGGAGAAAAGTGCTGAGGCGCCATCTGCTCAGTCAGACAGGAGAAATAAATTGTGTTTAATTTTGCAAAGAACAATAATCCAAATGAGCTAGAAAGTCAGAAAGCCTCCCAGGGAGGGAAATCTCATTTGTTGAAAGAAAATAGTAAATAAGAAGACATTTCTGTTTCTTTTTAAAATTTTATTTCCTGTTTTGTGTATCGGCATTTTGCCTGCCATTTGTTTATGTACCATGAGCATTATGTGCGTTTGCAGAGGTCAGGAGAGGGTCCAGATTCCCTGGGACTGGAGTTTCAGAGGACACCAGCTGCCATATGGGTGCCGGGAACCGAACCAGAGTCATCTGGAAGAGACTCTCCAGCCCCAGTAACATTGTGATGAATTGTCATTCCCCAGTTGGACCAGGTACCCTTTACAGCAGCCTTGTTTGAATAATTAGGACCACATAGGACATTTATGACTCTGTCTTCTTTTCTTAAAGACGAAGAAACCAATTCCAGATCCTAAGCTGATTCTTTCAGAGTTATGGTGTAGTTTGCAGAACCAGAGGCAAGCTTGGATTCTCATGTCTTTCAGCTCACCCTGAACAGAACAGAGAAGATGAGGTATTGCTCAACTTGATTTTAATCATTGGACTGAGCACTGGGTCCCCAATGGAGGAGTTAGAGAAAGGACTGAAGGAGCTGAAGGGATTTGCAACCCCATAGGAAGAACAATATCAACCAACCAGACCCCCAGAGCTCCCAGGTACTAATCCACCAACCAAGGAGTATACATGGAGGGACCCATGGCTCCAGCTACATATATAGCAGAGGAGGGCCTTGTTGGCCATCGGTGGGAGGAGAGGTCCTTGGTCCTGTGAAGGCTCAATGGATGCCCTAGTGTAGGGGAATGCCAGGGTGGGGAGGTGGGAGTGGGTGGGCGGGCAGGTGAGCATCCTCACAGAAGCAGGGGGAGGGAGGATGGGATAGGGGGTTTCCAGAGGGGAAACTGGGAAAGGGGATAACATTTGAAATGTAAATAAATAAAATATCCAATAAAAAATAAATAAATTTTAAAAAAACTATACAGCACAATATTAGAATATTGCAGGGGGCTAAGAACAGTCATTGCTCTTCCAGAGGACCAGATTCACATGTGGTGCACAGACATGTACACAGGGCAGTCATACACATAAAAAAGATAAATTTTTTAAAAAAGAGTATTGCAAATCTAAAGAGTTGACAGTGATGAAAGATTTATCGATATACTGTAATGACAAAAGTAAAAAGAGCTGAAGCAGAAGCTCAGTTAAATCAATAAAGACATATATTTTATTACAATTAAGAAATAAAATATAAAGAATATTTCATACTCATTATTTATTGGGATGGTTTGGCACAGCTTTTTATAGATGTTTGGAAAACCCCTTTTAGCACAGAACGAGTAGGCTGTATGCTCTTGTTCCAATCTTCAGCCAACCCTAATATTATTTAATTTGATATTTAGAAAAAAGATGAAAGAAAGGACATAACTGGAACTATCCATTGTCACAGAAGGTCTGTAGGGAACAGATGCGTGGCATGCAAAGGCCTGCCGTACACTGCACACTTCCCCAGCCTGGTGTCACCTGGCGTCACGCGTGCCTGGCGTCACGCGTAGGAAAGTTTGTGATATCTAGGAGAAATACTCCTTCAGAAAGAGTTGCCCCAGTGACGGGCTGGGGGACGTGCCAGTGGCAGGATGCTTGCCGCACAGACACGAAGACCTAAGTTTAGATCTCTAGTACCAGTCCTATAAAAAGGGCGCTAGAGAGAAAGGTTGGCTGTGCAGCAAGCTTATTGTTTCTGCAGAGGATCTGAGTTCAATTCCCAGCACCCACATCCGAGAGCTGTAATTTCAGTTCCAGGAGATCCAACAGCTTTCTGGCTCCTGAATTTATGTGCACAGATGCGCACTCACACAGATACACACAAAATTTAAAATGAGGGCTGGAGAGATGGCTCAGTGGTTAAGAGCACTGACTGCTCTTCCAGAGGTCCTGAGTTCAATTCCCAGCAACCACCTGCTGGCTTCACAACCATCTGTAATGGGATCTGATGCCCTCTTCTGGTACATCTGAAGATGGCTACAGTGTATTGATATACATAAAATTTTAATTTAATTTGTGTATATTTAAAATATACATAAAAATTTAATTTAAAAAAATTAAAATGAAAATAACTCTTTTTGTTGCTGCTCAAGTTAGGCATGGTAACACTGGCCTGTCATCCCAGTCTTGTATGTGTGGGAAGGCTAGGGTCAGGTAGGTCTCCAGCGCTCACTGGCTGGCCAGCCTAGTGTAATGGGTGGAATTCGGGCTAAAGTGCACACGTGGCAGTCAGAGGAAAAGGTTTGGGAATCAGTTCTCTCCTTCTCTGTCGGCTTGCTTTTAACCGTCTGACATCACACTGGCTACTTTTAGTTTAGCAATGTTTATACTCCTACATTCATCATTAAACTAAAAACCAGCAGTTGGTGGAAGGAGAATTGTGGTTAGTTCAAGGCCAGCCTCAAACAAAACAAAACAATAACAACAAAAAACTCTCAAATCTAAAGGTAATGAACAGAACCTCAGGGGTTTTATACACACACACACACACAAGTACACACATACACACATACACACACTAACACACACACGCATGTACACATACACACACACATGAACACACTCGTACACATGCACACACACACATGCATGCCACACACATATGTGCACACACACAAACACACATACCACACATATACATACCACAGATACACACCACACACACACACACACACACACACACACACAACTTCACAGGTGATATATAAATTCCTCGTGTGTGTGTATGTATTATATAAACTTATATACACAAATACACATGCATGCTCACACATATAAAGCCTTACAAGTTATAATAAGTAGATATATTCACACACACACACATGCATGCACATGTGTGTGTATGTATACATAGATTAAAACCTTAGGATTATGTATAAACTCATCATTTATACACACAGACGTATTTCTGAATTTCTTCTTTGATTAAAACTTACAAGTTAGGCTGGGCAGTGGTGGCACACGCCTTTAATTCCAGCACTTGGTAGGCAGAGGCAGAGGGTTTCTGAGTTCAAGGCCAGCCTGGTCTACAGAGTGAGTTCCAGGACAGCCAGGGCTACACAGAGAAACCCTGTCTCAAAACAAAAACAAAACCAAAAACAACTTACAAGTTCAAAACAAGGGCACTGCTCTGCTTACTGAGCATTGCAGGCACCATGGAGCACAGCTGTGCTCTCAGTGCTCAGGACACTGAGGCGAGGAGAGGCTGGGGGAAGGACTGTGAGAGGAAGGGGTGGGAAGAGACATGTTGGGGGGGGGGTGTGTTTAGACTCTATAAACCCTTCTGTTCCTATTAATTTTTTTTATTGTTTGGGAACAGATCCAAGGTTCACACATACTAGACAAGCACTTTACCAAGAGCTACATCTCCAGATCCTCTGAGTTTTTCTTTTTTTTTCTTTCTGGGGAGCTGGCCTCCAACTTACAGCAACTCCCCTGCCCCAGCCTTGAAAGTGCTGAATTACAGATGTGAGCCCACATCCAGATCTCTTTGCACCTGTTCATTATTATCACCAAGGTACTTGATTTCTAGTTTAAAAAAAAAATATTGACTTTTTGATACTGTAACAAATACTAACATAATCAAGTTATAAACAGAAAAGGTTTATTTTGGTTCAAAATTATTTAGCTTTTTGCCTGTGATCAGTTGCTTTGGGATCTGGGGAGACCTAGCATATAATGGTAGGAAGCAGGTTGGCAGAGGAAAGCGGCTCATCCATGGCTGGGATGTGAAAAGGAAGACTTCAGGATCCTAGTCTACGCTCCCTAAGCTCCACCACTTCCCAACAGTGCCAGCACAAGGACCTGATCTTGAACACATGGGCTAGATCTAAAGTACAGCAAAATCCTTCAAGGGATTTTGTGTCAACTTGACACAAGCTGGAGTTATCACAGAGAAAGCAGCTTCAGGTGAGGAAATGCCTCGATGAGATCCAGCGGTAAGGCATGTGCAATTAGTGATCAAGGGGAGAGGGCCCCTTGTGAGTGGTACCATCTGTGGGCTGGTAGTCTTGGGTTCTATAAGAGAGCAAGCTGAGCGAGCCAGGAGAAGCAAGCCAGTAAGCAGCATTCCTCCGTGGCCTCTGCATCGGTTCCTGCTTCCTGACCTGCTTGAGTTCCAGTCCTGACTTCCTTTAGTGATGAACAGCAACGTGGAAGAGTAAGCTGAATAAACCCTTTCCTCTCCAACTTGCTTCTTGATCATGATGTTTGTGCAGGAATAGAAACCCTGACTAAGCTGGGCAGTGGTGGTGCACACCTTTAGTCCCAGCACTTGGGAGGCAGAGGCAGGCGGATTTCTGAGTTAGAGGCCAGCCTGGTCTACAAAGTTAGTTCCAGGACAGCCAGGGCTACACAGAGAAACCCTGTCTCGAAAAAAAAAAAAAAGAAACCCTGACTAAGACAGATTTCTATCTGGGGCTGGAGAGATAACTAAGTTGGCAGGGATTGCTCTGAAAGCATGAGAACCTGAGTTCAGTCCCCAGAAAACACATAATGATGTCAGTCAAGAGGATTTGCCCCTGTGCAGTTATACCTGCATAGCATCAAAGAAGTGGTTATGTGAGAGAAATGTCCCACAGGCTCAGGCATTAGACTACTTGGTTCCCAGTTGCTGGTGCTATTTGGGGACGTTTAGGAGGACGCACATCACAGGGTGAGCTTTGAGTGTTCACCCCCACTTCCAGTCCACTCTTCCTGCCTTGTGTGTTAAGATGTGATATCCAGTTTCTTACTCCTGCCACCATGCCTGTCATTTGCTGCCATGCCACAGTGAACTTATTCTTCTGGAACCATAAACAGATACAAACTTTTTTTTCTATGAGTTTCTTTGGTCGTGGTATTTTATCACCATAACTGAAAAGTAGCTAATTCAGAAGTTGGCACCAGAGAGCCGGCTGATCCTGTGAGGAACCTGACTGTGTTACATTCTGAAGGGATGTGGAAGACTTTGGAACTTGGTTGGATGCTGTAAGCAGGGCTGAAAGGGCTGTTTAGCAGAAGCCAGGGAAATCGTGGTGCTGACGGCAATGTGGACAGGAATGCTTGGTTCAAGAGAGAAAAAGAGCATTGGAAAGTTAATGTTACAGCCAAGGCATGTGAGAAGGAGATGATGTAAATTTTAAGGTGACCAGTGTCCTTAAGGAGAGGACTGAATGCACTGGAGCAAAGAGAAGGGGGCCCTCAAGAAAAGACCTCACCAGCAAGACTCCTAGGAGGCAGACTCATTTTCTGCTGCTGCTAACGTGAGTCAAGGGTTCATGGTCCATCCTTCGTCATTAGCAGTGTCATCTGCATGTTGCTGGCTTTAGAAGCATAAAGGATGTAAAGATTGAAGGACTCAGGGATTCTTCCTCCATGATTTTTGTTTGTTTTTTTGTTTGTTTGTTTGTTTGTTTGTTTCTTTCTTTCTTTCTTTCTTTCTTTCTTTCTTTCTTTCTTTCTTTCTTTCTTTCATTTTTTGGTTTTTCCAGACAGGGTTTCTCTGTATAGCCCTGGCTGTCCTGGAACTCACTCTGTAGACCAGGCTGGCCTCGAACTCAGAAATCCACCTGCCTCTGCCTCCCAAGTGCTGGGATTAAAGGCGTGTGCCACGGCTGCACAGCTTTCTTTCTTTCTTTTTTTTTTTTTAAAAACTAATTAATTTTTTGTACATGAGTACACTGTTGCTGTCTTCAGACACACCAGAAGAGGGCATCAGAACCCATTACAGATGATTGTGAGCCACCATGTGGTTGCTGGGAACTGAACTCAGGACCTCTAGAAGAGCAATTGGTTCTCTCAACCTCTGAGCCATCTCTCCAGTCCCTCCTCCATGGTTTTCAAGAACCCTCTCAGGCCAGGCTGTGTGTAGCAGGGAAGTCCTTGCTTCAAGGCTCTGAGTAAGCAAGAGACTATGAGAGGTCATTGTGTGAAGCCGTGAAAGTGAAGCCTGGGTTTCATTAAAGACTCCAAGGTGTTAGAGATGCCAGAGCGGTGAGACATCAGCCAAGGAGAGCTTTGGTTCCAGGTGAGCCGATATCCTTTTCTGGACTCGTGGGCAGCTGTGCTTACACCCGCTTATCTCCATACACAAAGACACATACATACATAACTTTAAAAAGTAAGTCTTAGCCAGGCAGTGGTGGCGCACACCTTTAATCCCAGCACTTGGGAGGCAGAGGCAGATAGATTTCTGAGTTCAAGGCCAGCCTGGTCTACAGAGTGAGTTCCAGGACAGCCAGGGCTACACAGAGAAACCCTGTCTTGAAAAAAAAAAAAAAAAGTGTCTCTTCAATTTTTTTTTTTTTTTTTTTGGTACGGTTTAAAATACATAGCTGGGCATTGGTGGCACATGCCTTTATTTTGTTTCTTCTACATTTTATTTTATTTATTTATTTATTTTAGTTTTTCAAGACAGAGAGTTTGTGGTGGTTTGAATAAAAATGGCCCCATAGACTCATGTGTGTGAATGCTTGGCCCTTAGGGAGTAGCACTATGTGTGACCTTGTTGGAGTAGATGTGGCCATGTTAGAGTAGGTGTGGCCTTGTTGGAGAAAGAGTATCACTGTGGGGGTGAGCTTAGAGGTCACAGACATGCTCAAGCTATGTCCACTGTGGAACACAGTCTCCTTCTGCTGCCTCTGGATCAAAATGTAGAATTCTCAGCTCAAGCACCATGTCTGCCTATATACCACCATGATGATGATGGACTGAATCTCTGAACTGTAAGCCAGCCCCCAATGAAATGTTTTCCTTTATAAGAGTTGCTGTGGTCATGGTGTCTCTTCAGAGCAATAAAACTCTAAGACAGTGTTTCTCTGCTATAAATTTTTTTTAAAAAAATTTATTTATTTAGGTTTTTCAAGACAGGGTTTCTCTGTATAGCTCTGGCTGCCCTGGAACTCACTCAGTAGACCAGGCTGGCCTCAAACTCAGAAATTCGCCTGCCTCTGCCTCCTGAGTGCTGGGATTAAAGGCGTGCGCCACCACTGTCCGGCTCTGCTATAAATTTTTATGTGGGCCACCACTACCCAATTGGTGTACTCCATTAGTCCCAGCACTCAGGATGCAGAGGCAGGAAGATCTCTGTGAGTTCAAGGCCAAGGCCAGCCTGGTCTACAGGGCAAGTTCCAGGGCAGCCAGGGGTTCACAGAGAAATCCTGTCTTGAAAAACACACAAACAAACAAATTCTCTATGTATGTATGTATGTGTATGTGTGTGTGTGTGTGTGTATGTGTGTGTGTGTGTGTGTATATATATATATATATATATATATATATATATATACTGAGTGCTGGAAAGGCAGCTTATTGGTTAAGAGCGCTTGCTTCTTTTGCAGAGGACTTGGGTTCAGGTCTCAGCACCTACATAATGCGTGCGCCACCACTGCCCCGCTACAATAATTTTTAAAATATTTATTTATAAAAAGATAATCTGAAACATATCTTTATGTATTCTGGGGACTAGAGCCATGGCTCAGTGGAAAGAACGCTGGCTGCTCTTTAAGAAGATCTGAGGTCAGTTCCCAGTACCCACATCAGATGGTTCACAAATACCTTCACCTCCCTCCTAGTGCTGGCACGGCACAGCAGGCATCACTGCGCCAAGCTTGTATGGTGCCAGGGATTGATCCTAAGGGCTCATATGTATGTTATGCAGGTACTCTCCCAGCTGAAAATCATCCTTCATCCCCAATATTATTATTTTTATATACAAATATATATTTATTTTAAAATAAAAAATAATATATCTTAAAGATGCTAGCTATCCTAAAAGTTTTTAGGCTAAAATTTCTAATTCCTTAGGATTAGCAGGTAGCATTTACCTATTTGATCAATTTATTGGTCATATTTTCACTTGAAATGTATTATAAGATAGGAATATGCTGGACAGTGGTGGCGCACACCTTTAATCCCTGCACTCGGGTGGCAGAGGCAGGTGGATTTCTGAGTTCGAGGCCAGCCTGGTCTACAGAGTGAGTTCCAGGACAGCCAGGGCTACACAGAGAAACCCTGTCTCGAAAAACCAAAAAAAAAAAAAAAAAAGAGAGGAATATCAGAAAATATGATAACCTCTGAGGATATTTATACAAGCACTTAGTTACCACTTTAATTGATTTTCACTGTTACTGTATCATATTTGAAACAGTGAATGACATTGTGACATTTCACGCATACACATAGCATATGTTGATCATAGTCACCCTGCACTGCTTTCTCTCGTCCCCTTTTTCTCCCCAGTCCCAGCTCTCCTCCAAAACAGTCTCCTTTATACCACGTCTTTTATTAGTCAACTTGTTTGTTGGTTCGTTCTTTCAAGACAGGGTTTCTCTGTGTAGCCCTGTCCTGGACTTGCTTTAATAGACCAGGCTGGCCTCGAACTCTCAGAGATCAGCCTGCCTCTGCCTCTCGAGTGTGGCTGCACCACCATAGCAGGCCTATTTGTCTTCTAAAAAAAAAAACACAAAAGGACTGTATCTGCATAGGAGGGAGGAAGAAGAAACTGGAGCGGGAGGAGCAGAGGAAGGAAAGCTGTAGTCAGGATATATTATTTGAGGGGGAAACCCCACCTGTTTTCATTATAAAGGGAAGAAAAGTGAAAAAATAGATAAAATAAAAATAAAACTGGGGTGGGTGGAGCGAGGGAGGGAGTTTGGGGTTGTTAGGATCTAAAATGCTGAACAGTGTCTTCTAGATGCTGGGCTGGACTCTGGGGAGACTCGGGACTTGGAGGGGAGTTCACAGACTCACAAAGGGACAACTGAGGAAACACAACGGGGGCAAGTATGTTGGATGGATGGCGGGGCTGGCTAATGAAGGTTCCTTCCAGGCAGGAACTTCAGCCAATACATCATCTTGTGAAATTCATTTGACTTGATCTATTTCAGGAATGGGCTAGGGAAGGAACTCCAAGCAGTAGACTGGTCGAAACCCAACTGCTGCTTACTGGAGCTGAGAGGCCATGGTGCTTGGGGCCCAACGTACACTGGAGAGTGCACATAGAACTTAGTTCAGACCTCATCCTTCTCCCAAGAGATCATTACTGGAGTTGTCGGGGTTGGCAAAGAGCTGTTACCAGAGTTGTAAGGTTCGGAGCCCCGCCCCAGGAGCCTTAACCTGCTCACTCACACCACAGACCTGCCCTCAGGAGACACCAGTGAAAGGCAAATAAATAAGATTTATTCGATGTAGCCACGTGGGAAGAACAATGAGGATATGTGACCCCCCCCCCCCCACGTCCATCTCTGGGGTCCTGACGTGAAGTTTAGGTTTAAATAGAAAACAAAAGGTCTGCATAAGTAAGCAGCCTGGCCAAGGCCTTGACCCATCTTCATCAGCAACATGGTCTAATGAGCCCTTAGAACTGTGGGAAATCTCTTCTGGGGAGACAAGCTCTTCCTCTGGCTGCACCAGGCCTTTTCCTTCTCCCAGCATGGGACTCCTGGGGAAATTTGCATATTCTTTTTTAAATGTAGGTTTTATTATCATTCCGGTACATGAAGGCAACTGATGAGGGCACAAAGGCTATGGAAAAGATAGTCTGTGATTCACGGTACCTAAAAGAAAATGACGTGTAACACAACCTGGAGACACACGGGAAAGTATCTGAGTCAGCCTGGAGGAGGGAGGAATGAGGAGAAGGCGGAGCAGAACTTTTACTGTGGCTTTCAGGGCTGGGAGAATCAAGGTGAACCAGTCAAGCAGGTGGAGTCGCCGTAGGCGCAGCTGCAGCTTGCTCCAGCCAGAACAGCTGTCGGCACACTCGGCTCTGTGCAGGTTAGGGACAGGGCGCCTTCCTTAAGAGCCCAATACTGGGGTGTGTGAAAGGGTCTGGGATTGGTTGTTTTGTATATGAAAGACCCCTCTGAATGCAGTCATTTGCAAATCTTTCTGGCGTTAACTGCATCTGGCTGTCTCTCCTAGGTCACCAAAGAGCCGCAGGGGCAGTTTACAACACACACAATTAGAAATAAATATTTAAAAGATTTATGAATCCTGCTTTTGGAATCAGCTTATCAATGTATGTGTACACACACACCAAAAACAAAACAACAGCAAAAACTTGTGAAGTTTTTAATGGACTGGGATATTTTTTTATTAACATTGTATTGAATGTATGCATCAATTTTAGGAGAATGACCATAAAATACCCTCACTTTTTTTTAAAATTTTTTCTTTTTTAGTTGAGGGATTCATTAAAATCTGTTAGCCGGTTGGAGGTGGTGCATGCCTTTAATCCCAGCACTATGAAGGCAGAGGCAGGAGGATCTCTGTGTGTTAGAGGCCATCCTGGTCTACAAATTGAGTACAAGAAAAACCAGGGCTGTTACACTGAGAGACCCTGTCTTGAAAAACAAAACAAACTCGGAAAAAAAAAAAAAAAAGGAAAACAAAACAAAAAGATCAAGATGCAGGCTAGCCTGTAGGGCATTTTCTTAATTAGTGGGAGGGTCCAGTTCATTGTGGGTGGGGCCACCGGGAAGGTGGTCCTGGGTTCTACAAGAAAGCAGCCTGAGCAAGCAAAGGAGAGTAAGCCAGTGAGGCACCTCCACCTCCCCACGGCCTCTGCATCCCTTTAGGCGCCTTGACTTCCTGCTCCTTGCTGCTTTTGATGATGATGTTATAAGGAACTGTGAAGAGGCAAACCCTTTCCTCTCCAAGTCACTTTTGGTTACTGTGTTTAGTCACAGCAATCAGGACCCTAAGTAAAACAAACGCCTTTGTTGGTTGTAGGGTTAAAGATCGTGCTGAGGGCGAGGAATAAGGTGGGGTAGATAGAGACTTGTCCAACCTTCAGAGAAGCCCTTGGAATCCCCAGCACTGAATAGTGCCGGTGAGAGAGCACATGGCAGGTAGCGGCTAGAGTATACAGTACTGCCTGTGCGTGCAGATGCCTACGGAGCCAGGAAGATGGTATCGGATGCCCTGGCACTCCGTTACAGGACGTCGTGCAGCTGTTGTGGGTGCCAGGAACCACACTTGGGTCCTCGTACAACTTTTAAGTGTTGAGCAATCTCTTAAGTCCCTATTTATTTTTTTGAGACAAGTTTTCACACTACATAGCCCAGGGTGACCTTCAACTCATTATGTAGCCCAAGCTAGCCTCAGGCTTTGAATTTGTGACCCTCCTGCCTCTTTGTCTGGAGAACTAGGATTACATCATATCTATTATCCACATTTTTAAAAATGTATTACTTTTTCCATGCTATAAGTCTCTTTGAACGTTGACGAACATATTTGCACAGTGTTAGGTATTCTCCTGAGTAGACGCACCATGATTTGACGTGACAACTTAAGAGCATCACAGTTGCTAGCTTTTCATTGTGGTGAACACTCTCTTCCAGATTCTTTCTTTTTTTTTTTTTTTTAGTATAGAAATAGAGTTTATTTAGGGCATGGGAAGGGGAGTTAAGAGGGTAGTAGAGGCAGAGAAAGGCAGAGAGAGGGAGAGAGTAGAGAAATAGAGGAGTGGAGGCCGGCCATGACCACGTGGAGAGAGGGGGGAAGGGAATGGGGAGAGGTGAGGGAAGTAAGAGAGAGGCAAGAGAAAGAGATCTCCAGATTATTTCTTTAGTACCAAATCCTAGAAGTACAAGGATGAGTCAAAGCATCTACACTCTTAAAGATTTTCCAAGGCATTGCCAGACTTCCTTTCAGAAATCTTACACAACACCGTGCCTAGAGCCCTGTGTGCTTCTGAGCACGGGGGCCAATGCTGGGTGTTACGCTTCTTCTCTACTTGTGCCAATCTGATAGGGGAGAAAGTTCTATTCTATGTTGCTTCAATTTGTATTTCTTCCAAGCTGACAGGTGTGGTGGGCCGACAACAGCTCACTCCCAAAGATGACAGACAGGCCCATGGCCTTATCCTGAGAGCCTAGGAATGAGGTCAAGCGGTCTTTCAAGATTTGATTCAGCTATGGATTGTAGCTCGGCAGAGAGGTGATCCTAAGTTACAGAAGTTAGCAAGGTGTGGTCCAAAGTAGAGTACCAACAGCCCTAGAAGCTAGCCAGAGGCTCACTGGAGCCCTCAGAGACCGCATGGTTCATTCAACGCATTCTTTCCTTTCTTTATTCTCCCTTCCCTTCCCTACCCTTCTCTTTCATTCCCTCCCTTCCCGTCCCTTCCTCCCCCTTGTTATCAGTACTGGAAACTGAACTCAGGATCTCACATTCCAACCAAGCTCTCTGCCATCGAGGTAACATCTTATTTCCCGGCTGCCAGCATCTTAATTTCTACCCAGTAAAGCTAATTTTGAATTTCTACAACAACAGAGAGATTGCTGTTCTCTAAGCATACTTTTTTCTTTTTAGGCCACCAAGTTTGTAGTGATTTATCACAGTAGCCGTAGGGAACTAATACAGTGAGACTTTCATGTTTATACACCACAGGAAAAGGGTTTTTAAAATAAGATTTCCACAGATTTTTCCCATACAATTATTTTAACTTAAAAAAAAAAGAAGAAAAAAGAAAAGAAAAACCTTCTGCAAAATACCACACAATAACATGAGGGAGGGTGTAGGGATCTCATGCAGCTTCTGGAGGCACTCTGACCAAATGGTGGGGGAGGCCCGGGGGAGGCTGCATGTGAGCCTCAACAACGCTCACTCTTAGCTCAGTGCTCAGTGGACACTCCCTAAGCCATCTCTGCAACTGCCACGCCTCTGTCACCTAATATTTGTTTTGTGTTCTGAGACAGGGTTTCTCTGTGTAGCCCTGGCTGTCGTGGAACTCACTGGGTAACCAGGCTGACCTCGAACTCAGAGATCTGCCTGCCTCTGCCTCCTGAGTGCTGGGATGAAAGGCATGTGCCCAACCCCTAAAATGTTTTAAAATGAAACAATGAAAGCTCTCTGTACTCAACTTTTTCTTTTTCCTTTTTTAAAAGATTTATCTTATGTATATGAGTATACTGTAGCTATCTTCAGACACACCAGAAGAGGGCATCATACCCCATTATAGATGATTGTGAGCCACCATGTGGTTGCTGGGAATTGAACTCAGGACCTCTGGAAGAACAGCCAGTGCTCCTAACCACTGAGACATCTCTCCAGCCCACTAATCTTTTTCTTACTGTCACTTCTTTACACGCATTCCTGATCCACATAAGCAGGGGCTGGACCTGCCCAGCTCCTTGCCGTGGGTGCGGTGAGAAGAAAGATGCAGATGAACTCTCTCCATCACCTTCGTAAAGCTGTAACATTGTCCCAACCTAAGACAACAAGTTGTGGTTTGCTTGCTTGATTGCCGGCTTGCTTTTAAAATAAGGGGTCTCTCCAGGCAGCCCTGGTTGTCTTGTACCTCACTGTGTAGACCAGGCTGACTTCAAACTCACGGAGATCCACCTACCTCTGCCTCCCCTCCCAGGTTTGGGATTAAAAGCACAGGCCACCATACCTGGCTTTAAGGTGTGTTTAAAACATTTAAAAATATTCTCATACTGACTTTCTAGACTGATTTTAAAATTTATATTGTCACTAATGCCCACATGGTAGATGACTCCAAGTGGCATTACTTACCCCTTCCCTAGCTGACTGTAGATATGTGAATCTATCTAGTCCCGAGGATTGAACACAGGAGTGCTAAATACACACTCTACCATCTCCACCTTTTACATGATCCTTAACTTGTGAAGGAATGAGTACATGTGGCATGGTCCACGTGTAGAAGCTAGAGGACAACTGGAAGGGGGTCTGCTCTCTACTTCCATCATGTAGGTACTGGACATAGAACTGAGAACACAGAACTTGACGGCAAGTATCTGCTGAGCCATCTTGTTAGACCCAAAATGCTTTCATGTCCGTTCCTTACCTATGAAGCGGTTAGGCAGTTTGCTTATTGTGCTTGTTGGCTATCACGGCAGTTTCATAATCAGCTTTGGGAGTTCTGGGTGATAATTTCCTCTTGAAATCAATACAGGTAAAATCCTGTCTGAATCCAAGACAGTGAGTATTGGATTTCACACCTCTTCTCCCGCTTTACAGGAAGAGTAGTCTTCAGGGTTTCAGTAGTTCCTTGCTGAGAGGAAGTGATCAAAAACATAGTTTGGGGCAGGAATGCAGCTGCTCAGCTTGTTTCGAAGTGTCAAAAAATCCGGCTGAGTAGAAGGGCTGATGGGATCCTGCACTTTGTGGAACCGCTGGCTTAGTGGTTGTACTCGGCAGATCTGCGAATCCTCAGCTTTCCCGCAGGGGGCAGTGCTGCCTGCCAGTGCGGTGGGAGCGGAGTGGGAACCCGCGCGGAGTTCTGGGGGTTGTTTGCAAAGAAAGTTAGGGGATGTGAAGGAGTGCGGGCCAGACTCTCCGGCTTAGCGGGAGGGTGCGAGAAGGACCTCCCAAGGTAGCCATGGAGTTCAGTGGAGGGGATCTGGATAAGTTCGAGGGGTAGGGTGGTCGCACAAGGAGGGGAGCTGCAGCTTCCCCGGAAGGTGCAAGCGAGCAGGACGCGAGTGTGAATGCGAGTGTGCGTGCGCGCTGCAGTTCGCCTGTTTCTGCGAGGCGCGGGTGTCAGCTTGCAGCCGGGGCTCCTCCCTCTGGCCCCCCTGCCCAGCCGGGCGGTCCCTCCCTCCTTCCCCATCGCCCCTCCCCGGCGGGCCAGGCGCTGGGACGCCCCGGCCGAGGAGGCAGCGGCGGTGGTGGCGGCTAGTTGAGGAGCCCTAGGCTCCGTGCTGTGGGACGATCCGAAGCCGAGTGTCTCTTGTCCCGGCTGGGCGGTGCTGGGCCCACTTCCCACGGAGCCACGCCCTGTCAAAACTTTGTCGCTGCAGCGGCCAGAGGATCGGAGCCGGGCCAGCGAGAGGGAGGGAGGGGCGCCGGGCCGGGCCAGGCAGGGCGCGGGTCTCGGAGTGCAGCGGCCCCGGCCCGTGGCCCCACCATGCCCCAGCTTGGTGGTGGCCGCGGTGGCGGCGCCGGCGGGGGAGGCGGTGGCTCTGGAGCCGGGGCTACCAGTGGAGGGGACGACCTCGGAGCGAACGACGAGCTGATCCCCTTCCAGGATGAGGGGGGCGAAGAGCAAGAGCCAAGCAGCGACAGCGCTTCGGCGCAGAGGGATCTGGATGAGGTCAAGTCGTCCCTGGTCAACGAATCGGAGAATCAGAGCAGTAGCTCGGACTCCGAGGTAAAGGGATTCCTAGGGTCAGCCCCTGGGGGACCTGGGTCCCGCTCCCGCTCACCCGCCCTCGCCTTTGTGTCTCCTCCACAGGCGGAGAGACGCCCGCAGCCCGCCCGGGACGCTTTCCAGAAGCCGCGCGACTATTTCGCCGAAGGTAAGTGCCTTCTCCGTCAGTCTCCACTCTCTGGCCATCAGCGATTGGCCATACGGGTCTCCATGGTCCGGGTGGCAGAGCCCCTGCTCTCCTCCCATCGATGCAGCAGCCACTCTGGGGTTCACTCTAGGGGCGCTCGGGTTCCAGATTCCCGCCCCGAGCTCCAGATAGCTACTCTGTCTGGGGGACCCCTGACCTCACTGTACTTTGGTTTTGTCCTCAGTGAGAAGGCCCCAGGACGGCGCTTTCTTTAAGGGACCTGCGTACCCTGGGTACCCCTTCCTGATGATTCCAGACCTGAGCAGCCCATACCTCTCCAATGGACCCCTGTCTCCTGGTGGAGCGCGCACCGTAAGTGTCAGTCCCGCTGTGCGGAGACCGGTGGGCGTCGGGCCCGGCGGGATGCGCCCCCGGACTCGTCCGTGGTGTGGGGGATGGGGCCTCCTGCCTGAGCCGATCCTGGGCCGAACTTGTTTGCAGAGTTAAACTCCCCTGTGGCGGCCTAGTATGAGTCTGCTTTGGCCTTTAACGGGATGAAAGTAAAGTTCTTTTAACTTCTCGCCTTTGGGAGATTGCGGCCTGGTGGGTCCTCCCAGCCTACCAAATTCCTTGCTCCTACCAAAGGAAAACTTGGATTTGTGCCTGCCTTTGGAGGTGGGGGTGTGTGATGGGGGGGGGGTGTCTCGCTTTCCTTCCTGGAGATTGGTCAGCTTTCCCCTTGGCAAGGGGGAAAGTTGGGCAAGGGCCTGGAGGATCCTGACTTGAGATGTCCTCTGACCTGCGGGTTCCTCGGGCTGTTGTGAGCTGTACAAACTCCTTATTTTGTGTGTATTATTCACGAACCACCCCCAATCCTCACACCAGGGCTTCAATTTTTCTGCAGAACTCTGGATTTTAAACTCCTCTGAGATGGTTTGGAGGGCGACCCAAGGCATTCTTACTTGGCTTTTTCCCCCTTTTGTTGCGGGCTTTTCTCATTTAAAGCAAGCGCTGCGACACTTTAAACCTGTTAATGGGAGCGCATTGTGTGCTGTGTGCCTGGCATTTAGAGCGGTGATTAAGCAAATTGACCCAGCCCCAGACAAAGTGCAAATGAGGGCGGATTCCTTCACCCCTCTCCAGCTCGGAGCTCCCACCTCTCTCCCCTGCGAAAAGAGGGGTGCAGTTCGGGGTTGGCCTGGCCTTCGAGCCAACCAAGTTTCCTGTGCTGATGCTGGGTTGGATGGTAGATCCTGGGTGCACATCCTCCTGCTGTGCAGCCGCTTGCTCGTCACTCTGCCTCGTACAGAGCTTTCCAGAGTTGGTTGGTTCATTCTCCCTATTGGGCTATGTATGGTGTGTCTACTCCTCAGGAGTGCACCCTGAGGGAACTAAGCTCGAATAAAAGTTCATCTTAAATATGATTTTACTCAAGGGCTGCCATGGAAGGCCTGGGTGCTGAATGGGTCGTTCCTGCTGTCATTTCAGGCCCTTACTTGGTGGAGCCGGATGGCCTCCACAGTTCATGCGGGGTGTGTGTGTGTGTGTGTGTGTGTGTGTGTGTGTGTGTGTGTGTGTGTGTACACTTGGGTGTATCTGAGGCTTATGCCAGGGTTAGTACCTCCGTGGAGGTCAGAAGATAACCTTTGGTAGTCAGTTGAATTCTCTTCTACCATGTGAGTTCCCATGATGCAACTGGAGTCGTCAGATTTGGCTGGCCAGTGCCTTTACCCACGGAGCCATCTGGCTTCCACACTCACCTCTTAGCCCACTGGCCTGGGGACTTTGATTCCCATCTCACCCCCATGCCTGTATCTTATCTCCCTGATGAATTGGCTTAAAAACATAGTTTCAGCTTCCTAGGTGTTTTGGTGCTTCTCACATGCTGCCCTGCTCAGTTACAAAGTTCACTGTTGTAGCAGGAAAGTTTCTAGTTTGACACTATCCTAGAGCAGCATGACCAGTAAGCAGAGCAGGTTAGGACCCATTTAAGCACTTGTTTGGACTATATGGCTGAAATTATTATTTTCTTTTTGATGATCATATCTATATAGTTAATATGATTTTCCTGGGACACAAGTGGCCATCCAGGCAAAATTGGACCTCTGCTGTTTCTCAGTGAAGTAGATAGTTGAGGGATAAGGCAGGAATTGGTAGGTTGGAAGAAGATTCTTGGATTTATATGATTTTGCTTCCTAGGTCTTGTTGCTTCTCCTTTAAATGATTCATCTGTAAGCTTTATTGTTTTAGGTCTATATGTATAAAAGTGGGGGATACCATTTCTCAGCTGTTCTGGATTTCTGGATATAACAAAACTAGAAGTCAAAGTGGATGCTGGCTGCAGTGTTTTTGAGTTATTTATGGACCTTTGGCATTGCATACAGGAGGCTAAAGCACTCAGCACTGGCATCTCTGCGCTTGGACAGTGGGTACTTGCCAGTCTTGTAGTCAGGCTGTCTTTTTCCATGGGTCGTCTCCTCTGCTTTCTACTATGGCTTTGTTGTGATGCTAGGAAATGGTCTCTTCCTGAGCCTCTTTGGGCTAAGGGACAAGTTCTAAGACAGGGTCTCATTATACAGTCCAGGCTGGCCTTGAACCTGGATCCTCTCATCCAAGGAAGATTAGTCTCTTGAGTACTAGGTTTACAGATGTGTCACTCTGAGTGTGCTTCTCTTTCAAGCCCCCTGGGGAACCTGAGGCTTGTAGAGAAGGGAATAACTGCCGCCCTTTGTACTATTCCTAGTACTTGGAAACATGGGATAAGCTCTCACTGTGTAGTCCTGGCTAATCTAGAACTTGCTATACAGACCAGGCTAGCCCTGAACTGCTTGGATCCTCTTATGATATCACAGGCATAAGCCACCACGCTCTGACTATATCTTCATTCTAGAGGAGACTTTGCAGGTTTACAAGACTATTGTGAAATTGTTGACTACAATTTTGCTAAGAAAATGTAAATTAAGCCACACAGGGTGGCACTTGCTAGTAATCCCAGAACTAAAGACTCAGACAGGAGGATCATTGCAAGTCTGAGGACAGCCTGGGCTACCTAGGAAGAGCCTGTCCCCAAAACAAATACAAACAAAATAAAGTGGATGTCAAATATATATATCTCGTTTGGTAGAGAAGAGCCAAATCGACAGTATTGGCCGTGGTTCTGCAAGACAGCTTGATGCTGATGGAGTGTTTGTGAGCACAGTGTGGATGCTGTTAGCATCTAGGGAAAGGTGCTGAGCATGGTGTGTGGGGTCATTACCCTGAAACCCGCATCTCTGTCAGGCTGTCCAGATCACTTCTGTGTGAAACAGTCCTGGGCTTTAAGTGTGTGCTGACCTGTGTATTCTATAGTGGACTTTCTGAGGACTGCTGACCTCCTGTTCCTCCAGACAAACAAATCTCTGAGCACGCATAGGAGGTTGTCTTGGGGAATTTAAGTAACAATCAAGGAAAACCTATCCTCTATTTTTAAAAATGATTCATACACTTTGTTACATTTAATTTATTAATTTGGGGGGGTACCCTGTTAGGATGATGTGGGAGTCAGTTCCCTCTTAACCACGTGGGTCCTGGGAATCAAACTTAGGTCAGGAGGCTTGGCAGCAGACGCCTTTACCCGCTGAGCCATCTAGCCAATCTAAAACCTTTTTTTTTCCTTTCGCAGATCAGTCTAAACATGCTGTTTTTGGTAAAATTCTTTTAAGTCATTTCATCTAAATATAACTTCTGTTCCATTTTTGCTAAATATAACTCTTGAGTTTAATGAGGGCTTTTTGTATAGAGTGGGCTGTTGGGAGTGCCCTGCTTGTGTTACTGAAAGTTTGGCACTTGGATTGCTGGGGTGACGTTTGGTTTTAAGCTCTGAGGTGGGATTGAGTCCTGTCAGACTTGTCTTTAGGTAGGTGGATCTGGCAGGGACTATCTATCTGAGTTGCCTTGTTATAGTTTTAGAAGCCTATGGCTAACCTTCATTCTCCATTGCTCTCATTTCTAGGACTTCTCAAGGAAAAGGCAGTCTGATGCTTACATGTACACATATACCCATCCAGCCAAATACACATGTGCACACACATGTGTGACCATTAACAGCATTTCTGCCTTAACAGTAAACTGACAGAATTGCGGTATTTGTTGGTTTGCGCATGGTTGTTTTGCCTGTGTGTATGTCCGTGCACCATGTATGGGCAATGCTCTCAGATCTCTTAGAACTGGAGTCACAGATGGTTGTGAGCCACTGTGTGGGTGCTGGGAATGGAACCCGGGTCCCATGTAAGAGCAGCCGGTGCTTTTAACCCCTGAGCCATCTCTCCAGCCTACCAGCTTGAAACGTTAACCAGTAGAACTGTGGAATGAAAATACACAGCTCACCGGAAACCTTCTGTAGTGAGAAGCTTGCACTCAGTTCTTCTGGACGATGCCTTTCATTGGCTACGCTGGAGATACTTAAGAGTCAGCTGTAACTTGGCTTCTTAGTCCTAAGTGTGCTGACTGCTTATCCTGGACAGTGCTAAGGGACTGTGGGACGTAAGATGCATTAGGCCAGATCTTTTCCCTAAAAGATGCAAAACTTGAGTTAGGAAATAGTGACATTGGCACTTTACAAGGGGGTCTATGTTAAGAATTAAGAAGCACTGGAGAGGCGCTTTTTAGATAAGAAGTTTGGAAAAATTGCTTTGAATTAGTGTGTTTCAAGGAAGGCCAATGAAGGAGGTAACGTTAAACTAGTCCTTGGAACTCACGCGTTGTTGTTGTTGTTGTTGTGGTTGTGGTTGTGGTTGATATTTGTGTGGGGCTGGCTTGGGGAGGGCAGTGTCTTGTAGTTCTAGTTGGGCTCACTCTAGACTTTCCTCAAACTCAAGCCCAAACCATTCTGCCTCAGCCTCCTGAGTGCTGGGTACAGGCATGGGCTACCATGACCAGCTCGTTTTAGTTCAAAGTGATTCTTGTTAATTATAAAAAAATTTAAATAACTTGGTGTATTTACTTATGATCCTGAGATAGAAGCCAGGGAGACCAAACACAAGGAGAGAGAAATCCATAGCAGTAATAGAACTTACTCTGTTCTAGTTGCCTAGGGTGATTAGGGGCACATTAATGCTTGAATGCTAAGAAAGAAATCTGTTCTTACTCAAGAGACAGCAGACAGCCCTCAAGTTACTCCAAGGGCTGAGGATGTGCCTGTTGATAGAGAAGTTGTCTAACGTCCTTGAGGCCCTGGGTTCCGGTTCCAGCAACACAAAGTTACATCAAAATAGTGTGACTTATGTACCTCCTACCCCTGCTTACCAAGATGAAGCGATTGAAGGGCAGGAAGGAGCTAGACTGTGGAGGAGACTCACTGGAGCCAGGCTGAGGGGAAAGGGCTTGTCAGAGGACAGAAAGGTTGAGTGTGAGGAAGGAGGTGTGGTACCCAGATGGCTTTGGTAGCTGCTGTCACAGTTCACTGCTGGGGTCTGAGCCTGGGTGAATTGGGAAATTACTTCAGCAGGTGGGATACTGGCCTTCTCTCTTTGCCGTCCTGGTGCAAACAGGCTGTGAGAGGCTCTCGTTAGGAGGAACTGGTTGGTGTCGGAGGAGAGACGCAGTGGGTTCGTGGGGATGTTTTGAGGAAAGAGGGAAGGGTGTGGGAGAAGAGGGGAAGGCACTGAGGGGATCTCTCTGGCAAGGGACCGTGAATACCCGGAAAGGGAAGGGAAGGCTGTATCTCCCACACTTCACTTTCTTTTTATTTTTTTTTAAGGTTTATTTTTACGTGTATGGATGTTTTACTTGCTTGTATGCAGGTGTACCGTGTGCATGTCCAGTACCCTGGAAGTTCAGAAGAGGGTCCCTTGGGACTGGAGTTAACAGTTGTTTGTAAGCTATCACATATGTGCTGGGAAGCAAACCCAGGAAGAGCAGCCAGTGCTCGAAAGTGCTGAGCCATCTCTCCAGTCCCATATTTCACTTTCTACCTAGGGTTACCTGAAAGATGATGGAAACACAGGCTTTAGTCTACCCATTGAAGAAGCCTGACTGTAGAGGAGGAGGGATGGGTAGAGCTACAGTCTACCTCATACTGGACAAAGCGTGGAGGATGCTGGGACAGAGCTTGTTTGTGCATAGTCTGACAGGGCTCAAGATGAGTGGGGGAGAAAAGGAGATGAGAACTTTGGCAGGGAGGTGAGTTTCTTCCCTCATCAATGGCAGATGCCCTTTGTAGGCATCCCTCAGTTTTACAGACCAGTTCAACCCAGAGATGAGGATGTAGAAAAACGCAGAGATGGCCTTGATAGACATCAGGGTGAGTCTTGCACATCTTGCACTGCATGGCTGGTTGGACTTTTCCAAAAAGATTTATCTTAGTTTTAAATACGTGTATGTGTGCATATGACTGCAGGTGCCCAGAGAGGTCAGACGTGTCGGTCCCTCCCACATCTGGAGTTGTAGGAGGTCGGGACCAGTCCAACATGGGTGCCAGAAACAAACTTGCCCTCTGCAGGAGCAGCAAGTGTTCTTAATCTCATCGCTCTAGTCCCTGGCTGGCTTTTTTATACTCAGTAAAGTCAAGGGAGATTTAACTGCAGGGCGGGTGCTAGAATTCAGTTGACCTTTATTCTTTTAATAATATTTTATATTATTATTGTTGCACACATGCTGCAAATCAATCTCTGGAAATTTTTTCTAAGGTAAAATGAACACATCTGCTATTACACTAAAACTTTTAAAAATTAGTATGGCCTGTATGCACAAGGTGTGGGGAGTGGAAATTGCCCCAGTGTGTACATGGAAGTCAGAGGACAGCTTTACATACGTGGTTCTTTTCCACCTTTACGTGGGTTTGAACTCAGATCATCAGCCTTCGAAGCAAGCACTGTTGCTCTCTATGGCACCTCGCAGGCCCCCATGGCTAGCCTTTCTGACTCTCTTGCTTCTACCTCTGGAATGTTGGGATTCCGAATGCTACTAGCCTGGTTTATGGCATGCTGTGATGAACTCAGGGCTTCATTCATGGTGGACATTCATTCATTCTGTCCTCTAAACTGGATCAGATTTAGGGATGAATGCAAAATGTTCACTTCCCAAAACCTTGCCGGTGGCAATGAACAGGCACAAAGGGAGGGGAAGGGACTCAACCTTTTCTCTGGCTGCCCAGGGAACATCTTCCCAGGCACTGGCTTTCTTCCTGTAATGCATCAAGTAACAAAAGCTATCTTTTTTTTTTTTTGGTTTTTTGAGACAGGGTTTCTCTGTATAACCCTGACTGTCCTGGAACTCACTCTGTAGACCAGGCTGGCCTTGAACTCAGAAATCCATCTATGCCTCCCGAGTGCTGGGATTAAAGGTGTGCGCCACCACAGCCCGGCTTCTTTTAATTTTTTGATTTTTTTTTTTTTTTAATGTATATGAATGTATGTGTGCACCATGTGTGTGCAGTGCCTGTAGAAGCCAGAAGAGGGTGTCAGGTCTCCTGGGACTGGAGTTACAGATGGTTGTGGGTGTGGATGCTGGGAATTGAACCCAGGTCCTCTACCATGAGCAGCCTGTGCTTTTAGCCACTGGGCCATCTCTCCAGTCTCAAATTTCCACCCTCAAAGTAACAAACAAACAAACAAACAAACAAATAAATGCCAAAAAACCATCTGTCCTGATACTTCATTGCTGGCAAATGGTTGGCTCTTCTTGAAAGGGTATAAACAATCTTACCCTATTTGGGAAGCACTTGGCAGTGGCTACTAAAATATCAGTGTTTTTCATAGTTTCTGACCCAGTAGGAAGTAGGTACTTGTTAATCCCATTCTGCGGCTGTGCAAACAGACTTCTAGAGGTCAAGTGTGTCATACAAGACCACACCACTGGCCATTTCGAGCACCAGGATTTGAACTTGGTTGGGTCCAAAGTCCAGAGGTTTTTCCTTTCTCCTCATGACACACAAACCTGGTATCACTGGCCCTCTCTGGAAAAGGGCGCTGGCTTGCTTCTCAGTGCAGAAATTCTGATATGACTATCAGCTCGGGTTGAGACGGGGTAGACTCGGGTCAGCCTTACAAACAGGCACTGGGCATATATATCCCTTGTCTAGTCAGCAGTGAGTAAGTCTGTGACTGGAAGCCGTCTGACCAGGACTTTGCTGCCGTGGGGTCAGTAACCTTTAACCTGCTGCCCAGGGACTTCTCCACCTGCGGAAAAAGCCATTATCTCCTGACATAAGGAACCTGGAGACCACTTTCTCCTTGTTGAAATCAGTGAGGGTCGGAAGTGCGCGCAGGTGTGTCTTTGGCTTGGCGGAGCCTGGGAGGAGGAAGCCTTCCTGCCTTCTGTGCAGTATGGATTACAGTATGGTTGGCTTAACAAACCAAGCCCCGAGAAGCCAAGCATGAACACAGTGCTTCCTTACGGTGCTCTTTATAAAATGCTTGGATAAGTCCCTTGCTTCTGCCCAAATAAACCACCAGTCTGCGTATCTATGACAGACTATTACAGCACCAATTAATTATTAAATAGGTACTGGGTATTTACACAGTGATTATTTTAGGGCTCACAGAAGGGACATGGGTGTCTTTCTATGTGTGTGTTACGGTTTGAAATTAGAAATAATGAAGTTCAATTTCTTTTAAAGATTAGTGTAGTTTAGTTTGTTATTTTATGTATGTGTGTCTATGTGAATGTATTATGCCACGTATGTGCAGGGGGTTAGGAGGAGGGTGTTAGATTTCCTGGAACCGGTGGCCGTTAAAGGCAGTTGTAAAATGTTGGATGTGGATGGTGGATCTGGCGCTTGGTTCCTCTGGAAGAGCAGGAAGAACTATCAACCAATGCTGAGAGTCCCAGGCCCCCGAAGTTCAGCATTTTTTGCCTCTACTTTTCAGACCACCGGCAGGCAGTCTCCTTGACAGCCACAAGGCCACGGGAAGATTGTAACTGAATTACTGTTTGTTCATAGAACTTGGGGTTTCTTATGACGTTAAACACCTGAGAGATGCAAGGCACCAAAGCTTTTTGTTTGTTTGTTTCTACTTTTCCAAACAGAGTGTCTCTGTGTAATAGCCTGGCCATCCTAGAACTCCATCTGTAGACCAGGCTAGCCTTGAACTCAGAGATATGCCTTGCTTCTTACTTCTGAGTACTAGGATTAAAGACAAGTGCCACCACATCCTGAACTTTAGTGAGGTTAAGTATCTTGGATCCCTTAAGGTTGAATGGAGCCAGGACTTGCAGAACCGACTGCAGGAAACATGTGAAAAGCCGGCAAGCAGAGGTAGGCGGATCTCTGTGAGTTCCAGGCCACCTGGGGCTACATAGAGAGACCTTGTCTCAAAAAAGAAAGGAAGGAAGGAAGGAAGGAAGGAAGGAAGGAAGGAAGGAAGGAAGGAAGGAAGGAAGGAAGGAAGGAAGAAGGAAAGAAAGAAAAGAGAGGTGAATCTGAAGGAGAGAAAGGAATACACAAGAGGTAGGAATGAGCAGTGTGCAAATCAGATCAATTTACAAGTCCAGATGTGTTAGCCATAGTGAGTAAGCTCAGGTGATTATTGACCTGCCTAAAGCAAACAGTTAGAAGTGAATGAATAGACACAAGACTGGAATCATGTCACTGGAATGTGACCCTCTGCCACAGGGAGACATACACCAGAGACAGTGCACCACAAAATACTTCTGTATTTAAACTGTATCACCACACATGGCAACACAACTATTTAAATATCAGGGGTTTTTTGTTGTTGTTGTTGTTTTTTAAAGATAACGTAGCCCTGTAGGTGCCTTCAGTGTTTCTGGGATCAGTTAGAACTCTCCCCACAGTGAACTCCTGGGGAACTGACAGCACAATTGCCTGATTATCCTCCAGGAAGCAGTGACCTGGAGCCCCGGAGCTAGCAGAAGCCTTGAGGGGAGGGGAGGGACCTGGTTCCCGGAGGCTGCAGTTTTCCCCAAGGAAAAGTCAACCAAAAAAAAAGAAAAAAGTGAAGACTCCATTTGGAGCAAAAGTTAAAGAAACCTCGCCTCTGCATCCTTTCTCTGCAGTGGTATTTCTGTCCCTTTTCTTCAGGCACGTTGACTGAGACAGGGCGTCACTCTATAGCTCTGGTTAGCTTGAAACTCTGTGTAGACCAAGTTGGCTTCGAACTCACAGAGAGCCACCTGTTTCTGCTTTCCGAGTGCTAGGATTAAGTTGGCCCACAGGATCCGTGCTCAATTTTCTGGGTAGTTAGAGTCCTCAAGCCGGTCTAGGTACAGCCTCAGAGATAGTGTAATTGCTGCCTTAATCTTTATTCTGTGCTCTGTACTCCATTTAATCTGTCTTCATCTGTTGACCTAGCCTGCTGCGCACTTCCTACTTCAGACCAGCCCTGCTTTATGTCTGTGAGCATTCGTGTGTTGTGTAAATTAAATGTGGTTGCCTTTTTTTTTTCTTTTGGATTATTTATTTTTGTTGATGCAGGTGTTTTGCTTGCATGCATGTCTTTGTGAGTGAGTGCATTGGATCCCCTAGAGCTGGAGTTACAGGCAGTTGTGAGCTGCCATGTGGGTGCTGGGAATTGAACCCAGGTCCTCTGCTAGAGCCGTTGTCTCTCCAGGCTCCCCGAGTTTTCTAACTGTTTATCTTCTTAAACTGTTTTCTAAGTGGGGTGCTGTAGAGGAGAGCTCTGGTGGGAGTGTTTCACTGTGAAATGGAAACACTTTGCACTTCTATTAATGTTTTCCAGCCTCAGTGTTTGTGTTATGATATGCTCGTCAGGGAATGACCATCCCGTCAAGGCTTTGCAGTGGGAGAGGCTCATCCTCACAGAGGGGTTCCCAGATAAGTCTCTGGCGTACGGGGAGGGGCTGAGATAGACTCTATCCACTGACCAGCATTGTGCTTGCCTGCAAACTAGATGACCTGAGTTGGATCCACAAAACCCAAGTAAAAAAGTCTGAGGCAGTAGTAATCCCAGCACTCCTACAGGGGGATGGGAGGCTGAGACTGGAAGTTCAGTTAGCCAGTTTGCAGTCACAGGAACAGTAAGAGAGGCGCTGCTTCCAAGAAGGTGGAAGGAGAGAACGAACCTATTCTGAAAGCTGTCCTCAGACCTCCACATGTACACCCGCCCACAGTCAAGCACGCGCGCGCGCACACACACACACACACACACACACACACACACACACACACACACGCAGAGAGAAAGAGAAAGAGAGACAGAGAGAGAGACAGACAGACAGACATGTATTGGGGGATGGGGAACACAGCAGATGTAGCTCTATGGGAGAGTGCTTTCCCTGCATGCTCAAGGCCCTGGGTTCAATCTCAGCTCCATCAGAAAACAAAACAAAACATTGTAGCTGGGGTAGCGCTGGTGCTTGCATGAACTCTGGAGGCAGAGGCAGGTGGATCTCTGTGAGTTTGAGGATAGCCTGATCTACAGAGTGAGTTCCAGGACAGCTGGGCCTACACAGAGAAACCCTGTCTCAAAAAACAAAAGGAAATAAAGCAAAATTGGAATACCTACTGTTGACTAGAATGTTTAAAAGAGGAAGAAGAGCCTTCTGGGTCTAAGAGGGGCTCCATGTCAGGCTGTGATGGATTGTCACGGGCTTTCGTTCTCTGCCACTCTAGAGCAACTCTCTCTCTGGTCTACTTGTCACCCTCATACTCTGGTTTATTCTTTTCTTTCTGGTGAGTGATTCAGTCTGTCACTGGTTTAGAATCATGTCTGCCAGGGAGCTGGGCACGGAGGCGCATCCCCCTAAGGAGGGCTGATGTAGGAAGACTAAGAGTCAGAGCCCACCCTGTCTCAGATCGCCCCCACTTCCAAGTTTGTTTGCCAAGTTTCACCAAGAATTTTACTATAACACTTTGTTTTTACTGCCCCTGCCCCCCACGAATGAGTATCTTATGGGGAAACACTTAAGAGACCGGTTTTAGCAGCCCCCTGGGATTCCTGCCTGAGTGATTACCCCTGTGATGATGGTCAAACAAATGGTCCAGTTTCTAAACCTTGACACTGTAGGAGGTACAGTGATTTCTCTGGGCACTGATGTATTTGTGAATCCTAAGTAAAATGAAAAACAAGGTGTTTGGTGGTCTGTCCTAAAGGGGGAAAAAACAAGGCAGGGCAATAGTGCAGGCCTTGCCCGGTGTACATACAGAGACCTGAGTTTGATCCCCAGCATTGCAGAAAAAAGGGGCGGGCAAGCCCAGCCTCTCTGTAGCTCTGTAGTCTTTATTGTGTCTGCCCCGGAGTGGGCTTATCAAGGAATGATATCACAGTGACTGGGGAGGTGGGTTTTCCTAGAGAGATATTTGACTAGCAAAGGCGATGTTCTAGTCAGCATTCAACATAGGATGTAAAGAACTTACTAGCTGGAATCTGGGGTGGTTTTGTTGTTGTTTTGTTTTTTTATCTCACTCCTGTAGAATTTGTCCTAGACTGATATTCATTTTGTTATTATGGGGAGGTGGGGGCAGGATCTTGCTTTTGTAGCCCATTCAGGCCTAGAACACAATCCGTTTGGGTCCTGATCTTAGATATTGACTGGTATTACAAGCTTGTGCTCCATTACGAAGCTCTGGACTCACGTGTGTGTGTGTGCGTGCGTGTGTGTGTGTGTGTGTGTGTGTGTGTATGTGTGTGTGTGTATGTGTGTGTGTGTATGTATGTATGTATGTATGTATGTATCTGTGTATGTATGAATGAATGTATGTACTCACTTACCTGTTTGTTTGTTTATGAGGTGGATTCTTGCTATGAGGCCCCAGGTGGCCTAGAACTCACAATCCTGCTTTAGCTTCCTAAACATCAGAATTACAGGTAGACTAAATTTGGATTCTCTAAAACTTTTTAATTACGTTTCTTGACTTTATGTGTGTACCCCAGCACAGGTGAAGGTGAGAGGATAACTTGTGCGAGTCCGTTTACCTCTTCCGCCAGGGGCTGGACTCAGGTCCTTGGGCTTGGCAGCTCATGCCCTTGCTATATTGAGCCACCTCAGTAGCCTAGGTTCTCCCCAACCCCCCTTGTTTTCAAGACAGGGTTTCTCTGTGTACTCTAGCTGTCCTGGAACTCACTTCAGTTCAGCTGGCCTCCAACTCAAAGATCTACCTGCTTCTGCTTGTTTCTCAAGCACTACATTGACCTACATCCAACCAGGCATTCCTCCTCCTTCCCCTCCTCCTCCTCTTTCTTTTCTCCTACGGATTATTCAGGTGAAACATTTGATTTGTTTGGTTTGCTTCAGTGCCTCAATATGTATCTCTAGCTAGGACAGACAGGCTATGTAGACCAGAGTGGCCACCAACACAGAGATCCTCCTGCTGGGATCAAGGCATGCAGCACCACATGTGCAGGACCAGACCTAGCAAGGCAGAGGTCTTCCCCAGCACCAGCATCTTCTTTTCAGGTTATATGCTTTGTCGTCAAGGAGATGCTCACAGGCTGCTGCCCCTCTCTGGTGTTAGCACATCTACTTCTCTTACTCCTTTAGTCATTCCAGATGTCTGCAGGCTGTACTAGTCCTTCTTCATTCATTAGTTGTATTTCTTAAAAATGAAAGTATCTGGCATCAACTATCTCGTTCCTTTAGATCAAAGAGTGGTAAATGAACATCTACAGATTAAACCCGTCCTGCCACTTTTTTTTTTTTTTTTTTTTTCCGAGACAGGGTTTCTCTGTGTAGCCCTGGCTGTCCTGGAACTCACTCTGTAGACCAGGCTGGCCTCGAACTCAGAAATCTACCTGCCTCTGCCTCCCAAGTGCTGGGATTAAAGGCGTGCGCCACCATTGCCCGGCCCATCCTGCCACTTTTATAAGTAAAGTTTTATTAGAACACAGCTATGTTCATTCATATGCACAGTTAGGGCATGATAAGGGACCTAGTCTCCTAGGTGAGATGGAGGCCCTATTGGCTTACAGAGTTAGAAGATCTACTGACCAGCTTTTTACAGAGTAAACAGACCTTTTCTGTGGATCAATCATGATTTCAATGCTTGACTCTTTACCTTACTGTTTCTAGTTAATGTCTCCTGTCCTATGAAGTTTAATAATATACAGTGAACTTACAGATTTAACCCACTCACTGTCCTCCATTCTGTTTGCAAATGCTACCCCTGTTGATACTCAAATTGTCTCATCTTTATCCAGTTGGTGCTTCCTCTAATTGGCTGCTGAGTTCTTTGGACAAGTCAGGGCATAGCAGGGCATTCCAGGTCTGCCCTATCCGTTCCTGCCCCAGACCTGGAGCTAGTCATTTCTAGAAGGAGTTGGCTTCTTTTAATGGGAACAGGTATTTAGAAACCTCCGTGTAAATACTAAAGTACACATCTAAAGTACACAAGGGCACCAAACAATACCATGGAGATTAGAAGAGAATAAAATATGCCCACTGAATTTTAAAAACATCTATTAAGAATGTCCTTGCTCTAAAATTATTTTCAGTATATTCTTGGAGAGAGGGTCTCACTGCAGCCCTGGCTGGCCTAGAACTTGCTGTGTAGAACAAGCTGATCTCCAACTCAGAAGTCAGTCTGCCTCTGTCTCTTAGGACTGCATGGATTAAAGGCGTGCAGCACATGTGGGGTTTCAATACACGCCCAATGCTGAGTCATATTCTCTATTTACTTAATAATTGTAATTGGACTCGGCAATTGTTTTGTAAGTAAAGTCTCGTACTTATATTTTGTTCTTCCAATTGAAAAAATTCACATATATACCTGCCAACTGGTAGCATTTCAACAATTACTGGATGTGACTGGAGAGATGGCTCAACTAGCAAAGTGCTCATGTAGAGGACTCATGTTTGGTTGCCAGCACCCATTTCCAGTGGTTCTCAATGCCCATAGCTTCACCTCCATACATCCCCTCTTCTGGACTCCAGGCGTACACACTCACACATGTGCATACCTACATAGTCACATACACATGCGTGCAATTAAAAATAGATAGAATATAAAGGAAAAAGCTCACCGGAGGGCTTTCATTCCTCTCCCATACAGTGTCCATGTGGCTTTGAGGGGGCACATACAGGTAATGAGAGTAGATCCAATATCTGCTTCTAACATCACCACACTGACTACAAACACTTGTCAGCTTCTAAGGACATCTGCTCATGGATCAGGTGGACATTCAGATATTACTAAGACTGAAACCACAGCTCAGCAACAGCTTCTACTTCGTGCTGAGCCCGAGGCAGGAGGACCCATTCGGTGGCTGCACAGATTGCATAGGTGTCAAGGTGAACTCCATCAACCGTGACAGTCATGAATGTCAGGATCTCACTGGCTCTTTTTTTGAGACAGGCTCTCACTACATAGCTCTGTCTGTCTTGTAATTCACTATGTATGTAGACCAGGCTGCCTCGAATTCACCGATCCCCCTGCCTCTGCCTTTGGAGTGGTGGGATTAAAAGTAAGCATCGCCATGCTTGGCCATGGAATACGTAATTTCCGTTTTCCATTCGTGTGTGTGGTGTGTACGTTTGCATGTTTCTGGGCACGCGTATGTATGTGTGAGTGTGCATATATGTACATATGCACATGCATATGGGAGTCTGAAGCTGAAAGTCAGGAACCATCCTTTCTGTGTCTTTCACAATATTCTTTAAGGCAAGGTCTCTCAATGCCCTCCAATATGGAGGACCTCTTGTCTCTGTCTTTCTCTCTTTCTCTCTTTCTCTCTTTCTCTCTTTCTCTCTTTCTTTCTTTCTTTCTTTCTTTCTTTCTTTCTTTCTTTCTTTCTTTCTTTCTTTCTTTCAGTTTTTCTGAGACAGGGTTTCTCTATATATCCTTGGCTGTCTGGCTATCCTAGAACTCGCTCTGTAGACCAGGCTAG
Organism: Uromys caudimaculatus; assembly: GCA_028551405.1. Taxonomy (NCBI): domain Eukaryota; kingdom Metazoa; phylum Chordata; class Mammalia; order Rodentia; family Muridae; genus Uromys; species Uromys caudimaculatus. The sequence goes on along the minus strand of CM052700.1, from coordinate 68,376,519 downwards.
CCTCCAACTCATTGTGTCTCTACTTTTAAAGGCTGGATTACAGGGCTGCCACATTTACCTGACATTTATGTGGGTTCTAGAGTTCCAAACTCTGGTCCTCCTGCTTGTGGACAAGTGCCTTAATCACTGAGCTGTCTGTGAAGCCCCCATTTTATGTTTGTCGGAATGGGTTTCATATAGTCCCAGGCTAGCCCCCAGCTTGCTATGTAGCTGAGGATGACCTTAAACTCCGATCCTTCTGCCTTTGCTTCCTGAATGCCTGGGTTACAGGCCTGAACCTCGTTGCCCAGTTTATGTGGTGCTGCGGATCAACCCAGGGTTTTGCGCATGCCTGGCAAGTTATGTACCAGCCTATTACTTTAATTACATTTTTCTTGCTAGGGATCAAACATAGGTCCTCATGAATGCCAGACAAGTGATCCACCACTCAGTGATTATCTTTAGCCCCTTATGCTTAATTTTGGGCTGCCAGTTTTCTTGAGTTTATAGTCCAAAGGACCCTGGCTATTAAATTTTGATTTTGATCAGTGTGACTCTGAGACACTGCCTCAAATATAAAATCTGCCTACATGTGTGAATACTTGATATTGTTTATTTCTATTTCTCTCTATGCACAGTAAGTAATAAAATAAATTCAAAGACCTGCCTTCCTGGGCATTTTTGGACTAACAAGAGCAATCATTGTGCATTTCTGTTGCCCTCCACTATATAGTTTTGATACGTCGATTATTGGTGCCCGATCGTTTCACTTTGCTTATTATGGTAGGTTTTCTTCCCCTCCCAGTGCCTCTCAGAGCTGAGGCTGCAAGCCTTCTAAAAACAAATAAAGCAGAGGTCTGAGCTGGCAATGGAACTTTGAACCTGGTCCCCTGGTTCATGTCTGTGGACTTGTATGTGAGCGGTTGCGGAGACCATATGTTGTTTTAGGGCCATGCCAAGGAAAATACTTTAGAATCACATTAGAAACTCAAGGTATTTTGGCCTCTCTGAGAGGACACGTGACAGTTTTCCAGTTATATGAACAAGGGCTTTTGTTTCATACTGAAGTTTCTTTCGGGCTTTGAGAACAATAGGCTTCTCTCAGTCTTCCCAGAGGTTTTTGGGATGCTAATAGGTAGATCTCGCTGTGTTTTATCTGGGAAGACTTCTTAGGCCTTTGACAAGCCACTGTGGACTTCTTGGAGGGAGTGGGTCATGCAGGACTCCTCCGCTCCTTTGGCCAAGGCTTTCGTTGTGTTTGAAATCTTATCCTTCTCCTCCTCGCAGCCTCACCTATGGCTTCCTGCTGCAAATTCTTAAGCACATCTCACTGTTGGCAAACGCATGGCCTCTTCATCCAAAACATACTTGTCTCCTGGATCCTAAACTCGCTAAAGGTGCCAGGGAGTGGATCAGTTATGTTCCACTGCTATTATATTCTTAGCACCAGTCACATGGAAGGCCTTCGCTTGATATTTGCTGAATGAATGAGGGAACCATAGGAGAGAGAATACCTTCTGGCCCCCAAGTAGCACCTAATGGGAACTGCCCACCACAGAAGTCATTTTCAGGATGAGAACCGTAGATGGGCTTGTTGGCTGTTCTACTCTTGTATTTCATGTTCAAATATGACCAACCGGGATGCGAGAGGCCTTTGTCATTTTTAGTTCAGGTACAAGGCACACCCAGCAGGAATCGGTCAGTTTATTTAAAGATGAAGCACTGTGCTTGGAATAACATGTCTCCTCAGTAGAGCACGTGAGCCGACCAGGATTAGAACCTTCATTTCCTGATACCTGTTGCAGGGGCATTTGTTACCCAGTCAGCAGCCCAAAGCCCCTTCCAGTACTGGTAGTTACATCAATGGGAACCAATGTTTCCGACTGTTGGGGAGGGAAGAAATCAGACTCTCCTTTGTACGCTAATTAGCACAGGCAGAACAAAAGGCCTAGCTTGGTTTTCGAGTTCAACTTTGGCTCATACGAAATTCTCAGTGAAGATAATGATCTCAGATAAATTAAAAACAAATGTTAAAGAAGTCATAATGAGGTAGGAAGGGAATTCAGGATTCCTGTTTTCAAATAACACTGAGTAAACAGACTTCTCCCTAAAGCAGTCGTGTCCCCTCCTCCACTTGGCTGTTTTGAGCCTTTGGATTCAAAAATCTTCCTCTTGATCACTTATTGTACCTAAATCGGGAGAGGTACGGCCGGTGTGTGCCAGTCTGCTGTCACTGTGCACGAGCCTTGCTCACCAAGCCATTAGTTCTTCAGAACTAGGAAAATAGAACACAGAGGAGTTAGGTCGAATCCACCAAGTCAAAGGGAATCGCACATTTGGCAAAATGCCCCTTGCCTCAGGAATGACCGCCACAGCCTATTGCCCTGGTGTGGCTTCCTTTTCCTCCAGTCTGCTGAAGGCAAGGACCCGGCAGGGAGCACACAGAAACCCCCTGTGTTCTTTCTTCTCCTCCAGGCCGAGTTCCTGAGTACATTCTTGACCAGATGGGGGGAGCTGGGGGCCCAGCGAGCTGCTGCATTCAATGGGACTCTGTATGTATATGCCAAATGAAGTTTACGAGCCCAGCGACCATGCTGGCAGATGTAAAGAAATTCAGAAGGCCTGTGTGTGTGTGGAGTTTCCTAGGAAGTTTCCATGAGTGAATTCAAGGGCTCTATACATGGAAATTTAGTTTCTCTCTGACACCCTTCCCCCACCCCCCAGATGGGGGTCTCCTGTAGTAAAGAATGACCTTGATTCCTGGTCCTTCAGCCTCCACCTTGGGTGCTGTGATCAAAGTGTGTACCACCTTCCCTGGTAAACCCCAGGGCCTCATGCAAGTGAGGAAAGCACTCTGCCTACTGAGCTACAACCCAGCTGACCTTATTTACACTTCCCTGAATTAGTATGTACCCCATTCGTCTGTGCGAGTGCACTTGTGCTCCCACATAGTTTTCAACAGTGGCATACACCCCAACAGACTTTGGTAATGTCTGGAGAGATTCGGGATGCTCAAATCTTGTGGAGGAAGACATATTACTAGTATCTAGCTAGGAGAGGAGCCAAGGATGCTTATACTTAGCAATCTTTAAGACAGAGAGAAAGAGACCTTTAAACAACAAGAAGCGGATGAGGAGGCTCACAAGAAACCTATAAGGACAAGGACCGGAGCTTCTCTCTGGGGTGTGTGTGTGTGTGTGTGTGTGTGTGTGTGTGTGTGTGCGCGCACACACACACCTCAGCATTTGTGATGGTCAGAGGGCAGCTTCAGGAGTCTGCTCTCTCCTCCTACCATACAGGTTCCAGGGGTGGAACTCAGGTGGACTTGGTGACAAGTGCCCTTACCCACTGAGCAGCCTAGTTGGCCTTCTCCCTTAGTTCTGGATCTAGGGTCTCTCGATGAATGTGGAGCTCAGTGACTGAGGGAGGGGGAGATGGCTTGCCAGTGAGCTCCAGAGGAGTCCTGCCCCTGCCTCCCTAGCTCTGGTATTCTAGCTTTGTACACAGGATCATATGCAGGGGATCCAAACTTGTCCTTCTGTCTATACAGCAAACATGTTAGCAACGGGGCCATCTCCCTAGTCCCTGAGCACTTTTGTCAGTGATAACACTTTCTCTCTGTTCTGTGGCTCAGAGAGTATTCTATTCATCCCTTCACTTAATCCACAGAAAGACCCTGTAGTGGGAACCAAGGTTATCCTTGTTTTACTCAAGATGAAATCAAAGCTCAGAGAGGCCAACATCCCTACCTGAAGACTCACAGCAATTTAGGGGAAGGGATAAGGCTTCAGATCCAGATTTATCTTACCCAGCTCTTACCATGTGGGGTCACTTCCCATGGTAGCTTCTGTGAACCTGCACAATGTAGTCTACACAGAAAAGATGCTGAACTGGACACATAGTATGTTGTTGCCTTCTAAGGCTCTGTTGCAGAAATGGGTCATTTGTGTCTGAGTTTTGGGGGCGCTGAGCTTTAGAACTCACCCACAGGGTGGCTCTGGTGTGTCCGTGATACTTGGCACGAGGTCTCTGGACCTTCTGTGGAGGAGCAGTAGCTAGGACAATGGCCAATCTGCCTTCAGGGGACTGAGGGAGCAATGGTGAGTGGGGGCAGGGCAGAATGGAGAGACCCTGGTGGCTTTACCCATCCTGAGGCTTGGGGTTAGTGAACTGTGAGGGGCAATTAATATAATTACTCGTCATTTGTGAGGAGAGGGAGCATGAATTTTAGAGATAACCTCTGGGATCGAGAGAGACCTGGAAATGTAGACTGCTGTTCTGAGGACGGAGAACATTCCGCAGCGAGGGGGCAAGGTGGGAGAGCCCTCACAGGAGGCTGGCTGCTGCTGAGCTCCACTGAGAGAGGCTGTGGGGGCAGAATGTAGGTAGGGCTGACAGGAGCAGTGTCCGTGACCCTTGACCTCCACCTGAAGACCCCTCAGCATCTCCCTAGAATCTCCACTCTTGTTCACTCTAGATAACAACTCCTGCTCTCGATCCTGCAGACAAACCCAGGGAACTGAAGGATAGATAAATGACCTTAGGAACTCCCAACCTGAGCTTCCCTGTCCTATATCCCCTGAGCAGCTGCAGCCTGTAACAAGCTGCAAGGAGAAACTCTCATGCTTTTTAAAGATACTCTGTTCTCACATCTACCCTAAGGACAATCGTGTTTGAATTACCAAACTCTATCTGACCTAGGTTAGATTAAGTGTTTTCCCGCCCCACTTGGGAGTGGGGGAGAGTGAAGTTTGTCTCCTTTCTAAAAGGAAAGTTCGGGCACTGTCTGCTCGGCGTGTCTTTCATCCACATGTCCTGCTTTAAGATAATGATTCTGTGATTCTCTGTAAGTGAACAACTGAATTTTCCTCTCAGTGAGGTGTCTTGTGAAGCCTGGTCCTTTGGAAATGCTTCAAGACACCTTTAGCACCAGCTCACTCATGGGACCTTTTCACATGGCATAGGCCAGAGCCCTTCCCCCACCCCCCACTGTTTGTCTGTCTGTCCATCTCCAGAAGGCTGTGCTCCACCCTAATGAGGAGAATTTTCTTATTATTGAAATGTGTGTTTAAATCTAACCACACTTTCATCTGTGCCACCGAGATGTCTTCCCCTCGGGCCGTTTTTCCTCAGAGTTGGCTGAGAGGCCTGTGGAAGCACAATTGGGCTTTGTGGTGAGGAGGGTTTACGGTGCCCTTACAGGGGCCAGTCTTGTCTAAATAAATAGTAGTGGGCTTGGCCTCAGGAAGAGGGGATTCCTGGAAGGCAGGAGATGGAGCCTGACGCAAGATGTACTTCCTGGTGTTCCTGGGGCTTCTTGTCCTCTGTGCTGTGAACACAGGATGTTCTTGGGCCCTGGTCCTCAGGTGCTGCTCTGACCCAGGAGCTCCTAGGACAGACTTCTACTTCAGCAACAGGTTCTCCATCTTACAATAGTCTAGCCCCGTCCTGCTATCTCCACAAGATTAGCTGTTGACCACTCTGAGTGACCTAGGGGCCGACAGCTGTTCCTCTCTTGGCTTTTCAACGGGCCTTCTTGACATGGTGGTTGCCTGCCTGCCCAGTGATGGCTTTTGACAGAGTCCTGGAGATCTAGACAGGCCTTACTTGCTGTCTGCCGTGCAGAAGCTTTGCATGGTGTGTGAAGAGAATGGGTTTGGGTCTTTTTTTCGTACTGCTTTCCACATTGATGGTGACTGGCCCTCTGTCCTTTTCAGAATATTCGCCTTTGACCTGTCTGCAAAAGGTCAGATAGCCGGGCTTCCTTGGGCCAGGATTCCGGGAAGGCTTGGTCAAGGGGCTGCTTGGTGGGAAATGAAATACCTGGCCATTTCCTGTCCATCCCCACAGCAAGCACCTTACCCTGCAGACTCTGCCACTTTCTCCTGCTACATAAGCATCATCAGCTGCCTTTCCGAGAGTCTCCATTGCTGCCCAGTGGTCTCTGTTCCCTCGTCTCTGACTTGGTCACGTGGTTCTTTGGGTTCAGAGCCTGTGTACCTGAGTAAGGACAGACAGCAGCATTGGTTCTGGGAGGGGGCATGTGCTCTCTGAGACACCGTCACACGTGTAGAGAGAGGATGTTTGTCATATGGCCTGCTCCAGCCAACACTTTTCTTTATTTAAAAATTCTGGGCAGAGTGGTGGAGACATGGCTCAACAGCCAAGAGTGTGTGTTCTGCTTCTGCAGATGACCTGAGTTTGGTTCCCAGCTACCACGTGAGTAGGGCTGCTTACAACCACCTGTAATACCAGCTCCAAGATGCACTTGTTTGGCCTGCACAGACACAGCACCCACACACATCTAGACAGTTAAAAATTTAAAAACAGGGGCTGGAGAGATGCATGAGTGGTTAAGGGTGCTTGCTGCTCTTCCAGAGGGCCCAGGTTCGGTTCTTAGCTCCACTCAGGCAGTTCACAACCACCTGTAACTCTTGTGGCAGAGCTTCTGAACCCTTTTAGGCCTCTGAGGACGCTTGTACACAGGCAGCTCACATACAGACAAGCAGACAAACACATACCCGTGACCAAACACATACCCGTTAAAAAAAGATGAAACCTTTAAAAGTTCAGTTTTTTCTTTGAAGAGATCTAAAATTAATATGTAGAAAACTGAACATTTTTAGAAGATAGGTTTTTGGTTTACAAAGCATAGAGTCACTACCACAATTCCGAACCCTTGTAACCACCCCTTACCAACACTCTGACCACACTGAAATTCCCTTGGTACCTACTGTGTAGGATGGTGGAGGCCAACTCCAAGTTCCTGAAAGTCCCCATGTTCCTTTCCCCTTTGCAACTGTTCTGCCCTGAAGTCTCTCTCAGCAGAGTGACAGCCACTCTTTCAACAAAGACAAATCCGAGGCTAGAAGCTGTTAAGCACTGACTGCTTGCTCTACCAGAGGACTCTGGCTGGAGTCAAAGTACCTACCTGGTCACACACAATGGTCATTAATTAAAACTCCAGTTCCAGGGGGTCCAATGCCTTCTTCTGGCCTCCGGGGGCACTGCACACACGTGGTGTGCAGGCATCGAAGCAAACAACTGTGCACATAAAACAATGCAGAAAAAAAGGGCCAATCAGCACTGGCCCAGGTGCCTGTCCTCCCCACCCCTCAGCCAGGCCGCCTCAGCTTTCACTTGCAGGTCCAGCTCAAGCCCACATTCCTGGAACTACCTCGGGTGCTTCAACACTGTGTATTGTAGAAGGAAATGGATGCTCTCCTGGCGATCACTCTACAGCTACCGAGTGCCTGAGGGGCAGCAATGAGTTAAAAAAAAAATGCTCAGGAGCAGATGTGGTGGTGCACACCTGTTATCTCAGCGACTGGTAGGCGGAGGCAAGATGACTGATTACCACAAGTTCCAGGCTAGTGTCCGTCACTCAGGGAGAGACCAAACAAACCAAAAACTCCTCCCTACCACAGACCTAAGCCTTTATTTATTTATTTATTTATTTATTTATTTATTTACTTACTTAGTTATCATGCATGGTATTTGCATGTGTGCACATGTGGAGGCCAGAAGCCAACATTATGGTATCTTCTATAGCTGTTTTCTACTTTTTTTATTATTATAATTAATTTATTATTATTGGGGGGAGGTATGCATACCTAAGCACATATGTTGAGGTCAGAGGACAAGTTTGTGGAGTCTCTCTCTCCTTTCACCTTTACATAGGTCCCAGGGATTGAACTTGGGTCATCAGGCCTGGGCCACAAGTGCCCTACAGCAATGAGCCCTCTTGTAGGCTCATCGCCTTGTTTTTTTGAGGCCAGGTATCTCAGCAACCTAGAGTTTGATGAACTGGCTCTGTGTTTACAGGAATGGACTTCCATGTTGTCCTTGCTTTTTACACGAGCCCTGGGGATCCAAACTCAGGTCCTCATGCTTGAGTGGCAGGTACATTATTGACTGAGCCCCAGATGAATGAAGTGTGGACCGTGGAGTCTCCAGCTTTGTTGCTACTAATTTCCTGGGGGATTTTCAGCTCATCCAGCATGAGCTAGGATATTTAAGGTAAATAGAGTGTATAAAATACAATCTGGAAACATGGCATATGACTTAACTACTGTAATTATTGCACTTGGGAGTCTGAGGCAGGTGGATTGCTATAAGTTCAAGAACAGCTTGGGCTATAGCAATTTCCAAACCGGTCGAGCCCAGTGAAGTTTGATGTCTCAAACAAACAGAAACCTGTCAACAACAGCAAAAATAAAATTCGGGTCCTTGGTTCAGTCATTGCAGGAGGGGACCAAAAGCCAGCCCTTGCAGTAGTTTCCTTAAGGTGGAGAGATGTGGAATCTGGGCTTTGAATGAGGAGAGATGCACTGGAGGAAGTGGACGGGTTCCCTGAACCCAGAGTCTAGCTGGCTGGCTTCATCTGCCTCCTGGGGTGGGGATGAATGCCCGAGAGGAAGGGGAAGACATCTTGGGGTGTCATGGTCTGTCTGGAGGAAGCACACAGGTCAGAGAAGCAGTCCCTCCCCACCTGGGCTTTTATACATTCTTGGCCCATGATAGGAAGATGAGACTGTCCACACTGGACCCAGGGCTGGCTTTCATTCACTCTCAGCAGGGTCTATAACACTTAAGCCAGATGACAGAGCTATACACAGCTGGGTCTCCAGAGGTGGAGTTACAGGCTCATGTCCAGTTGGAGCCCAAGTGGCAGCCTGGTGATGAACAGAGACAAAGACAGATAACCTAGATAGGCCTGGCACGGCAAGTCAGGTACCAGGCCATGGGCCTGGCTGGCTGCCCTCAGAACATAGGCTTGGAGATCCATGCCCAAGGAGGTCTCCCTAAGGTTGAGAATTAATATTGGTCCCCCAAATTCCCTGTTGCCTGCCCCCCCCCCCTCCTGCTCAGGTACTGACTGCTCTTCCAGAGGACTTGGGTTCAATTCCCAGCATTCATATTACATCTCCCAGCTGTCTGTGACTCTGCTTCCAGGTCACCCAACATCCTTACACAGACAGATATACACCCAGTCAAAATACCAATGCACATAAAATAAAAATAAATAAATGTTAAAAAAAATCTAAACAAAACAAAACAGTATGTGTTTTTAACCACTGAGATATCTCTCCAGTCCCTTTTTATTTCTAACTGAACAGACGAACCATCCGAGCAACCCAAATCAAGCCTTCCTGGGCTCTTTTGTCCTAAGGGAGGAAATTCTGGGTTCTCTTCTATAAGCTCCTTTGGGGTCATTGTCTGTAGCACTGGGGCAGTACCCAGCCCTTCATTACCAGGAGTCATGATCACCTGTGGTATCCTTCACATTGCTTGTCTGTGTTTTCTTGTTTAGGAATGACACCTGGAGCCTTGATATTTCTAGGTGTTTGATGCTGGTCTATCTTTCAGCTTCGGGTGCATGGGTGTTTGCTAATGCAACTAGAGTTTACTGAGCTAATGCCTTCAGTGAAAGTAGGCATTTTTCACTTTTTTAGCCACCCAACCCCAAAACCTGGTCATCAGAATTGTTCCCCCAGGAGCTTGAGATGGCTCAGCATAAAGAGCTAAAAGTCATGCAGAGGGGTGGGCCATCAGGGCTCAGTGGCCAAGTCAGGGAGCGCCGGGATGATGAGAGGCCTTGTCTTATGAAATCAGGTGAAAACGTGTGTAAAGCGCACGGGGCAACACACACATACACACACACACACACACACACACACACACACACACACACATCTATTTATCTACTCCATTTCCCATAAAGGGTGCCTTAGACTGAACCTGGAGGAAACCAGACTCCAGGCAGCCCTGGGGCATGCTCCAAGAACCACTAAGATAAACACGAAATGCACTCTCTCCAGATTCTGAGGAAGAAAAGCCCTCAAAGGTCAGAGGGTCCAGTGGCTCTCAACCCTGGACTGCACATTAGAATTATCTGGGGAGCTTTTCAGAATTGCTCGTGCCCAGCTCCCCACCCCCAAAGATCGGTGGTTCAGTTGGGCTGGGGTGGGGCTCAGGCTTTGCTGGAATTTTTAAAAAGCTCCCCAGGGGCTTCTGATATGCAGCCAAGTTTGTGAAGCACTGAAGGCCTCCCTGAATATTTGAATGGCAGGATTAAAAAGGATCCCTCCCCAACTGATGGCAGAACTGCTGGCCATTATCCCCAGAGTCCCTAAAGCCCTTCCATTGTCCAAAAGCCCATGTCTCTTATCTTTTCTCCTGCGCAGTCCCAGACAAATGCTCTGAGCAGGGTATCAGGTCCCTGGAACTGGAGTTACAATTACAGATGGTTGTGAGTTTGGGATTGAACTCGGGACCTCTAGAAGAGCAGCCAGTGCTCGTATCTTCTCCAGCACCCAACACCTCTCTTCATCATGATTAAGCCAAAGCATCAAGGAAAAAAAAATTCTTTTTTCTATATTCTTTTTGGCCACTGACCTCATGTCTAGCTCCACTGTTAGGCCTAGTCACCCCTGCCAGCCCTGTTATTGGAATGACAAAATGGGGTCTTTGCATACTGGTGACTTTGGGCTCTTCAGATATGTGCCCCATGGATGGACTAGACAGTTCCACTAGTGTTCTTTTTTTTTTTTTTTTTTTTTAAACTTTTATTGCTTTTCATTATTATTATTATTATTAATTATTACTTTATTTTTTGCTTTTAGGTTTTTGTTTGTTTGTTTGTTTGTTTTTTAAAGATTTAGTTATCGTATGGAAGTACACTGTAGCTGTCTTCAGACATCCCAGAAGAGGGCATCAGATCTCATTACAGATGGTTGTGAGCCATCATGTGGTTGCTGGGATTTGAACTCACGACCTTCAGAAGAGCAGTCGGCGCTCTTAACCACTGAGCCATCTCTCCAGCCCCCACTAGTGTTCTTAAGCGAACACAAATATTCTGGATTTCATGATTTATTTTCTGGGTCAAGTGACTCTAGAAACATTTTCACACATCATGTTAGGCTACCTACAGGGAGAGTTTTATTAACAGTATTTCACTGTATTTCATTTCCTTCATAATGCCAGATCTTTAACCTATGCATCTAATACCATTTTGATAAGAGCACCCAGGCTTCCTTTGCACTATCAAATATTCTGTGGCACTGGAGGCTGGGGCTGGTGGGTTGTGTTTGTGATAACGTGTGGCCCTAGTTAGCTAATAACTCTATAAATGGAGTTTATTCTAAGTTACAGTCTCGATGGTCAGTTGACTTAGCTAATATTTACATCTTTCCATTTTGGCTCCTTAGGGCTGTGTGTACGTGCACGCATGCATGCACCATATGTTTGCATAGTTATCCATCACAATCATAGTCAATGAAACAAGGTTTTTAAGAACCTGTTTGTGAGGCTCGACGTTAACAGTGTGTACTGCTCCTGAAGAAAGCCCGGGTTTGGTTCCCAGCACACACACTGGATAACTTCAGCACCAGGGGATCTGATTTCCTCTTCTGAACGCTCTCATATGCATGCCCTCACATGTGCATACATATATATGCCTAACTGAAGACAAAATGAATTTAAAAAAAAAAAAAAAAAAAAACTTGTTTGTGAGGCAAATAGTGTAGCGAATTCTTTTCATACCTATTAAACTGCCCTCTAGCCTCCAGGTTCAGTGGCGCTCAGAACATCTGCCTCCTGAGTCATCTGCCCTTGAGGCTCAGGCTGGAGACAGTAATTTGGCGGCAGGGCTGGGCTAAGAAAACTGCAGTCTGGACCTGGAGCATTGCCATCTTAGGGGGCTACTATGACCTCACACACATGCAGGCACGTTGGGATTTCGGGAAAGGATCCACAGAGATGGGAGGTTGTGGTAGGGGTGGGGGTTGGGGTGGGGGGCGGGCATATAGATGTGTCCCTGCAGGGCTTGGGCAGATGTGAGGGTTGTTGAAAGGTTATAGGCTGATAGGCCTGGCTGTTACCCAGGGGTTCTGCTCCATCCTGGCCATGCACAGAACTTGGTGTACTGAGTGTAGAGTCAGCTCAGACTCCACTGTAGGGTATGGCTTCTCAAAGCCTTCTAGAACTGTGGTTTGTATGGGGTGCCTACCTGTAATCCTGGGCTTTTATAGCCAGTTCTCAGTTGGTGGCACTGTTTGGGTAAGTTTAGGAGGTGTGCTTGCTGCAGGAAGTATCTCGCTGGGGACAGGACTTGAGGTCCCAAAGCCTGCCACCAATCCTCATGTGCTCTCTGCTTTTACATAAAAGATGTAAGCTCCCGGCTTCCTGTTCTAGCTGCCAGGCCTCCTTCCTCTCTGTTGTCACGATCTTTTATTTCTTTGGAACTATAACCCCAAACAAATTCTTCTATATGATATCATAGTCATGGTCTTTTATCATAGTAATAGAAAATAGCAGATATAGAAGTTGGTATCAGAGGTGGGATATTAATGTGACTTCCCGACCATGCTGGTTTTTGGTAAGATGTGGAAAACTTTGAGATTTTGGACTACAAAAGCAGTTAAAAGCTGTAAGCAGGGCTTAATGGGCCATCCTATTAGAAGCCTTGAAGACAGTAGTGCTGAGAGCAATGTGGACTATAGAGGCCCAGCAAAAGAGGTTTTGAGAGGAAAGTATATCAACTGAGCCAGAGACTGTGCTTGTGATATCTTAGCAAATAATGTGGTTGCCTTCTGCCCTTGGCCTAAGTACTTGCTTGAGGCTAAATTGAAAAGGAATCAACTAATTTCTTTGACAGAGGAGATTTCAAGGCAGCCTAATATTAACTCTGTCACGTGGTTATCAGTAATCACTTTTTACTCGGGTCTACAATGAAAAAGAGCAGATGGGGCAGAAAGAAATACAAAATGTCTATTTTGGAGAGCAAAAGAACATCAACAACTTAATATTATAGCCAAGGCTTGTGCTAAAGAGACAAGGAGGCAAACACTGGAAGGGAAGGGCAAGGCCCCGCCCAGGGAAGCGTCCACGTGTGAAAGGTCATAAGGCATTTTCTTTTCTGCTCCTGAAAAGCAATTGCATTCAAGCAGTTGCCAATATGGTTCAAGGGACCGGGGGCCATGTCAGACTGGGAGCTGCACTTGGCAATGTCGCTTGGCTCTAGATTCAAGATGGATGTAAGAGTTAAGGAATAATGGAAATGTCCTGAGTGGTTTCCAAAGCCACCATGCCCAGGCTGTGTATGGCAGGGCAGTCTCTAACTGAAGGCTCTGGGAGGGCAAGAGTTCCTGAGAGACTGAGAGAGTCTGTGAAGCTGTGGAAGTGAATCCTGGGTTGTGCTGGAGATCTTACAACTGTGGGGTATTTGTGAGGGAAAGCTGCACATAGGGAGTGGAGCCAACCAAGAAGACAGATGTGTGCACAGCTGGAAGACTAGAGCCATCTAAGCTGATTGACACTGATGTTTTGGGTCTTGCTTTGGCCCTGTATTTCTTCACTATGCCCCCATTCCTTCCTTCTGGGATGGTAATGTAAATTCAGTACCCTTGTAGTTCAGAAATATGTAATTTGCTTTTTGTGTTTTCAGGGGATTACAGTTAAACCAGTACCTTGAACCGCAGAAGAGATTTTTAAATGTCCAGACTTTGGAAGACTATGGGGACTTTGGAAAGGTGGAGCAAATGCAATTTGCATTATAATATAATGAAGAGACTAAGTGGCCAAGGAGTGGGCTGTGGTGGTTTGAATGAAAAATACCCCTCCATCCAAATTGGGAATGTTTGGTTCTCAGTTGGTGGTGCTGTTTGGGTAGGATTAGGAACTATGGCTTTACTGGAGGAAGTAAGTCACTTGGGGTGGCATACTTCCTGGCATCCCTAGTGGTTTTCGGCTTCGTGCTCACAATAAAAAGATCTAAGTTCTCTGCTTCCTGTTCCAGCTGTCATGCTCCCGCTCGACCGCCATCAATGTGTATCCGGTCAGCCCTTCTGCCCTCCACATCCATCCCCTTGCCTCATACATAAGACAGATAGATACCCGTTCAAAGAAAAACAAAACAGTCAGGATGTCAGAGATGGCCTAGTGTTGATACCCGCTGCTCTAGCTGAAGACTTGGATTCTGTTCCCAGCGCCCACTGGCCAGCTCAAAGCCTCCTGTAAGTGCAGTTCCAGCAGATCTGATGCCTTTGATCTCTGCATGCATCTGAATGCATGTGGCGCACACAAGCGTACATAGGCACAGGCACATGTGTCAAGTCTTATTTTACAGCCCTAAAAATTAAAGCATTACCACGTTATCCAGCAGTTCCACTATGGGATGTCTTTCCCAAAGGATGTTCAAATCAGAATCCCAGGAAGATGTATGTTCTCACGTGCATTGCCGCCAGGATGTAGGCGTCTGTCTCTAGAGGAGTGGATGGAGAAAAGGTGTGCATACGTAGAGTGAACTATCGTCAGCCGCTCACAACAGAGCGGCTTACTCAACTCTTACTGTTGAACGGCTTGGACGGACCCTGGAAATGTTACAAGCCAACTAGTCTCCGACAAACAAGGCTTCGTGATTCTACTTGTATGAGGACACTAAAACAGGACATTTGGAGCATGGCGTAGGCAGATGATTGTTGCCAGAGAGTAAGGAGAGGAGGCCACAGGGAGATGTTAGTCAATGGATTGTAAGTTACAGTCACACACGATGAGAAGTTGTGGACATCTGGAGCACGCTATTATGCTGATAATTAACAGTGTGTTAACTACAAACGTGCTAAGTAAGGGCCAGTGAGATGGCTCAGCTGTGCATACCCAGTGCCCTGAGTTTAACCTCTGGAGACCTTGAAAAAAGGCAGATGATACAGAGACGTACATCTTTAATTCCTATACCCCTGTGTAAGGCAGGAGGCCCAGAGACAGTGAATTGCACGAAAGCTTGTAGGCCAGCCTGCCGGAAGTAGCAGGAACAAGAGAGAATCCACCTAAAAACAAGTTGGAAGGAGAGAACCCACGCCTGAAAGTTGTTCTCTGTCCTCCAGCACCTGCTGGCATGTGTACGCCTAAACTCACATGCAAGCATGAAATAGTTATTCTTCGAACTGTCTTAAGAAGGTGAATTTATTATTGTACATAACAAGAAGAAGCAAAGGAACACAAACTTTTGGAAAGTTTAGATATACTTATCGCCCCCATCGAGATGATTGTTTCATGGGTATGCATACATGCCCACAGGCGTTGATTACACATGTTAAAATGTGTAAGTTTGGGTGTACCAATCATAGCTCAGGGAAAGCTATGGGCAAGGTCAAACGCTAGGACACTGAGGTGATACAGCAAGGGAAAAGCCGAAGAGAGGGCACAGTGGTTAGAGCACGCACGCACTGCTCTTGCTGTAGGGCTCTAGTTCAGTTCTCAGTACCCGCCTGACAGTTCACAAGTCCAATTCCAGGGGGTCTGGTACCCTCTTCTGGTATCCACGGGCTGTTGCATGCACAGGGTACACTTAAAGACAACCAGCAAAACACACACACACACACACACACACACACACACACACACCGCCACAAGCATATACATACAAATTTTAAAAAGTAAATATATATTTTTTAATAATAACTAGGGAGCTGGAGAGATGGCTTAGTGGTTAAGAGCACTTGCTGCTCTTCCAGAGGTCCTGAGTTCAATTCCCAGCAACCACATGGTGGCTCACAACCATCTGTAATGGGATCTGATGCCCTCTTCTGGTGTGTCTGAAGAGAGCGACATGTACTCAGATATTTAAATAAATAAATCTTAAAATAAATAAATATAAAAATAAAATAGCAAGGGAGTTTGGCAAGCCAAGGGGACAGGGCAGTCGGGAGTGAGGAGGGCAGCTCAGCATTAGGGAGTGGGGCTGTATCCCCAGAGCATGAGTGCCACACTCTGCCCAGCAAAGCTGGGTTTAGACACAACTGCAGGTTATCAGCAGAGGGTATGGAACTGAAGGTGCGCGTGGGGCCAGACTTGCCACCCCCAGGGACAGAAGTCTGCTTCCTCCGCTGAGCTTCCATTGAGCTCTAGAATCGGTTCCACCTTCCCAATATATCGGTTTTTAGGAAACCAGTGGTGGCTCCTTTAGTCTCTCACACCAGCTCTGAGATTCCCCCCACCAGTTCTGAAGGCCTTCCCTGTCTCGCCTACCCCATCAGACTGATTCTGCCCAGTGCCTTCAGTCAGTGCTTCTCATCCCACACGCTCTACTCACTGTGCATCAACTCCCCTCTGACTTCGTCTTGTTTAACATCTGGCCCCTTGGCTAACAGTGTTGGCTTCCACAACCTGATTGTGCCTGCTCCTATGGACATCACAGTCCGCACATCCGCTTTTCTTTCTCTTTGACCTTATAACAGGCATGTATCATTTATCTGTTTGTTCCTCAGGGAGGTCTTGGTTCCATAACCAGGGTGGCTTTCTGTCCTCTGCTGCATATCTGTGCCACCAACACTGCCCCACTTGCTGAGTGACAGACGTAGCCAGCTCCCTGCATTGAATGTCAACGCCACTGGCCTGGGTCCTAGAGTGCCAGGCTCTTCCTGAGAGGACTGGAATTTATAATTACAGAGTCATTAGCTTGGAATGCTAGGAGCACCGACCGTCAATCAGGATGTTAGTTGGCGGTTTGGGTTTTGCTTGAGTGATATTTAGACAATTAAACTCATTGAGTTAAATGAAAGGTCAGAATTGGAATAAAAACACAAACAGTGTCTCTCTTTTATATGTATGTATGTGTGGTGTGGATGCATGCATATGTTTGTGTGTGCATACATGTGTGTGGAAGAAAGGCTTTGGCCTTGGGGGTCTTCCTGCAGTTGCTCAGCACCATGTCCACAGTGAGGCAGCTCTCTCCCTTGAACAAAGGGTTTGCTAATTTGGGTATCCTTGCTCTGGGGAGGCCAGCTCCTCCTCCTTAGCTCTGGATTACAGGTAGGCCACTATGGCCTGCCTAGCCTCACACTGATAGCAACAGCAAGCACATTCCTCTCTGAGCCATCTCTCTAGTTGCCAGAGGATTTTACTCTTAGTTTATTTATTTATTAAGAATTCCATGAGTACTGTATTTACATCATTCCCTCTCCTCAACCCCCCCCCATGTCTCCTCCAATTCATGTTCTATTCCTAATTATTGTCACACACACATTTATAAATACAGCCTGCTGAATTCATTTAGTGTGGCCGCTCCTTTGTATTTAGGGATGACTTCTTGGTATGGGAGAACTTGTCTGGGTCTCATCCATGAAGAACAATGCTTGCTTCCGGCAGCCATTGATACCTACAGCTCTCTACCTAGGGGTGCAGTGCAGCCTTGGGAGAACCCCGTCTGCATCGCTGTGCCTGCCACCATGTTGTCATGGCTCAGGGCTTGTTTAGGTGACCACATTGTTGAGATTTTGTAGTTGCAGAGTCACTGTCCTGTGCAGCTGGGGCCAGGCATCTGGAGATCAGTTGTTCTGTGTAGCTTGACCAATTGTGGCTTTTGGTAATTGTCTCAATCTGCTGAACAAAAGCTTCTTTGGCTACTGGTTCCAGCCAGACTCTTGAGAGAGAAGATGGTGTCTGGGTAGGTGGGGGTCAGAGGAACTCAGCAGGCAAAGGTGGTTTGTGATCCCCAAGACCGGAACTAGGCCTGCCAGCATGAGGGGCAGTTTGTTGGTTTGTTTGTTTGTTTTAATTAAAAAGAAAAGCATGTATCTGTTATTTATTGATTGATTGATTGATTGATTGATTGTGTGTCCATGTGCACATATGGAGGTAGGAGACACGTGGAGGTCAGAGAACAACTTGTTAGACTTGGTTCTCTCCTTTCACTATGTGTCTATGGGAGAGAACTCCGCACCCATGGCATACCCGCAGAACAGCCCTAGGTGTGGTATTATTACTGAAGGGGGATGCAGTTGAAAGTGACCTTCAAATGCCCTGGGCGAGCAAGACCAGGGAGGCTGACAAGAATACGTCAGAGTGAGGATGACAAGATTCCAAAGGCCCTTGTTGCCAACACTATGGAATGGCATTGTCAGCAGTGGACTTGTCTGTTGCATATACCGTCCCTACCCCCCACGCCCCACCTTGGGATGGGAGGGAACTGCCCTCATCCAGCTGAGCTGTCTAGGCTTAGGCAGAGATAGTATCTTCCATAGATTGACTTCCTTCTCAGAAGTACCAAGTCTAGCACTTTCTTCAAAAGAAAATTGAGCTGGGTGTGGTGGCACACACTTTTAATCCCAGCACTTGGGAGGCTGTGGCAGGCAGGTCTCTGTTAGTCTGAGGCCAGCCTGATCTACATAGTGAGTTCCAGGCCAGCCAGGGCTATATAGAGAGACCTTGTTCCATAGATAGATAGATAGATAGATAGATAGATAGATAGATAGATAGATAGACAGACCTTGTTCCATAGATAGATAGATAGATAGATAGATAGATAGATAGATAGATAGATAGATAGATAGAAAGAAAATTGAGCTATTGGGAATTTTAATTTTTATTAGTTTTTGTCATTGTTATTGCTGTTGTTTTTGTTTTGTTTTCTTTCTTTTTTATTGTTTGTTTTTCGAGACAGGGTTTCTCTATGTAACCCTGGCTGTCCTGGAACTCACTCTGTAGACCAGACTGGCCTTGAACTCAGAAATCCACCTGCCTCTGCCTCCCAAGTGCTGGAACTAAAGGCGTGCGCCACCACTACCTGGCTTGTTTTGTTTTCTTGAGACATGGTCTCATTATGTACCCTGAGCTGGCCTGAAACTTACCGAGATGCCTCTGCCTTCAAATGACAGGTGTGCACCACAAAGCCCAGCCTCATTCTTTTCTTTTAAAATGAGCTTGGTGGTGTGGCACACACACACACACACACACACACACACACACATATCAGGAGTTCAAGGCTACCTTGGTCTACTTGATGAGTTTGGGGCCAGCCTGGGCTACAGAAGACTCTGTACAAAACAAGTTGAGCAGCAAATGACAATGCTTTAGAGTGCCACTCTCAGCTTGTTCCAGACTACTGCAATTCCCAGAGTGCATGTGGTGACTGTTCTCTCAGCTTTCCTTCTGCCCGGAGACTGCTAAATCATGAAGAAAGGGTGTGCTCCATCTTCCTCTTCCCCTCCTCCTCTGTCACTAGAGTTGCCTTTGTCTCAGATAGGTCTTAGTTCTGAGTATCCCAAGAAAGAAAAGTAACACCCATCAACCCATCCAATAGTGACACTTTGTTCCTCCCCTTGGCCAGGAAGCCAGTGAACAACAGGCATGCGACCCTGCTGTAGCTGCAGCCCTGGTGTTGCTACAGGAAAGAGATCAGGTGACCTCAGAGACAGAGACTCCCCTTGGAGTTTCCTGCCCGGGGACAGCTTGTAATGAGTTCTGTGTCTTCTTGCCAAGGAAATAATCAATTTTTAGGTTTTACAGACATCGGAAGAAGGGTTGTGTCAGGATGCTATAGCAAGCTGCCTCAGAAAGCAGGGTCAGGCTGCCTCAGAAAGCAGGGCCAGGCTTGCCTGTGGTACAGCCTCCCGGGAAGAGAGGCAGGTGGACGTCTATGCCTTTGAGGCCAGCATGGTCTACAGTGAGTTCACTGTCAGCGTTACATAGTGAGACCCTGTCTCAAACAACCACCACCACCGCCATAAGAAGCAGATCTGGGGAGAGGGCTCAGCCCGTAAAGAGCGTGCTCTCCAAGTCTGAGGAGCTGAGTCGAGCACCCACACAAAGGCCAGGCATGTCTGACATCTGCCATGCCAGTGCTGAGTGGAGGGTGGAGGTGGAAAGGTGTAGGGGCCCCAGGGCTTGCCAGCCAGCCTGGCAGTGAGCAGTGAGCCCCTGCTTCAGTGAGAGCCAAACCAGTCCTGAGACAGGCCTCACAGCTTGTCGCAGGTGTGGGACAATCTTTCTTCCCTCGTCTGAGCTAGAGCCTTACCACTCTGAGCTCACTGCTCCCCCTGTGTCCTCTGTTCCTCAAGTGTTTTTTTTTTTTAGCTTTATTTTTATTTTTTCTTATTGAGACAGGATTTTGTAGCTTCAACTGGCCTGGAGCTCACTATGTAGACCTGCCAGCCTCTGCCTCCTGAATGATGGGTTTAAGAGTATGTGCCACTACGCCCAACCTATCACTAATTTTAAAAATTGTTTATTTTATTTTTATTTATGGATGTGTGTATGTCCACTTAAGTATATGGCATGTTTATGCTGGTGTCTAAAGAGGCCAGAAGAGGGCATCAAATGCCCTGGAGATGGAGTTATGGGCAGTTATAAGCCACCCAATATGGCTGCTGAGACCTGAACTCGACTCCTGTGCAAGTGTTCTTAACCACTGAGCTCCATTTCCTGTTCCCATGCTCCCTTGGCACACATCTGTCTCGGTCATCTGTACTTGTCTGTCCTTCCCCTAAAACATTCTTCTTCAAACAGCACGCTCCCTCCCTCTCCTCATTGCCTCACCTCCTCAGGGACCTCTATGACCACACTACTTAAAACTGTCCCCAACCTTCATCCTCCTCTTTTATTTAGAGCACCCTCCTGCCACCAGGGGTCATCTTTTGCCTCATCTGCTATAATGTCACCTCCACTGAGGCTTGTTCAGTGTGCCACCCTAGACAGGACCAGGCACGTAGTCCATGCCCAAGAGATTTTTGTTTGTTTGAAATAGGGTCTCATGTATTCATATAGCCCAGGATGATCTTGAATTCATTAAGTAATGAAGGTGACTTTGAACCTGGGGTTTCAGGTGTGCACCGGTCTGTTTTTCAGTGCTTAGAGATCAGGCTCAGGGCTGTAGGAGTAAACAGGCACAAGGCTGTAGGTGTGCTCAGGGATGTAGGTGTGCTCAGGCACAGGGCTGTAGGTGTG
>CM052700.1:68311921-68355316 GCA_028551405.1 Uromys caudimaculatus | reverse complement strand
CTCAGGGCTGTAGGTGTGCACAGACTCAGGGCTGTAGGTGTGCTCAGGCATAGGGCTGTAGGTGTGCTCAGGCACAGGGCTGTAGGTGTGCACAAGACTGTAGGTGTGCTCAGGCATAGGGCTGTAGGTGTGCTCAGGCACAGGGCTGTAGGTGTGCACAAGGCTGTAGGTGTGCTCAGATTCAGGGCTGTAGGTGTGCACAGACTCAGGGCTGTAGGTGTGCTCAGGCACAGGGCTGTAGGTGTGCTCAGGCACAGGGCTGTAGGCTGTAGGTGTGCTGGACAAGCATGCAACCAAATGAGCTACACCTCCAGGCAATGGAATTTTAAAAATATATACATACATAAGCAGAGACAATATATATAGTTTTGTTTTTTCGTTTTTTGGGTTTTGTTTTTGTTTTGGGTTTTCCTGTGTAGCTCTGACTGTCCTGGAACTCACTCTAAACCAGGCTGGCCTCAGACTCACAGAGATCTGCCTACCTTTGTCTCCCAATTGCTGGGATTAAAGGAGTGTGTCACTACTCCTAGCTGACAATATTTTAAAGGATCCAAATGTGCCTCCTTTCCCCACATGGGGGTTCCAGAAGAGAAAATTAAATGTATTCAGCAATTCTTCCTCTCAAAAGCCAAAGATAACAAGGCTGTCTTGTCAGGCAGAGGGGCCCAGGTGCCACTGCCCATCTGAACATGCATGGGCCTGTCTTTGCCTGAGCTACGAGATTGCAAGACAGGGGGAGGTTGCAGGAGCTAGTCTTTTCTGATTGACAGAGACAGGGCAAGGAGCACCTCAGGACACTGAGGGAGAAGGTTGGATTGAGAAGTTCATATGGGTGCAGCCACACATTGTTTTACTCAACTCAAAACTACTCCTTGAATTGTTAATATAGACTAATGGAACCCATATACACACACTGTACACAAACAGGAGACTAGTTTGCATTTAGAAAAGCTACAAGCCAGTTTTTAAACAATAAATTTATTGAGATTTGCACACCACACAATCCAGGCTTTTCATGGGGACAGTTAAGTGGCTTTGAGTATATTCGAAAGGCTGTGCAGCCCTTACTACTGTCTGAATTTATGACATTGTCATCAACCTATTGGCAGCCACATCCCTCCTGCCCCCAACCTTTTCTCTGTGTTCTAGACTTATCACAGGTAGACACATGGTCGTTGTGATCGGCTTCTTCGTGTGGCATGATGTTTCAAGGTACACCCATGTTGTAACATCTTTCAGCACTTTATTCCCTTGTTATAACCAAATATTAACCCACTGAGTAGATGGATATACCACGTTTTGTTTATCTATTCACTGGTCTACGAACCTGTGGGGTTTTTTTCTATCTTTCAATCACTAGCAAGCCATCTGAAATGTAACTAAATCCTTGGTGTTGGTGGAGTTTTTTAAAAATGGAGGCAATGTGGCTTCCCTGACAGTTGGTGTAATGCTTGGAGATGGTGGGTACATCTACGCAGGCCATTGTCTTTCTGTTTTGGTCTATAATGTGTTTCTGCATGTTGATCTGTGGGTCAAGTATGAATGGTTGCCCTTGCAACTTGAGAGCTTCCTCACGCAACAACAGAGTTCCCTAAGCCCCTCTTCTCTCCAGTCTTCAGTCTGCTATGATGTCAGGATGTCCCCTCTCCTGTCACTGTGGCTTTCTGTGAATGCTGGCTGGCTCAGCCTCTGGGAGCTGGGAGCCCTCTGCCGTGTAACTGGAGAGGATGGGAGCTGTGAATGGGAGCACCTGCTTGGGTGTGCTAGGGTCTGTACAGGCGGAGTGGTGGGGATCAGGTTTAAATCATTGCCGAGCTTGGTTTACTCCCATTATTGCTTCTGAAAGCACAAGGCCAACCTCACGAAAAAAAAAAATCCCTGAATTCTGATAAAAACATAAACCACAGACTTCCTTTCCTCTTAGGACAACAGGTGCCTGGCCCTGCGAAACAGGACTTTTGAATATCCTCAGGCTGCCAGGAGCCTGTGGGGCAAAAGCTTCCCCTCCCTGTGGGTCACAGCCTTGAGGCTTGGCAGTTAGGGTTTGGGGACTGAATGGGACGGGACTTGAGATAACAAGTCCTGTGGATAACAATGTGGCCTCTTCGTTCTTTGTCCAGTTGTCAACCTCTGATTTCCCCAATGATGATCGGCTGATCTGCCATTAGCAGGTAACTCCATAGAGTGTTTTCACTGCCTCTCAGTTGTCTCTGTTTATTGTCTGCAGAGACAGTAGTGAACAGAGAATAAAAGGGAATTAAAATAGGAAGCTGGGGAGGGCAGGAAGAGCAAATCCCCAGTCTGGCAAACAAGAGGTGATGTAACTTGAGCCAGGCTGGCTGAGGGCTTCTGACTGTTGGGAGAGGGAGGCTGAGATTCCTCTGGGGTTCTCCCCTGACATCACCAGACATGGTCAGCAGAGGCTTTTCTGCCCTGCAGAGGAAGAGATAAACAGATGGTTTCTTAAAGTTAGGGGTAAGGATTAGAAGGCTGGTTGGCGCATTCCCATGGAGACAGACTTGCACCTCATAAACATTAGCTCCCCTCCACCACTACCCTGCCCCTAATAAGGTCTTGTTGTCTAGCCCAGGCTATCTTGATCCTCTCTCACTGAGGCTGAGATTACAGGCATTCACCAACATACCCAGTTATTTACATTTGCTATGATATAAATGGAGTTGCAGGAGTGGGAAATAATGACATTAGTAGGGATACTTGAGGCTGGAGGAGACCTCAGACACCCCAGCTCACTGTGAGCCAGAAGACACTCCCACGGGAAGCTCTAGTGTGGCTCTCCTCTCAGCCCGAGCACTGGGAGATCCGGGTTGAAAGGGCCCTTCCTCCGTGCACTCTTAGCCTGTTAAGTTTGGAAGAGAGACCTGGAAGCCCCTGAGCTCACAGACATCTGCAGATAGATGACCATCTAGTTTCCCTCCTCCACACACCGCGGATCCTGGTCAGGAGCCTGGGCCTTGGCAGTTAACTCTGAAGTTGGACAGCTCCACTAATGGGCAGTTCCTTTAGCTGTTAGCCTCTCCAGGCCACCAACGGGATCCACCTGCTACTACCATAGCCAGGCCCTAACTCAGTGGTTCTCAACCTGTGGGTCAAGACCCATTTTGGGGGCGAGGGTTGAATGATCCTTTCACAGGGGTCAAATATCAGATATCTTGTATATCAAATATTTATATTACGACTTATAACGGTAGCAAAGTTACAGTTATGAGGTAGCAACAAAAATGATTTTATGGTGGGGGTAGTCACTACCACATGAGGAACTGTACTGAAGGGTCTCAAGCATTTGGGAGGTTGAGAACCACTGCCTCAGGGAACTTGGTTGTCATGTGAGTAATACTTCTTCTCTCACCTTTCCCCACCCAGTGGAACGCTGTTTTTCTGCAGGTTACACTCTCAGAGAAACCAGTGAATCCTGGAAACCTGCCGTCTTACTCCATGTGGCTTGTTGTAACAGTGACTAGATGTAGAAGCTTACGAACCAGCTGCTTATTTCTTACTGTTTTGAAGGGTGGATGGGAAATCAGAGGTCAGGGTACCAGCACAGTATGGTTTGGATTGGTGACAGATTGCTGGCTTCTGCTGCATTCCTACGTGGCAGCATAGCTCCCTGGCCCCATCCATGAGGATTTACCTCCATAGCTTAATCTCCTCCCAAAGATCCCACCTCCAGATCCGGTCATATTAGATTTCAACGGAGGAATTTGGGGGTAGGAGCATGAACATTCAGCCCATAATTCTTAATGTATTTACCATATGGTTAATTTGTCTTGTTTGTGTGAGACCGGGTCTCACTATGTAGATGCTGCTGTTCTGGAATTCACTATGTAAACTATAGTATAGACCATAGACAAAGCTGGCTCTGACCTCACAGACATCTGTCTGTCTGCCTCTGTCTCCCAAGTGTCGGGATTCAAGTGGGGATCCACCACACCTGGCTTTATTTAAAATTTTAAAATATAAAATCAGTGTCTATCACATTATGTGACAAGGAAAAGATGATTAACCTATGGTCCAAGAAGCCTACTTTTTGCTCTGTTTGTGATATTGGGGATTGAACACAGGGCCCCCTACGTGCTTACCAAGCACAGAGCCACTGAGCGACACCACCAGCCTTACATTTTATTTAGGTGTGTGTGTATGTGTGTGTGTGTGTGTGTGTGTGTGTGTGTGTGTGTGTGTGTGTGTAGGTCAGAGGTCAGCCTTGTTCTCAGATGCCTTGATCCACTGAGCCATCTCCCTGACACTCTTACTTTTGAAACAGAGTACTAGTAAGTTGTCCAAATGGACTTTGCCTTACTCTGTAGCCCAAGCTGGCCTTGAGTATGTAATCCCCCTGCCGTAGCCTCCTAAGTTATTGGGATCATCAGCAGGTCAGGCCCCAAATCCACTTTCATTGAGTACTTCCTTTGTCTATATTCTGACTCATCCATATCTTATATAGTTATTATCAGAGGATATGTGTAAATTTGGTGTGGTTTCCCTCTCTGGTATTCATAATAGTTTCTACCATAAGCCTGGGCACTGGAGGTGAGGACTGAAGAGTACGGACTCCTGTAGCTACAGTGGGCATTAGGATTGCAGCGATCAGCTGTGTGGAAAGTGTAGACTACCATTCATATTTTACCCTGTGACACAGACTGTGGAGAGCAGGCCCCAGTCCTCAGAAAAAGCAGGGGGCATGAAGTATCCTGAGGTAGGACCAAGTTCTGGGGCCCCAGAAACATCTCCATAAGCCAGACAAAATACTGCGGATTGTGGGAAGGACTGAGATTTTAATCCTTCAGAAGGGATTACCACAGCATTTGGGGTTTTGTTTTGTTTTGTATCTTCTTGTTTGGAGACAGGTTTTCTCTGTGTTGTCTTGGTTGTTCTGGAACTCACTCTGTAGACCAGGCTACCTTCGATCTCAGGGATCTGTCTGCCTCTGCCTCACTAATTCTGGGACTAAAAGCATACACCACCACCTCCTGGCTTAAAACAACATCTTTACATCCTTTCTAGAACTTCCTGTCTTTTCACCTAATGTTGGGGAGCTGTTCTTTTAGCTTCCTCTCATGGTAGCCAGTGCAGTTTGTTTTGTGAGCCGTTTCCTTCCTCCCCCACACCATCACCAGTCAATCTGGCCGTTGAAGGAGGCATTCGTTCACACGTCTCTTTGCTCCCTGCTCTCTTCCCTCAAGTCACTGTGGAATCCTTCCTGTGTGCTGGTTTCCAGAAGAGACTAGGGTTGGAGGAGGGGACTGTTGTGTGGGAGATAGTAGGGTCAGCGTCTCAGGATCATGAACATTCACTCTTCCTTCCAGAGAGCTTACTCTTTAGCGTTAGCACTTTTTAGGACGCTGTCTAGTTTGTTAAAGATTTATTTTTAGTTTGAATGTGTATATGTGTGCATGTGTGTGAGTGCACACTTGCATACGTAGGAAGAGACCAGGGGAGAGTGTTGGATCTCCCGGAGCTGGAATTACAGGCAGTTGTAAGCTGCCCAGTATGGATGCTGAAAACCAAACTTGGGTCTTCTGTAAGAGCAGCAAGTACTATTAACTGCTGAGCTGTCTCTCCAGCCTTCGGATGTTTGTCCATTTGGTAGACATGAAAACTGAGCCGTGCCAGTGTTTTCATGCCTAAACATACCTACAGGACCTGAGGCTAGTGCAGCACTCACTGATGCCCTGGCTTCGTTGTGTTTGGCACCCATCCTGTCTAGCTTTAGAACTTTCGAGATGGTTGTGTTAGGCATCTGAAGGTATGGGTCACTTTGTAGCTTCACCAGGCCCCACTGTCACTGAGTTTAAGCCCCTAGTGTTTGATTCTAAAAGTCTTAGGATGTGAACATAAGAATTTACTCACATGTGTTTATTTATTTGTGAGTGTGGCAGGGAGCATGCACCATGGCATCCATCTGAGGTCAGAGGTCAACTTTCAGAGTTGGTTCTCTCCTCCCACTATGTGGGTCCTCACTCAGGTTATCAGGCTCCAGGCAGGCGCCTTCACCTGCTGAACCATGTCATTGGCCTGTCTTTTCTCTCCCCCTTCCTTCCTTCCTTCCTTCCTTCCTTCCTTCCTTCCTTCCTTCCTTCCTTCCTTCCTTCCTTCCTTCCTTCCTATGTGTAAAAGCCAGAAGTCAACATGGGGCATCTTTCTCACCTTATCATCTGAGGCAGGGTCTATCACTGAATTCACTGCCCATTGACTGACTGGACTGGTTGGCCAGTGAACTCTGGGGATCCACGTACTCCCACTTCACCCAGTGTATTTTTTACATGGGTGCTTGAGATGCCAAGTCGGGTCTTCTTGCTTGCATAACAGGCGCTTTACCAGTGGAGCCATTTCTCCAGCTCCACTCCAACACTTTGAGGCAGGATCTGACTAAGCCAGCTCCTGGCTGGCCTAGAACTCACTATACAGACCGTATTAGGCTGGCCTCACACATGTGGTCAGCCTCCTGTTTCTGCTTCCCAAGTGCTAGGAAGCTGGGGGGGGGGGGGTGGAACGTGTGTTCCTAACTCCTTCTAGGTGCTGCTGCTGCTTGCCAGAATTAATAAACCTCTGGACTGTCATATATCACTCAGATTCTGACACCCCCCCCTTCAAAAAACCCAACAGAGTAAATAAGACTGGCACCAAGCCATGTGTCTAAAAGGAACTTTCTTTGCAACGTAGTGCAGTTAAGTGATGCTGGCTAAAGTCCCAGAGCCGGACTGCCCCCTTACTCTCCTGATGCGCAGCCCTTGCTCCGGAGGCTGAAAGGCTCCCTTACCTGACAGTGCAGGAGTTTATGAAGAGCCTGTGGGCTGGTAGGAGAGTCCTGCCATCGTGTTGGTTTGCCTCCTTTCAGCTTGTGGAATGTGCTGAGCTAAGTGTTTTTCATGGCAAACGCATAAAAAAAAAGATTTCTCATCCTTTTTTGAAAGAAAGGGGAAAAAAATGTCTTCTGTCTGCTCTGTCTGCAGTCAAAACTTGTTAGATGCTATGTCCCAAACCTCTAGTCACACTCTGTCCTTTGTACCCTTTCTCTCTGGTGACTTTCTCTGCTTCTAAAGATCTCTGGAGTTAATTTTTAATGACTGCATGTGTGGGGTGAGT
This sequence comes from Uromys caudimaculatus, assembly GCA_028551405.1. Taxonomy (NCBI): domain Eukaryota; kingdom Metazoa; phylum Chordata; class Mammalia; order Rodentia; family Muridae; genus Uromys; species Uromys caudimaculatus. Next base: position 68,348,215 of record CM052700.1, on the reverse strand, counting down.
CTGGCTATCCCGCGTGGGTGTTACCACCCAGGACATGGCTCAGCAAGGTCCTGGGAACAGCTCCAGGGCTGAATAGGCAGGAGGGACAGAAAGACATCAGTGGGGGAGAGAATCAAGGACCCCACCCCTTTTGGAGAGGGGGACAGAAATGTGGGTTCAGTGATTCAGTGTTGTGCCCTGAAGCTTCTGACTTGCAAAATGCTCCATGGTTAACTTTGGGGTAGCAGTGTGGAAGCTAAGGGCCCAGCTGCCTGTTGGGTGTGTCCATTTGCTCTGGTAGGACAGAACCAACCTATTATATATGTGGGAATCCACCCACAATTTCTTGTGTGCTTGTATCAGAATCTGTTCCTGTGTATGCAGATCCACACGTATGTGCACATTTGTGCGGAAGTCAGAGTGTGTCATTTTCAGCTGCCATACACCTTTTAAGTTTTTTCTCGTGTATGTATATATGTGGTGTGCATGTGTATATTCATGCATGTTTGCGTGGGTATGTACCTGTGTGGATGCACATGTGTGTGTAGTCCATGTGCATACAGTGGCTGAGGCTGACGTCAGGAGCCTTCCTTGAGCACATCCCACCTTCATAGGAAGGCACAGTCTTTCAGTTGAACCCAGACCCTAGAGCTTGCTCATGTGACTAGTCTAGCTGGCAGCTCACTCTGGGGACCCCGGGCTGGAATAACAGGCGGGCTGTAACATCCACTCAGCACTTAGGAGGGTCTGGGGATTCGGACTCCTGTCCTCAGACGTGTTGCTTGCAAAACAAAAAGCACTATAACTGAGCCATCTCCCCAGTCCCTGCTGTCCTGTTTTTGGAGATAGGGTCTCCCACTGGTCTGTAGGCTTGGCTGGCCAGCAACACCCACAGATCCTTCTGTCTTTCTCTCCCCACTGCTGGGATTACAAGCCTACCCCATTCCTGGCCTTATTTTATTTTAAGGTTTATTTTTATTAATTTTGCATTCTGTGGGTCGGGGGTGGGGAGACTGAATGTAAATGCCATGGTGCCCGTGGAGGCCAGAAGAGGGCCTCAGATCCCTGGGCCTGGAGTTACACGCAGCTGCGGGCACCCAACCTGGGTGCTGAGAACTAAACTTGGGTCCTCTGGCAGAGCCACATGTGCTCTTTAATACTGATGCCTCTCTCCAGTCCCAAGAGCTGGCTTTTTAACAGTGTCAGTTCCAGGGGTCAGATTCCTCCTCACGCTTGAAAAGCAAGCAGTTTATGAACTGGTCGGTCTTCCCAAGCCTTGCTCACATATTTCTAGTAACTCTCATCTGAGCAAATCTTTTCAATTCACATGGAAACCTCAGAATGAAATTCTACACCATCTGGCTCCCAGTAGTGTCTCATGCTTGCCCTTTGTTTTCCTGGTGGCCTCCAGAGCAAGGAAGTAACAGCTGACCTGTGGGGTGTTTCCTGTGTTCCAGGCACTGCTCCAAGTATCTGTCTACTCCTTCATGTACAGCAGCCCTAGAAGGGCTGGCCCCATTTCACAGATAGAAAAACTGAGATGTCCTGAGGTCACATTTATTTGTTCAACATCATATAGGCAACAAACAGCAAGCAGCCAATGGCCTTCTCACTGCTGGCACTGAATATGAATGATTCCCAGCCTCAGTCTGAGAAGAGCACTTGACAGCGGCCCCTTGTCCTGGCATCTTGCATAGCTTTGCCTAAGACTTCAACTGCTTTTCCTCTACAATTTCTAAGGGAGGCTCTGGGTGGCTGCAGGTTCCATAGACCTCAGGGGCCAGCTGCCCAGTGGCTGTGCCTGGCAATGATTTTTGGGGCTAGAGAAGAACCTTCCCAAAGAGGAGGTTCTTGAACACTGGCAGAGTGGCCTGCACATTTTGAACAGTATGTGAAAGCATTCCTGCCCAGTCTGGCAAGTGGCCAAAGACTAGGTGTAAATCAATAACTCATAAACCACCCCAGGGAAATCTGGGGTATCTGCAATCCTAGCACTCTGGAGGCTGAGGTAACCTGAGCTAACATAGTTATATGGATTGGGCTGAGGAGACATAATTTAGTGGGTATAGTAGAAGCATGAGGACCTGAATTTGGATACTGAGAACAGATCCCCAAAGTCCACTGGCCGACCAGCCTCTTTAGATCAGTGGTCAATGAGAAGCACTTGTCTTTAAAAAAGAAAAAGGAGAGACCAATAAAAGACACTTAACATACATGCACATGCATGTGTAACCCCCCTTTTTATAACACACACACACACACACACACACACACACACACATACACACACACACCCCAAGCAAGCAATCTACAGAACACTTTCAAGAGTCTTCTTTTTTTGTGGACAAATAATCCCTGGGAACAGAGCCTGGCTGGAGCAAAGGGACATATTTTTGAAGGGAGAGACCTAGAACATGCTGGGTCCTAGCAGATGACAACCTGCTGGTTTCATGCCAAGTCCCAGATCTATGGTTATTGGGATACGTGCACAGTGTTTCCTGAGTGTGCTTCTGGGGTGCTCTCTGTACCCCACTGGCCTGTCGTTAGGCAACATTTGGCAGATCAGTTTAATAAGTGTCATGTGTTCTTGTCCCAAGGCTGGGCGTATGTGCAAGGTGTTCCAAGCACAGGACACAGCTTCAAGAATCATACATGGATATAATGGGGTTCGGGGTGGGGTGGGGAGGAGACAAACTTCTGTGCAGTGACTTAACTCCACAGACTCCATGAAACCCGAGGCTACACTGGGCGGCACTTCAGATACAGAGTGCTAAGTCACACAGGGAGAGGAGCAAGGCAGGGTAAATGGAGTGTAGGTGGAGAGGAAAGGGAAAGAAGGTGGAGTTCCACAAGACCTGTCAGAGCTGAGCTTGACTGTCAGATGAATACTCAAGCCTCTCCCACAGCCTGGGACATGGCTGGGTTTGCAGTTCTAACTACTAACCTGTGAGAGCCGCAGGCCTGGCAACTCTGACATTCATCTCTGGGAGCTGAAGTCTTGAAGGAAGTGCTGGACACTCTTAACTGAGAAGTGGCGGGCACCCGAACTGGCGCCAGGAGACAAGGGCGGCAGGAATGTGTCAACACACCAGCAGCTGGCTGATATCTGATCCTGGCTTTCCGTGACTTCCGCTTCAGCCATTGTTAACATACCAAGCAGGTTGAGAATGAATGAATGAGGTGGAGAGAGGGTTCTGCATGGGTTCTCCCAGCCAGGACAGAATAACCCTGTCTAGCCCTTGGGGCTTGTCCTGCCAGCCTTTTCGGACTAGGAAACCTGCTTTAAGTAATGGCCTCAGTGAGTGCTTTAGACTCAAAGGCCGTGATTATTGTTGGCTTTGTTGGTACAGAATCAGCGCTTTACAAGATAACTCCCCCAAAAAACTTCTTAACAACAGAAGTTTACCTTTCATGCTTGGTACAGTCAATGTAAACACGCAGCAAGCATATTGCCCATTGGTACAGAGACTCAAGCCTTTCCTGAGTTCATTTGACTTCCAGAACAGTGGTACTCACGGTGAGCATGAGGAATTTGGGGCTGGGAAGGTAGCTCAGTCACTTAAGTACTTCTTATGGAAGTAGGAAGGCCCAAGTTCAGTTCCCCAGAACTCACATGAAACTCTGTGCTCCAGCAGCGTGTGCCTGTACTCAATGGCCGTGGGAGGCAGAGACAGCAGAGTTCCTAGGCCTCGCTGGCCAGCTGGCTAGCCAAATTGCTGAGCTCTCTGCTCTCTGAGAGACCCTGTCTCAAAAACTAAGATGAAGAGTAATCAAGGAGACAACAACCTATACTGACTGATCTCTGGCCTCTAAATGGGCGCACATCCAAAGCTCCATGCTTCCTTTTTTTTTTTTTTTTTTTTTTTTTTTTTTTTTTTTTTTTTAACCTCCCCTTCCCCCTTGTTTCTTTCCAAGACAGGATTTCTCTGTGTAGCCCTGGCTGTCCTGAAACTCACTCTGCAGACCAGATTGGCCTTGAACTCAGAGATTGCTTGCCTCTGCCTCCAAGTCCTGGGATTAAAGATGTACACCATATCCACCATCCGGCAAAGAAAACATGATGTTTTTATTTTTTTAATAATTAATTTTATTTTATGTGCATTAGTGTTTTGCCTACATGTGTGTCTGTCTGGCAGGCAGTTGTGAGCTGCTATGTGGGTGCTGGGAATTGAACCCCGGTCCTCTGGAAGAGCAGCCAGTCCCTCTTAACCACTGAGTCATCTCTCCAGCCTAAAACCTACATAGAAAGCCTGAGAATTGCATGGCTAGGAGGTTCCCAGTGGCAGCAGCTGCTAACCCAGAGAACACCCATTGAGAAACCCTGCCCTAGGGCTTGTTAGTTCCTTCTCCCTTGAAGGGTTGCTTCCAGCCAAGAGATGAGGGAGGAGAGCAAAGGGAGGTTGGGTGCAATGACCTCACTTTCAACCCCAAGGGAACTTGACCAGTGCAGTCCTTTCATGTGCCTCTGCCACACGTAGGAAGGCAGCACAGAGCCTGGTCTAACATGGGCTCCACCTTGCTAGTTCATCTCCAGCTGAATTCCAACTAAGAGTTTCGCTTACTAAGGTGTGCTGGGAGATGGCTCCTTTGGGAAAGTGCTTGCCATGCAAGTATGAGGACCTGAGTTCAAATCCCCAGTATCTACACAAAAATAGGCACAGCAGCATGCTCCTATAATCCTAGTGCTACAAAGGGAAAGCCAGGAGGACCCCTGGGGCTTGAGGGGCAGCCAGTTGAGCCAAATTGGTGTGCTCCAGGTTCAGTGAGAGACCCTGCTTCAAAAAATAAGAGTTTGAGGAAGATATCAGCACTGGCCATGGCTTCTGCATGAATGTGCACATGAGGACATCCACTTGCACATGGACACATACACATGGACATGGACACCCATAGACACACACAGGCACACGTGCACACCTGCATGCACACACACACACAGAGGCCGAAAGAGAAAGGAGATGGATCATGGCTAGAACCTTTATCGAATGTCCAGTTCTGTGTGCGGGTCATCAATAACAGGCATCTCAGGGGCTGGAGAGATGGCTCTGCCCTTAGAGAGCCCTTGCTGCTCTCGCAGAGAACAGAGTTCAGTTCCTAGCACCACCATGGGTCAGTGGAGCATCTCACAGTTGTCATAGCACAAACTTCAGGGCACCAGCATGTCCAAACATACACAAGCAGGCATATACATACACATAACTTAAAACAAGCAATTCCTCGGGCAGAGAGCTGGTCCTGATGCTCTAACCCAGCCACTGTGTCCTGGGCCAAAGGAAGAACACTGTACATTGTAGTCATATCGTTCTTGTACGTAATGGGCTTACTCTGATGGATCCGTCTTGGTACCCTTCCTCATCATCATTGCCTCCTGACTCTAAGATCCTTACAACACTTGCCTACATAAGGTTTATTTTTTATTCATAGTTCAGCCCTGATTTTAAGGGATCATCACTGGGTGGCATGTCAGTAATTGTGTTCTATCCAAGCACTGCTAAGCTCAAGAGACTAAAGGGTCTCGAGTAAAATAAGTGAGGGTTTGGGTTGGCGTAGAGGTGGGTGTATCGGGCAGAGGCTCTGACTAGTACTGCTCAGATGCCAGAACTCCAGGCTCGCCTGGCAGGGGTGGGGGAGGGGGGTCACGGCTTGAACAAAAGTGAAGGAGACAGAGATGAGGCTGGGGGTGTGGGGAGCACCGAGTGTCACCCATTGAGACCTGTATGGGTTGAGGGAGTAGAGTTGGAGTTATACGTAGGTTCCGGAGGGGAGAGTAGGGGTTCACCTTGGGGTGCACACTGGAGCCACTTGTGTGGAACTTGCTGGTTCTGCCGTAAGGATTTATCTTTCAGAAAGAAATTAGATGACAAGAATGAGGAAGTGATCTTGCTGAAAGTCTCTCTCCAGCTGAGCCTGAGCCTCGAGGGCCAGAAGCGGGGTGGGGGCGGGCGGCTCCAGTCAGCAGGTGAGTGTGGGATGTGTCAGGAGAGACTCTGACAGCTAGGAAGAAGGCATGGATCCCGCCTCAGAGGACGAACAGGACACAGGCAGAGGTGGTTCTCTGGAAAACACAATTTGTCAGACAAGCTCGTGGGATCATGTGTGGTAAAGGTGACCCAGAGGCAGGGAAATCAGAGGACAAGGGGCAAATGTTAAGTGTCAGTTCACAGGCCAAGGCCAGTAGCCCCTAGGAGGTCAAACATGTATGTCGTGGTGATTACAGGCCTGCATCTCTGGCCCTCAGAGCATGGATGTTGGAGGACAGCTTCCTCACGGGACAGCATGGCGGAGGATGACCTCCTCAGTCTGCTCTTCATGTCCCTTTCTCACTGTAGCTCCCTCCAGGCCTCTGATGCCTTTCCTGAGCCTACTAAGCAGGAAACCAGAGCCTTTCTGTTTGATTTGGCCTGTGACCTCCTCTTAGGGCCAGGTGTGCTGGGTTCCTAAGGACTTACCTCTTCTTATCCTTCCAGCCTTACCCCTGAAAGGCAAAGACTCTCACCATCTGCTCTGGTATTTGAGAAATGAGGAAACAAACTCCCAGGCTCAGAGAGGTCATGGCCTGCCTTGAGTTCTCTTAGCAAAGTTCAGCACAGGGTTCTGTCTACATCTGGGCGCCTTGACTCCACCCACAGAGCACATGATCTCCCATTGTTCAGGATCTCAACAGCTTCATGATGAATTAATTCTATGTTGCTTAAGAAATGAAGCTATAGCCAGGCGGTGGTGGCGCACACCTTTAATCCCAGCACTTGGGAGGCAGAGGCAGGCGGATTTCTGAGTTCGAGGCCAGCCTGGTCTACAGAGTGAGTTCCAGGACAGCCAGGGCTACACAGAGAAACCCTGTCTCGGAAACAAAAACAAAAACAAAAAACAAAAAACAAAAAACAAAAAACAAAAAACAAAACAAAACAAAAAAAAAAAGAAATGAAGCTAGGTGTCTCTAGGCAGGGTAAAGATTGAGACTAAGGGAGACACCAGTTTCAAGCAAGTGTGTACTGGTAACCAGTGCTAGAGAGTTGACAGTCACCAGCTTGTGCACCAGAGCAGCTTAGGAACTTGTGAACCCTCAGCAAAGGGCCCTCGTAGCCCATTGTGGGAACCTGGGGAAAGAGCTATGGATTCAGAATAGCCACCAACTGCAGGAAGGGTCATCTTGACTGCTGGGGATCTCCTACAGAGGTCGCATGTGAGTGACAGGATCAAGAGGTTTTTACTTGAGGTGTTACAATGTTGTGGCTGTCCCTGAGGGTTAGAGGGTGTTACAAAGAAGCAGCTCGTGGCCTGTTGTGGGTTTTGTGTGTTGAATGTGGGTGTGTTTTCATGTGTGAACAGGTGCAGATGTGTACATGTGTAGGTCGGGAATCAGAGGACAATCTTGGTTGGGTGTTGGTGCCCAGGGAGCCTTTCCATCTCTTTGTTTGAGACTGAGTCAGTCACTGGCCTGGCACTTTGCCAAGTAGGCTAGGCTAGCTGGCCAGCTAGCTCTGGGGATCCATCGGCCAGTTTCCACCTCCCATCTAGTTACCCCTACGACTACATACGAGTCCCACCATGTCCAGGTTTTTAATGTGGGTTCTGGGGATTAAACTAGGGCTAGCAAGGCAAATGCTTTCCCTGCCAAACCATTTCCCTGTGGTGATTTGGCTTGTTGTTGTTTGTTTGTTTGTTTTGTTTTCGAGACAGGGTTTCTCTGTGTAGCCCTGGCTGTCCTGGAACTCACTCTGTAGACCAGGCTGGCCTCGAACTCAGAAATCCGCCTGCCTCTACCTCCCAAGTGCTGGGATTAAAGGCGTGTGCCACCACTGCCTGGCTGTTTGTTTGTTTGTTTTAATTTGTTCATAGTGTAATATTGGGAATTAAGTTCCTGGCTGACTGTACCCTAGATTGGTTGAGGCCCAGTCTCCTGGTCAAACTGTGTTCTCTGGGATCATAAGAGATTGCTTTGCTTTGCTTTACTTTTCTCTTTTTTAAGACAGTGATGTGTGTGTGTGCGTGTGCGTGTGCGTGTGTGTGTGTCCCCTGGCTGGCCTGGAACTTTTAGACTTTACAGAGATCCTCCTGCTTCTGCCTCCTGAGTGCTGGGATTAAAGGTGTGCACCACTACTGCCCAGGCTGCTAAGTGATTTCTTGGTCAGCAGTGAATATGAGGACTATCTCCTTCCTCTCCAAAGAACATGAGAAACAAAACAAACAAACAAAAAACTGAGCCATTGCATTTTCTCCTCCCTGTCAAGGGGCACCAAGCAGAGTCAGAACTCTGATCCCCTTCCCCTTCCATGAGACAAGGAAGCCGCGATAGCTGGTGGGCTCCTGGGATTCCACACTTGTAAGGTTTAAATCTCTATTCTCATTCTTTATGTGCTGTGTATTCTTCACATCACAGGACACAAATTCACGATTTGGGAAGTGTCATTGCCACCACCCTTTGGCTCCACTGTGTCTTCTGAATCAGCAGAGATGATAAACTTATTTCTCAAAAGTTTTAGGGCCAAAAGCAAACCAATGCTGAAACAGTGCAGAGCTTTCCCCGTGTAGACAAGGAGGTGTCGCTCCTCAGAGTGCTATCTTTTTCTGTGACCTCTCTAACCCCTGCGCTCCAAGTGCACACTCACTTTCCGTTTCACACTTCCTCTCAGAGCCTCCGTGGCTGCCGGCTGGAGGGGACTTGATCCTCTGAGTCCTTAAGGTTGAGTGCTCTCATTTCTTCTCTCTCCACAAAGAAATTGTTTGCATGATTCCTTAAGCCAAAGATATGACTGTCTACTATGGAATTCCAGTCATCTGGGACAGGCTGCAGGGAGAAAGGAGGATACAGAAAGAGACTCTTCTGGCATTCCGTGATTGCAACTTCACTCTCTGCACACATTATGTTTATATTTTATGGTGACCCATTAGTGTGTGTACATATGTGTGCTAGTGTGTATGGAGACCAGAGGATTACCCTGGAACTCTGTGAGTGCTAACCAGCTTGGTTTTTGTTTTAAATATTTACTTTTATTTTTAGTCATCTGTATGTGTATGCATGTTAGTATGCACATATACATACTGGGGCCTGCAGAAGCCAGAAGAGGGTGCTATAGGAGGTTGGAGTCACCTGATATGAGTGCTGGGACCTGAACTAGGGTCGTTCTACTCCCAAAGGGGTTGTAACCAGTGTTGAGAACTGCTACCATAAAGGGTATTATATGAGGGTGTTTTGTGATGATGCGATGACAGAGTTTCGCGTCCTTTTCTATTGACTACCCCTGTTGCTGTGCTATAATTCCCCAACAACTTAAGGGGAAGAGGGTTGGTTTTGGCTCACAGTTAGAGGTTTCACAGTCCATCATTGTGGGGAAGTCAAGGAAGCCAGAGCTTGAAGCAACTGGTCACATCACATGCACAATCAGGAAAGAGAGACCACTTTCTCCTTTCTATCCAGTCTGTGATCTCAGTCCAGGGGATGGTGCTACTTACAGTGGTCGGTCTTCCCACTGTAATTAACCAATTCTGGATAATCCCCCACAGGCATGCCTGGAAGCCTGTCAATTGAAATCAGCCATCACAAGTCCCTACTGTGGTGTTGACACAGTGCTATATGTGATCAAAGCATGCCGAAGTACATACATACATAAAAGTGCTTTTTAAAAAAATGTTTTTAAAATTCATGAAATCTGAGCAAGCTCCATAGATGTCCCAGCATCAACATCCTGGAGCTTTGTGGAAGGGCTGTGTTTGCTGGTGCATGCTCATGTGTGTGCAGGGAATGTGTGCATGCATGTTCATACATGTGCAGGGAGTATGTACGGGAATGCATGCGCAGCTGCATGTGGAGGCACTCAGTAGTTGCCTGTCTTGCATTTTGAGACAGAACATCCCTCCCTCTCTCTCTCTCTCTCTCTCTCTCTCTCTCTCTCTCTCTCTCTCTCTCTCCTTCTGTCTGTCTCTTCCCCCCCCCCCCCCCCCAATCAGGACCTGGGCTTGGCTGACTCCTCCTGTCTCTGCCTGTCTAGGGCTGAGATTACCAACAGCTACAGCCACAACTGGCTCTCTTTTTTTTAAAAGATTGATTTATGTTATATATGTGAGTTCACTGTTGCCGTCTTCCGACACACCAGAAGAGGGCATCAGATCCCGTTACAGGTGGTTGTGAGCCACCATGTGGCTGCTGGGAATTGAACTCAGGATCTTAACCACTGAGTCATCTCTCCAGCCCCACACCTGGCTTATTTACATGGGTTCTAGGACTTAAACTCAGATCCTCGTGTTGGTACTGCAAGCACTTTACCGACCGAGCCATCCTCCCAGCCAATATTCTGGTGTGTGTGTGTGTGTGTGTGTGTGTGTGTGTGTGTGTGTGTGTGTATGTGTGTGTGTGTGCAACTTGGGAAGGCTGGGACTAGGACTTCTCTATGTGTTTCTTTTAAATTTCCTGTGACTATGTGATCACTTCGAGTTACAAAGACAAAACACAAAACAGCATTACGTTGTCTGATAACAATGTCAAACCTATAAAACCACGGATGTGCAGTTGTTTTGTGCAGGATGGGAGGTGGCTTCATCTGATGCCATAACATTTTATTTCTTACAAACAAAAACCACCCTGGACTTGCAGCAGATATATCCAAATATTAGCACTTGTGAATTGGGATGATTTGATTTATCAGTGCCTTGCTATATACTTCTCTGCCCTCATAAATCTGTTTGGATCATTCTGCTATTTTGAAAATAAACTGAACGTAAACAAAAGCAACAATGGTGTTCAAGTATCTTCACGTTATCTTGGACTGTTCACAAAATTGCTCTGAACACTTAATATTTCCTTGATGAAACTGCGCTTGCCCACTCCCAGACATCAACCCCCACCCCTTGGGTCCCCGTCGCTAGGTTGCAGAGGCTAAGAGTACCATGCATCTTTTTTATTGTGACACGTTAATTTCATCTTAATTGCTCATTATAGTATTGCATTATAAGAGGCACTATTTTTAATTACCTTTGGGGGGGCTGTTTCTAAAGTAGTCGGGTCTCTGAGGCTAGAGCTGTCCTCTCCCAAGGAGTCACCTGGCTGTGAACTTTCAATATTGGCCTGAATAGACTTCTCTGCTTCTCAGAGTGGAGTCTGCCCTTCCCCCGAGCAGTGAAAAGAATTCCAGGTGGGTGGTTCTCCCCTTCCTGGTCTAATTTAAAAATATAAGTGTCATCTCAGGGATTACAGTCTCTCTCTCCTCTCTCTCTCTCTCTCTCTCTCTCTCTCTCTCTCTCACACACACACACACACACACACACACACACACACACACACACACACACCCCAGTATTCCAAATGAGAGACACAAGAATAGGCTGTCTCTCAAATCTTCATTTAAATATTGGCCATGCCCTCTGAAGATCATTTTTCTTGGTGACATGTTAAACAGTCTCAGGTCAGCTGCAGTCCTTAAAGGTCACTGTGGGTGTGAGGAATGCTGCTAACGAATGTACACGATGGGCTGGCCAAGGCGTCCTTCAGCATAGGCTCTCATCTCACGGCACTTAAAGAGCAATGTCTGTTGGATGTAAATTTCCGCAGCTTCTCCATTGATTGCTCTAGGCCTTTGGTTGCCATTGTGGGGGTAGGGACATGTCTCTGCAGTTGGCGGCTGGGGCGGGGTATCATTGAAAACCCACAGAGACGTCTTCACACTGCTCTTTGTGGTAGGGTGGCCTCCCTTCCCGTGGGCAAAGCCCAGGCTGGAGCCCTCCCGGCTGCCCAGTGGCTTTTGTGTGCATGAAGCTTTCAGCTCCTGTCCATCAGACTGAATGGGCCCATTCAGGGGCATTCATGCGCCTCCGAGACCCTGGCTGCCAGGACACAATCAGCTGAGAGGGCTCTGTGGGCTCCGCAGAATGTGCCTGTTCTGCCTGCCTCCAGGAACCCCCAATTGTTCAGAGGAGCCTGTGGTACAGGAGGGAGCCCACAAGAGTAACATCAGACAGTCATTTGGGGTTCATTCATGCTGTGCCTTGCCCTCCACCCCCCAAAAGGAGGGATAGCGGGAATGAGCAAGCCCAGGCTGACCTTCACCTTTTATCTTTGTATACAGCCTCTGTTCTTCTGTGAAGAGTAGAAACCTTTTTATAGGCCTACATACCAGAAGCACTCAATAAGTGCTTGTTGAATGAATGAACTGAGTGCCTGCTACTTCCGTTTAGCCCTAGGAAGTACTGGGATGTACTTACTGGCTTTTGAAGAGTCTCCGCCTTCAACTCTGCTTTTTGGGGTGTGGAGAGCCCATGGAAGAGTAGTGTATTAAGGAGAGAAGAACTTGAGGTCTAGAGACAAAGGACATGATCAAGGTAGAATGTAGCCAGAGTGCAGCCCTTTGGTAGGTAGGTGTTTGCAGTGGTATTCCACAACCCTCTTATAGAGTACTCCAGACCTCTGCAGAGAGTACCCTACTCAGGGAGTGACTTGGGCAGCTGGTGGTGGTGCATGTGCCTCAGAGGCCACAGGCCACAAACTTAGTTGGTTTCTGGGTCGTGTACCATTTGCTAGCCAGCATCCTTAAAAACCTCTGGCCCTTGTTCCAGCCTGTATCTCTACTGTGGGCCAAACATCGTAGAGCCGTGCTGAGGACAAAGACATTTTTGAAAAGCACAGGCCAAGATGTCAAAGAAACACTGGGAAACTGTGAGGATGGCAGCCACAGCAGCCTCAGGCATTGCAAGACAGTTCTCTCCCTCTAGTCCAGGCTGACTTGGTAGCTCAAGTTGCACCTCAAATTCACAACTCTCCTCGCAGAACTAACATTGCCTGCATGAGTGACCACACCCACTTTGGTGGTAGATGCCTTAAACATTATTTTTAAGATTTTATTTTTCACCTTAAAGCATGTGTCTTAGTCAGGGTTTCTATTCCTGCACAAACATCATGACCAAGATGCAAGTTGGGGAAGAAAGGGTTTATTGAGCTTACACTTCCATGCTGCTGTTTATCACCAAAGGAAGTCAGGACTGGAACTCAAGCAGGTCAGGAAGCAGGAGCTGATGCAGAGGCCATGGGGGGACGTAACTTACTGGCTTGCTTCTCCTGGCTTGCTCAGCTGGCTTTCTTATAGAGCCCAAGACTACCAGCCCACAGATGGTACCATTCACAAGGGGCCCACCCCCCTTGTTCACTAATTGAGAAAATGCCTTACTGCTGGATCTCATGAAGGCATTTTCTCAACTGAAACTCCTTTCTCTGTGATAACTCCAGCTTGTGTCAAGTTGACACACAAAACTAGCCAGTACAGCATATGTCTGTTGGGTATGTGCATGTGTGTGCAGGTACCATCAGAGGTCGGAGGTGCCACATTCTTTCCAGTATTGGAGTTATAGCCAGTTAAGAGCTTCTAGATGTGTGTGCTGGGAACCAAACTCTGATCCTCTGAGCGAAACTCACCTTTAAAAAGCCCCGTAGGAGCCTTGCTGTACAAATATGGACCTGAGTTTGGATCATCAAAACCTTATGTAAAGCACATGCATAGGTGTAACCCTAACCACCCTATAGTGCTGTGGGAGGTGGAGGTAGGAGTACGCCTATAAGCCTGGTGTCTGCAGCGGTGAATGAGAGACTTTGTCTCAAACAAGGTAAAAGAAGGTGAGGTCGCACGTCTCAGATTGCCCTCTGAGCTCACATATGTCAGCTGCATATGTGCCAGTATTCACAACTCACATGCATCCGAACACACACACAGACACACACACACAGACACACACACACACAGACACACACAGACACACACACACACAGACACACACACACAGACACACACAGACACACACACACACATGCACACACACACACATAGACACACAGACACACACACACAGACACACACACAGACACACACACACACACACACACACACACACACACACACACACACACACAGTCTTTAAGAGCCTTACAAATTAGTTAAGGAAACAGAGTATAGCACAGAATACTTTCCAAACTGACTACAGCTGGAATTGGGGGAGAGAGGGGCAGCGTATCAAGCTCAGGACAAGTAGATCAGAAAACTTCCCCCCTGCCACACACCCTGGGGGAGGGGGTCATAGGCTCAGGAAAGCTGGTATTCTTTCCAAAAAAGCCTTGTTCAGTGGTGAATGGAGTGGTGTGAGTTTGCTTAACATGGCGGTGTTTTCAAACCCTCTGGACCTTGTAAAACATGGATGCTGCTGGACCTCAGGAACCCTGGTCCTGTGCTGGCTTCTAGCCTCTGAGCCCACCCAGCTTCTGCTTCCTCGGCTGTGGGATAGGAAGCCACCCTAGCACTGTTAGCCAGCACTGTGTACCTACTTAGCTCATATAGAAGTTGACTTCTTCACTGGGGTCAGAGTTTGGGGGGCTTTTCTCTGGGAGGGGATACAGATTTGAGTGCAGGCTATATCAAAGGCTATCAAAGGCACTTTTGCAGCATGGAGCACAGTTTTGTGGTTTTATTTTCACCATGATCTGAGTCCGTTTCATCACCACCCAGAACTATCTGTACTGGACATGATCAGGGTGCCCCAGCTGTGTGGCCCTGTATCCAGTGCAGCCACAGCTGGCCAGGGAGTCAGTGACCTCTGCAGCTTCAGGGTCCTTCTAACCTCAGTCTAGAAAAGATGCCTCATCTTTCAAGTGATACAAGCACTTCCTACCTTCCTCATTTCTGAGTTCACACATTGGAAAGCCAGAGTGAGTCCCCCAGCCTCTCCATGTGCAGGCTTCTATCTGCCACTGGAGGTTAGATGACAGGAATTATATAAAGCAGGGAGAGCCCTGGCTGATTTGGTGATTGTTGGTCTATCGTTTCTTATTTCTTCACTCAGATGAACTGTATCCTTATCCCAGAACCGTCAGAGGTTGCTATGGTAGCGGCGACCCCAGTGGTTGATGACTGACTAAAACGTTCCTAGCTCCTCTGTCCTTTATCCTCACATGTGCTAGAGGGTGGAACCGTGAGAGGAAAGCTCTTGTCCAGTCTGTACAGACAGTGACAAGTCTCTATTCAGGGCTCTTCACCCAGATGGGCAGCCAAAGTCTCAGACAGGTTCAGAAGCTGGCAAGGTCAGTGGGCTAGCTGATGCTCAGTCTGAAAGGCACCCTGAACCAAGGATGTTAGGTTTGGTTTTTGTTGTTGTCGTTATCTTTTGTGATTATTGTTTTCCTCTTGGAAATAATAGCGTTATTTGAAGTCTGTAAATGGGATGATAGTATTGTATCCTTGCTAATTCCCTGGTTATGTAATTACCCTGGCCATGTAAGAGAACGTCTTTTAGGGACTGCACACCAGAAACACCAAGAAATGAAGAACATCTTGTTCTCCAATGGTTTGGAGGGGGGAAAAAAACCACATGGAAAGATATGGAATTAAGTTATCACTTTTTGGGCATTTTGGGGGAAGGGTAGTCTAGCAGTTAATTTTTACCATTTTTACAACTTTTCTGTTAGTATGAAAATGTTTCAGAGCTGGGCGGTAATGGTTCATGCCTTTAATCTCAGCACTTACGAGGGAAAAGCAGGTTGATCTCTGAGTTCAAGGCCAGCCTGATCTACCGACCAAGTTCCAAGACAGCCAAAGCTACACAGGGAAACCCTGCCTCAGAAAACCAAACCAAACCAACCAACCAAAACATTTTCAAATGAAAAAGATTTTAAAAGATTCCCTTCGTGTGGGCTGGGGATGTGGCTTATGTGATAGAGCACTTGTCTGGCCCTGGGTTCGAGTCCTCAGCCCTGAGTAAACTGATTGTGGTAGTATAGACCTGTCATTCCAGCATTTGGCCGTGGAGACTGAGGAATCTGAAGTTCATTGTCATTTTGGCTATATGAGACCATGTCTTAAAAAATAACAACAAAGAAAGAACTGTTATGTATCTCTGTGTATGTAGGGTTGGGGTGCCCAGCACGGGGACCCTTAAGTGGAGAGGATTAGGAGATCTGAGTGCGAAGTCCAGGTGCTTTTCTACCCCAAAAGTAGGACTACTTTCAAGAAATGACGTGAGGTGATATCAGAGACTTGAAATGTGGAAACTGAGGATGCCCAGACAAAGAGCTCTCATCTGGACCCTGGGGGAGGACAACTGCACACAGGAAGCTGAGTTGAGATCCATACACCTGGAGTCCTAGTAACTAGGAGGCTGAGGCTGGACTGTTGAGCTTAAGGCCAGCTTGGGCTGCCCGGTGAGACCCTGTCACAAAGCTGGGTGGACAGGGACCCTAAGTGTGATCAGAAGAACTTGTGCGTGTAATCGGGATCCTGTGAGTAAAGGCCAGTCAGGTTTGAAGAACGCACAGACTTGGTGTGTGAATGTCATGTAATGTACGTGTTCGTGTGGGTGTGTATACATGTATGCACACGTGCATGTGGGAGCCAGAGGTTGAAGTTAGGAATCCTACTTCTTTCTACCCACTCTCTTTTTAAAAAAACTGTATGTGTAAATGTGTGCCCAAATGTGTGTGTGTGTGTGTGTGCGCGTGCGTGTATGTTTGTGCAGCATAAGTGTGCAGGAGCCTCTCCCTGGAGGTCAGAAGAGTAATCAGATCCTCTGGACATAGAGAGTTGTGAGCCACTGTGCTTGGAACTGAACCCAGGTCCTGTGCAAGAGCGTCAGTGCTCTTAGTCATTAAACTGGCTCTCACTGGACGTGGAGCTCATTAGTGTGACCCAGTGAATTTCAGGCAGGATCTGTCTACCTGTCTCTAGCCCAGGATTACAGATGTGCCCACTTTGCCCGAGGTTTTTCTCTCTCTCTCTCTTTCCCCCATCTCCCTCCTTCCCTCCCTCCCTCACCCCCCCTCTCTGTCCCCCTTTCCTCCTTCCTTTCTTTCTTACTTCTCTTCCTCTTCCTCTTCCTCCTCCTCCTCTTCCTCCTCCTCCTCTTCCTCCTCTTCCTCACCCCCTTCCTCCCCTTCCTCCTTTTCCTTTTTGGTTTTTCAAGATGGGATTTCTCTGTGTAGCCATGGCTATCCTAGAACTCATTCTGCAGACCAGGCTGGTAATCTTGAACTCAGAGATCCACCTGCTTCTGCTTCTAGAGTGCTGGGATTAAAGGCTCACACCACTAGACCCAGAGACTGTGCCCACCTTTTCTATGGGTGCTGGGGATCCCGACATAGGTCCTCATGCTCACACAACACGTAAGCCACCTCCCAGCCCAGCCCACCCAGTTTTATGTTTGTGTCTCATTTGTAAAGTGAGGCTCACAGCCATGGAGACTGGATAGGATGGTTGTGACGGTGTCAAGGGAAGACGAATGTGGACTGGTAAGGACTCAGGAAGCTTTGAGTACCAGAATCAGAGCCCATGGCTGCAGAGGGCACATCGGTCCGGCCCTTTGGATTCCGCCTTTGCTTCTGGTTTTCTCAGCAGTGGGGACGGAGCCTGAGATGCTGAGCTGGGCTAGCTCTACCGCTGGGCTCTAGCTCCGGGTCACTGTGGTTTTTGGTTTTCATTTTGAGACAGGGTTTTCCTAACTTGCCTAAGCTGGCCTTGAACTTGTAACCTCCTATCTCAGCCTGCTAAGGGTTAGGAATTTTTTTTCATGTGTTTTACACCATGGCTGCCTTTGTTTTGTTTTTTTTTTTTTTCTCATAGCTCAAGCTGGCCTTGAATTTTTTTATCCTTTCCCCTCCAACTCCCCAGTGAGGACTTACCAGTGCACGTTACCATGCCCTACCCCATCCCTCCTTTAAAGAAAAAAGAAGAGGAAGAACATTTTACTATGTAGCCCAAACTGGCCTGAAACACTGGCTAACAGCATACCACCATGCCCGGCTGTTTGTTTCTTCTTTTCTTTTATAGAAAATGGAAATCATAGAATTGATTTATAGTTTTAGTCAAATTAGAAGATTCTTGATTTGTCTTGGCTTTCATTGTAGAAGTACTGCAACTTATAAAAAAGAGACAAAAGCCAAGAAATACACAGCATACACACACACGCACACACACACACACGCACACACACAGATGCACATGCATAAACACATGTACACACAGACATGCTCATTCATACACACACACACAGAGGGAGGGGGGGAGAGAGAGAGAGAGAGAGGGATTGATTTGGTCGTAACCCTACTCATAGGAACTGAGCGATAATCTTTCTCCAGAGAGACAGAGCCAGGGCTGTTTCCTTCAAGTTTCCTAACTTCACTGGCTAAAAATTGTTTTGTCTGGAACTTTGTGCATATCTTCATCCTCAAAACTTTAAGCACAGCAAAATTTATTTAAAGTTGTCATATCGGTAAAAGTATTGCCAGGTCCTCTGCAAAAGCAGCAAGTACTTCAGCCGTTGGCCCATCCGTTCAGTCCCCTCTTCCAGCTCTGTCCTTTCTTTTTTAATGGATTTTTAAAAATGCATCATATCTTGATTACATTTCCCCTCCTCTCCCTCCTCAGATCCTCCCTTCTTCCTCATGCACCCAAATCCTACCCTTTCTTTCTCTCATCAGAATACAAACGGGCCCCTAAAAATCATAGTAAGATAAAATAAAAACAGCTATTAAAGGAATTCTGGATATGACAGCTCACGTGTTTAATCCCAGCACTCAGGCAGGGGCAAAAGCGGGCAGATAGCTACCTGTGAGTTTGAGATCTGCCTGCTATAGCAGGTCCTAGTAAGTCTCTCTCTCTCTCTCTCTCTCTCTCTCTCTCTCTCTCTCTCTCTCTCTCTCTCTCTCCTCTTCCCTCCCTCCCACCTCTCTCCTTCTCCCTCTCTCCTGAGACAGGTTTCTCCATGCAACCCTGGCTGTCCTGGAACTCACTTTGTTGACCAGGCTGGCCTCAAACTCAGAGATCTGCCTGCATCTGCCTCGTAAGTGCTGGGATTAAAGGTGTGCGCCACCACTGCCTACTGGTGGAGAGAGTTCTTTAGAGATGAAGATGCCTTCCTTTCCGAGAAGGCTCAATCTATAAAGTCAAGTAGCAGCTTAGACCACAGTCACAATAGTTTCCAAACTGGAGTTTACATTATGCAAGTTGATGTTGCTGATGTTGTCAATTTCCGGAGTGAGAGGAGGGACCTGCTTCCCCCAGGATTCGCATAAATAAAAGGGGATTCCTAAATTCAGGAGGAATGCACCAATGCCAGAGGGCTGTGTCTCCCTGACTTTGGTGCTTTCTGTACTCATATAGATGCACCCTGCTGCCTATTAATTATTGCATGCATATGTGTGTGTGTGCATGTGTGGTCACTCACAAAGGCCCGAGGTGGGAATTGGGATTGTTTCTTGATTTACTTTCCCCTGTAGCATTGAGACAGGGACTCTCCATTGACACCAGAGCTCCCCCACGCAGCTAGCCGGCTTGCTCTCTATTTTCTGAACATACCAAATCCCTGCTTCAAACTTGTTCAGCAAGAGCTCCTTCCTTCATTCCCACCCTGGAACATGTACACCAGCCCTGTGCACATAGTGCCCATGGAGGCTAGAAGATTGTCTTGGGTCCCTAGGACTGTTGTTAACTCTCAGGTGGATGCCGGGACCTGAACTTGAGTCGTGTGGGAGAGCAACAAGTGCTGTTAACTGCTGAGCCATAGACTCTCCCTTCTTAACCACTTATAATTGTAGTCCAGGGACAACGGGTGAATTTAAACTATACAAACACAGAGCCCTCATCAAGGCCCCAACTACAACTCTGTACCAATAAAGTAACATACATTAATTACTCTTTCCACTAACAACCACGCCTTACTTCCTGTCTCTCTGAATTTGAGCATTACACAGATTTTATCATTTCCTCACCCACGTCATCTGCACAAGACTTGTGGCTGAGAAGCAAAGAGATCATTTTGATTGGGAACTTGAGTGCTCTTTTTTTTTTTTTTTTTTTTAAGTCAGGTAGAAGGCGGGAGAGTGGAGGCCTGCTACTGGGAAGCACTGAAGGATTTCAGACACTTGGGGTGTACCAGGAATTCTTTCTTAGCAATGCTCACCCCTTCCTTCACAGCAGAGACCTTTGGGGAGTTCTGACAATTCACCATACGCAGGCCAGCCTGGTGACGGGGCCCACACCTCAGGACTTTGTAAAGGGCTTCAGGAGACTCCAGTGTGTAGTTAGTTCCCACCAAGGACCACGGCTTCTCTAGGACAGCTGTGTTTGTAACCTCTGCCACCTGGGAAGGGTGACATCACTTCTGACACTCAAGAAGGAACCAGGCCTGAGTAAGTGTTCCCACCTTCGCTGTAGGCCATCCTGTCAGGGAGATGTGTTCCCTGCCCAGGTCCAGGCCCAGAGAGCGCTGCTCCTTCCTGGATGGCCCTCCAGGCTCTCCAGCACCCAGGCCTCCCCTTTGGGGCTTCCTCTGCCCACGGTCCTGTTTCCTCTCATTTACACCAGTCTTTATTAACTCCTGTGTTCTTTTTTCTTTAGCTTGAGATGTATTTGTTTTGATTCTCCAGCTGCTAGACCTAGTAGGTACTAGGTAAATAAGAGTCGAATGAGTGAGAAGAAAGCAGGCATGAGCATGCACCTCTGCTCAGGGACAGCCAGGGGATGAACGTCCTTGCTTCTCTAAGCATGCAGGACAGAAGGCCAGCCAGGAAGCTTGCAAGCTGGTGCTCCCTGGGGCCTCAGATAAGTGGGGTGCCCTGCTTGAGCATTTGGTGGGAGGAGAGGGTGTAGTTTTGGGGACCTGGACCAGAAAGCTGGGAAGGGAGGGGCAGGAACTGGCCCTGGCCCAACTGTGTGAGCATGGTCAGGCAGACGTGCACCAGTTCTGAGCTGCCCTCTGGTGCTTCAACTGCGCTGCTGTGGGTCTGGTGCTTGGGGGGAATTCTTGAACATTGGAATGGGTTATTTTTTAAGATCCTATTCTTGACATTTACAAATGGGAAACAAAAATAAAACCCACATGATGAAGTATTCATGAGATGTCAGCATTCCAGAGACCACCGGTGCTCAAACCGGCACTGCCAGGGAGGCACACATTGTGTATATCCCTGCCCGCCACTCTGTCTCTCGTAAATGTGGCATTGGTTAGGGAGCTTGTAGCTGAGCACCTGCACTCTTAGATATTCAGGCACACACGGCTCCTCCCACAGTGTCAGCCAGATGCTTGTGTGTGCTCTCCTTGGGCTTGGCTTGGGGTGGCATCCCAGCTCCGTCTTGTGTGCATCTTTACATCCTTTTTATGCACATGATAAGGAAACAGGAGCTGCTATTCGGTGGGAAGGCAGTAGGGCTTAGGCTGGACCCTCAACTGAGCCCCTTGGCTCCTAGGTGACCTTCTGTAGGCCATCTAGTCCCACCTACAACATTTCATCAAGAGTCAAATGACTATGGGGCTGGTGATGTAGCTCAGGGGCAGAGAGAAATCACCTAGTTTGTGTGAGGCCCTGGGTTCATGCCATCTCCAGAGGAGAGTGAGAACAGGAGGAGGGGAAAGGGGGAGAAACGGGAACAATGGGATTGAAAGACTCACATAAGTAAATGTAGGTAAAATGTTTCAAACAATACCCTTAGCAAATAGTGACCTCCAGGTGGGTCTCGCCTATCCAAGACCAACCTCCAAACTGCTTTGAACTTCTGTTCCTCCCCACTTTGCTCCCTGAGTGCTGGAGGGCTGGTCTTACAGCAAGTACCACTGTGCTTTCTTTAGGTAGTGCTGGCGACTTGGACCCGGGGCTTGCTTCATGCTTGCTAGGCAATCGTCCTACCAACCGAGCCTTATCCCCAGACCCTCTGTATTATAATTTTAAAGGTTCCAGCCTGAAATAAAAGGTTCTACCACCTTTTAAAAGACTGGACCTATTAAACTAAGAATTCTTAATTGGAAGGGAGTGGATGGTGCCTGGCTCTGACAAGGACCTGTTAACCTCCAAAGGACCACTCTACCCAAACACAGGCAATCTGTCTGTGCTAGAATGATTTCAGAGGTGGAGTACGAATAGGTAAAATGTTTACAAATGCTTCCTGGAGGACAGTAATGAAAGAAAGGCTATCAAACATGGTTGTAAGATCAGAAACTAGTCTATGTGTTTGTATTTACTGCCATTTGTCTGCGAATCAAGATTTTTTTTTTAGTTTTATTTTTAGCTCTGCAATCAAAAGAAATTCACAAATAAATTCCTAGGTGATATGGCTTCATGGAAACCTTTCAAACATGGCAAGGTCTCTCCAGATGCAGTGAAATACCTTTGCTCCTTTATTTAGTAAACCTGATTTCTTTTGTTTTTGTTTTTGTTTTTCAAGGCAGGGTTTCTCTGTACAGCCCTGGCTGTCCTGGAACTCACTCTGTAGACCAGGCTGGCCTTGAACTCAAAGATCCGTTTGCCTCTGCTTCCCAAGTGCTAGGAATAAAGGGGTGCCCCATCACTGCCAGGCTTTTAAAACAAATGTTGGGGATTTTTGCTTACAACACAAATATTTCCTCAGTTGAGAATTTGAATGGCCTCTTGAGTGTGCAGAGAGCTCCACCTGCCCAGCCAGTCATCAAGTATGTTGGCAGGCTCTGGGACGGCTTGCTAAGGCCAGGTGATTGGCCACTCCGGTTCTTGGGGAGCAGAGCTGGGTACCATTGCCCAGCACATCAAGCACAGAAGTGCAGGGGCAAATGCAGATGCATGCTTTGGTCCTGAACTGTGTGTGAGCTGACTGCAGGCACCCCCAAAAAGGTTGGGACTGCATGGAGAGACAAAGACTTTCTTTATTGCTGCAAATGTGGGTGAGGGGCTGAAGTCCTCATGGGGGACAAGCTTGAAAACCAATTCCAGTTGACCAATAGCCGTCAGTTACAGTCATGTGACATTGCTACTACTCCTGAATTTCCTGTTTAGGGTTTTATTAGCTTCTTGTGAAAGGAGACATTGTGGAGAAACTCAGATTAGAATTCTACTTAGGAAGCAGCTGAGTGGGAAAGAGGACTGGAGGGAGCAGGGAGCTTAGAATATCCCAGAGTGATTACTCAATGAAGTTAGACCCCAAGCACTGCTGCTTCGAGTTCCTGAGCCACAGAGCTGGGCAAGGAATGCAGAACAGAAGCCCAAGGGAGACAGATGGTGGTGGCTCCTTCATCCTGGGTCTCAGGGACCTGGCGAGCCTTCTGATTGGAGAAGAAGTTCCCACAGGCTGGGGTTGGGCTGGGGTCCAGTCAGCTTCCCACCAGCATACTAATGAACAGCCCACACCAGCCTGACTCTGCCAATTGGAAACAGCTTTGGGACTCCAGAATAAATGGGGAGCCTAATGAAGACCTGACGTTGGTTTTACCAGTGTATGGGAAAATAATGGAGATGAGATGAGCAAGCTCCATATGTGTGAGGACTTGGAGATGAGGAAGGGATAGAAACCTCATCTTCCTAGCCCTGGGAGGAAGAAATCTCCAGCCTGTAATCCCATCACTTGGGATGTAGAAATAGAGTAATCAAGAGTTCAAGGCCAACCTGAACTATATGAGACCCTGTCTTAAATAAAAGAACACAAGCCCAGCATGGTGGCACATAAACTTTAATCCCAGCACTCTGGAGTCAGAGTTCAAGACCAGCCTAGTCTAGAAAATGAATTCTAGGATAGTCCAGGCTACCTGGTGAGACACTGATTTGATTTTGAAACTTTCCTAGACTCTGAAGCACTTCTTACTACCTGTGTGGAGAGGGATTCCTCAGGGCTGGAGTAAGTAGAGAAAGAAGTGTTTCCAAGGATGAAATTAAGAGTTTGATCCCTGTCCCAACTTAGGATGGTAATTGTGCTGGGTAGTTTTCTGTCAACTTGACACATGCTAGAGTCATCTGAGAGAAAGGAGCTTCAATTGAGAAAACTCCTCCATAAGATTGGGCTGTATGCAAACCAGTAGGTCATTTTCTTAATTAGTGATTGATGGGGGGAGGGCCCAGCCCATTGTGGTGGAGCCAGTCCTGGGCTGCTAGTCCTGGGTTGTATAAGAAAGCAGGGTGATCAAGCCATGAAAAAGGAGCAAGCCACTAAGCAGCACCCTCTCCTGGCCTCTGAATCAGCTCCTGCCTCCAGGTTCCTGCTCTGTTTTGAGTTCTTGTTCTGACTTCTTTCAGTGATGGACTATGATGTGGAAGTGTAAGCCAAATAAACCCTGTCCTTCCCAAGTTATGTTTGGACATGGAGTTTCATCACAGCAATGATAACCCTAAGACCACTGTCAATATGTACTTTAACCGATTTCTCTCCCAAAGTCTTGGTCTATAAAATAGTCATTTGCTCATTTTTTAAAAAACTGTGGACAAAACAATAAAATCTCCTCCTGAGTTCTAACAGCCAATGACAGGGAGGCATTTACATTTTTGTTTGCTTCGTGTTTATGAGAAAGGATAAAATAACACACATTGAAACCAACATAGGGGACTTTTGACAACTCAAGTTCTGGGGCTGTGATTCTTCACCCCAGCTGCACGCTAGCATCAACTCAAGAGTTTCTGAAAAGCACTGTCCCAGAACTCCACCCTAGTCCTATTAGATTGCCAGCTTTGGGAAGGAGCTCCAAGCATCTGTGTGTTTTTAAAAGCCTCCTGAGTGATTCCAGGGAGCAACCAGGGTGGGACCGTTGTTTGAGATACACCAATTGGATATGAAGATTGAGCCTCATTTCCAGGAATATTATGCAAGATAATTGTTTTCTTTTTATTTCCTTAATAGATTCAAAAAGTGTGCCCTACTGTTTCTTTAGAAACTCATATACCACAAAATCCACCCATGAATGAATGTCTACAGTTCAGCAGTCTTAGTATATTCACAAAGTTGTGTGACCACCACCTCCACCATCAAATTCCAGAACACTTCCATTATCCTGCAAAGAAACCTGTACTCATCAGCAGTCTCCCTCCTCCTTCCCTCCCATCCCTGGTAACCAGTAATCGAGTCTCTGGAGTGGTCCTGGACTTTTATGTAAATTGGATAATTCAACATGTGGCCCTTTTGTCCCTGGCTTCTTTCTTTTGCTTAGCACAATGGTCTCAAGGTTTATTTATATTGTAGTGTGAAGGAGCACACATTTCTTTTTATGGCTAGATGATATTCCATGATAGTTCATCAGTTCCAAGACATTTGTCTTCTGTCCACTTCAGGGCTGTTCTGGACAATGCTGCCACGTGCATTCATAGTGTGTGTGTCTATGGAAAAGCAGGCATATGTGCACTTGTGTTGGTCCAAGAGCAACTTGCAGGGCTCATCATCCACCACATGAGTCCTGGGAGTCAAATTGGCATCATCAGGCTTGACTGATGGCAGGTTCCTTTACTCTGAACCAATGGCTCTCATCCTTCCTAATGCCACAGCTCCTCAATACAGTTCCTCGTGTTGAGGTGACCTACAGCCATAACATTATTTTTGTTGCTACTTCATAACTGTAATTTTGCTACTGGTATGAATTGTAAATATCTGATATGCAGATGGTCTTAGGCAGCCCTTGTGAAAGGATCCTTTGACCCTCAAAGGGGTCAAAACCCCTAGGCTGAGAACCACTCCTCTGAACTGTATTATGGCCTCAAAAGAGGTTTTATGTATTCTGGAAACTAGATCTTTATGAAATATGTAATTTATAAATATTCTTCCTAGAGGTTTTTTTGTTGTTTTTTAAAATAACTTTATTGGTAGTGTCTTTAGGGACACAGAGTTTTAAAATTTTGATGTCTGGTTTGTCCGACTCTTCCAGGTAGATAGTTGGGTGGCTATGGGAGGACAGGAGAACTGGGCTCTCACTCCCACAAGTCTAGCCTTCACAAGCTAGACTCCTACTGCTGGCCACCACAATCAGGACCATGCCGTCACTTACCTATGAGGAATTCAGTGCTTGGAAAGAAGCCAAGAGGAGTGGGGCAGGGAGAAGAGAGGAGGCGAGGGCCTGCTGGGTTTCTCCTGGGCATCAGAAAGGCTCCCTGGAGAAGGCAATGCCTGAGCAGATGTCTGAAGGACACACGTGCAGCTACAACTCTCCGCAGGAACACAGCATCCTTGACTCCATGACTCCAGAGTGTTTCTGGTTTCACGAGCTGCTTTGTGTCTCACAATGAAGTTTTGGTTAGTGCCACAAAGCTGAAGTGGAATAATACAAGGTTCTTTGGAACAGTGAGAACTGCTTTTTTTGGGGAAAGGACAGCTCAAGGGGGAGAAAAGATGTTTGCAGCCACATATTTTTTTTATATCTTCAGATCATGTTGTATTATCTTGAGGAAGTGATGAATCATAAAAAATGTGATTTCCCCCCCCTCCCCTCAAGAGTCAATATGAATTTAATAAGAACAAGATTACTTTTTAAAATATGCTAGGCTTGGCAGGTTCAACTCCATTTGTATGTCTTCTCCAACTGCTGAAGAATTTTACAGGACCAGTGGATTACAGGATTGCGTACCTCTTAATCTGACAGACGCCACATTAAAATGGGGTGGTCTGGTTCTGAGTTTTCACCATGTGGGACAGATAAACACCACAAATCCAGGTTGGTAGAAAGCAAGCACGCTATTCCTGAGCACCCAGAAGTGCCTCAGAACCAACTAGAGTGATTTCTGCTTGTATTAGAGTAAATGACAGTGAATCCTCAGGCAAGGAGCCCGAGGAAAAGGTTACGAACATCTCCTGTATGAAAATGGCAACAGCCAGGAAGTCCAGATAACATCTGTCCTCATTTCATCTCTGTTGCTGTGACAAAATAGCTAGACAAAAAGCAACTTAAGGAAGAAAGCATTTGTTCTAGTTCGTGGTTCCAGGTTATGATCCCTTACTGGGAAGTAAGCTGACAGGAACTTAAAACAGGTAGTCATGTGGCCAGAGAGCTGGCTCGGTGCTTAAGAGCACTCACTGCTCCTATACAAGACCTAGGTTCAGTTCCAAGCACCTACATCAGGTTGCACATAACTGCCTGTAACTCTAGTTCATCAGAACTGGATTTGATGCCCCTTTCTAACCTTTCTGGGGCCTGCACACATGCGGTACACAAACATTTATGCAGGCACACACATAAACACATAAAAAAACATTAGCAGTCACATGCCACCCACAGTCAAGAACAGAAATGAATGTGTGGGTGCTCACTAGCTTGCTTGTTCAACTTAATTTCCTCACTCTTAGTTCAGGATATACCTAGGGAATGATGTTGCCCACAGTGGGCTGGGTCTTCCCACATCAAGTAACTTAATTAAGTCAATTCCCTAAAGGTATGTCTACAGGCCAACCCTTGAAGACAATCCCTCATTAAGACTCTCTTTTCAGGAACTGGGAGGAGTGTAGAGAAAACTTTGGTTAGGATATAATGTATGTAGAGAATTATATAAAAATTAAAAGAAAACAAAAAACAAAACTCTTTTTGCCAGATATGGTGACACATCTTTTATCCCTGCACTCTGGAGGCAGGGGCAGGTGTATCTTTGAGTTCAAGGTCAGGCTGGTCTACAGAGCAAGTTCCAGGACAGCCAGGACTACACAGAGAAACCCTGTCTCAAAACAAAACAAAACAAAACAAAACAAAAAAAAGTCCAGGTCCCACCCCATGTATTCTTGCCTCTCAGCACACAACAGCGTGAGTCTTGCCCATAGAGGCATATTTGGTTTTGAATTAGGGGATGGAGCTGTTATCTTTAAGGCTTGCTTCATCAGAGTTTTTGATCATGGCGGAGATACAGGCCTTACGAAAGTGAGACTACATTTATTAATTTATTTCCCTGCTTGGAACCACCAAAATGGAGCACATTAACAACTCTTTGTGTCAGTTCCATGAGCTGAAAGGCATGTATATGGAGCTGCAAAAGTCTCTGATTTTAGCCGGGGTGGGAGGATGGTTGAGTGGTTGAAACTCTTGTTCCACAAACATCAGAAGCAGAGTTTGGATCTGCAGAACCCATGTAAGTGCTGTGTTCCAGCATAAGGAGGTAGAGTCGGGACCCCCAGAACAAACCCCTTAGCCCGAGTAGGCAGACAGGCGAGCTTAGCGTCCACGGAGAGTACCTGCCTCAAGGAATAAGGTCGAGAGTGATTGGGGAAGACTCCCAACATCACTCCTGAGCTTCCACACGCATCCACGCACATGCAAACATGGATACACACAGGCATGCACACCACATAAACTTGAGAAAGAGAAAAGAATCTGTGACTTCATGTAAGAGACTTAATTCCATACCATCCACTTGTTTAAAGTGAAGCTAGGACAATGTTCTTCGTTCTTGACCTCAGAGATCTGGGCCCACCACCACCACATGGTTATACCTGGTCAGATGCATGATGTGCCTTACAGTAAGCATGACTTGTGCGCACTGGCCTAGTCCCCTTTCAAATGTGGCTTGGATGAGAACTGTGATTTGACAATATTAGAAAATGCTGTGTAGCTGAGCATAATGGCAGACACTTTTAGTCTCAGCCTTTGAGAGGTGGGGCACAGGCCAGTCTCATCTGTATCGCATGTTCAACACCACCCTCTGCTGCCTGAGACCCTTTTTCTCAGAAGTTTAAAAAATACATATATATCTATATATACGTCTAAAATGTTCTTTTTGTGTGTTATGTGTGACGTGGGTATATATGTCTACATGCATGTGTTGTACTTGCACATGAAGGCTAGAGGTGGGTGTTGATATCTTCCTCAATTACTCGCTCCCTTATTTTTTTTTTTTTTGAGAAATCTCCCTCACTAAGCTCTTGTCTCATCTTGTGGTTGCTCACATTGCAAGCCTTTGCCAACTTGCTCTGCTAATGCTCAGTTTTGAGTTTCCAGTAGACCTCATCGCTGTTTGCACCGTTTCCACATCCAAGTGACACCTCTTCAGCTGTCTCTCTGATGGAGAAGCGGTACTCCCAGATAGCCTGGGAGGAACCCCGTGCCTCACTACTTTATTTGGATGTCAGATAGCTGTGTTTATGTGTCACCCGGAAATACTTGAAGGAGAGCTCGAGAGCCTCGGGATTTGCCACTTCCGACTGGGAGTATTACATCCTTTGGAAGTGTCCTATGTCATACTATGCCAACAGCTGTAGGATTTTAAACAGCCATGGCAACAAACGGGTGCCAAGCACAGCTAAAAATAGCCACTCTGGGAAGTGAAGCCGGGGCAGTGCCAGGAGCAAAAAAGTGGGTGGCTCTGTACCATAGAGGGAAGGGAAAAGGAAAACCCTGTCTCTCCTAGCACCCAGGCCTGAGTTCCTATTTGCTTGAAATCAGTTTGTGCCATCCCAAGCAAGAAGTCTTATAGTCCCAACACATCTTGCATTTCCAAAGAAGGGACTAGACCAGAGGGGTTCTCTCATTGTGCCCCATGGAGAGTGGGTGACTGCTCTCATCCTAATAGGGTGCTCACACCTCTGTCCTCACCCTTGGCCACCCCTATCTTAGCTCCTCAGCACACTGAGTGATGAAAGGTGCTTTGCCTCCACAGCCTGAACTGTTTTGTCACAGGGGGAGCCCAGGCATTCCAGCCCCATTATTCCTCCTCCTCCTCTGAGAGCCCAAGCACATCTTCCATGCCCCACTGCACTCCCTGAGCAGTGAAAGATGGTGGCTGTCAGGATGATGGGTGGCAAGTGGGGTAAACATAGCTTGTTACTACCAGATTCGATTACCAGGCATTGCCTGAAGACAAATGACTCAGGGCCTCTCCCCACTTGAAAGCAAGGGTCTGGTGATGAGCAGTCACAGATGCTGTACAGTATTCTCACAAACCTGGGGACGGTAGACAGGACTAATTGTGTTATCTCTGGTTTTTATTATTGGTGGTTTAGAATTAGAGGCCGTGGTTTAACCCTGAGAGTAATCAAAACTGGAGGAAAGATACAGATGCAGGACACACAATGTTTGGAAACCAGCAAAGCTGACAATGTTAACAATGTCAGGGTTGTAGTTGTCTTGAGGGCAGAGGAGTATTGACTTCGGTGAGGCAAGTGAGAACCTTCTAAAATGGTCTCTAGAATGTTCCGTGTCTTTCTTATAATTCATTTTTAAATTACAGGGGGGTCAAGGCATGTGTGTGCAGGGGCCATTAGAGGTCAGGGTTCCTGGAGCTGGGGTTACAGATCACTGGGTCCCCAATGGAGGTACTGGGAACTGAACTCAGGTCCTCTGAGAGAGCAGCAAACACACTTAATAGCTGTACAATCTTTCTGGCCCTAAAATGTTCCACATTTTGATCTGGTGGTGTTGACATTAGTTTATTTATGCACAAAAATGGATTAAACTCTGCAATTAAGAAGTGTGTACTTGAGCCCCATCTGACAACATGGGCTGGTAATTCTAACTACCCAGGAGGTGGAGGCAGGAAAATTGAAACTTCAAGGCATGGCTGTGCTACACAGTGAATTAAAAATAAAATAGACCTGGGAATACAGTAGCATGCTTTCTTACTATACATGAGACCCTGGGGTCAGTCCCAGTACTGCAAAACCAAGTGCATTTGCCAGGCATGGTGGCACATGCCTTTAATCCCAGCATTCAGGAGGCAGAGGTAAGCAGATCTCTGTGAGTTTGAGGTCTACACAGTGAGTTCCAGGACAGTCAAGGCTACACAGAGAAACCCTGTCAGGAGGTGGGGGTGGGGGGAAAGTGCGCTTTATTTCACGGGGTGGGGTGGGATTGGTATATGTTTTTCTTCGTGTATATGGACATTGATGTACATACAGAGACCAGGTGTCAGTTCATGCCCTTTCTCCTGTATAAGACAGAGGCTCTTTGCTATTGCATTACAGCTAGCTAACCCATCCTCAAGGCTCTGGAGGGTCCCCTCTTCTACCTCCCATCTCTTTGTAGGTGTGCACTGGGATTCCAGATGTCTGCCATACTGTGCCAGGCTTGTACAAGGGTTCTAAGGATCATCAGGTTGTCTGACTTACAAGACAAGTGCACTTACCCACTGAGCCATCTCCTCATCCCTTAAAACGAATGTGCACTTCATCTAGGACATGTCTTAGGAAATAAAAATGAAGAAAATGAGTTGTAGAGCTCTATGAACAGAAATCCCTGGCCACACTTGAGTAATTTAGCTCTTTCCAAACTTGGCATTTGCAATTCTACGGCCCTAGGGCCTCAAATTCTGACTTGGTTAAGTCTGGACATTTAAAATATACTCGCCAGGCTGATGAAATGGCTCATCAGGTAAAATGCCTGCTGTAAACTTTGACAAGTTGTTCTCTGACCTCCATGTGTGCTCCATGGCATGGGTGACCAATACAGATCACACACACTAAATAAGAAATGCAACAGAGTGCTAAAACAGAGTCACCTAAGGAGAAATAAAATAATGGCACATCTCTTCTCATCCTGACAGTCCAGAGACAAATTTGCAAAGCCTATGTCCCTATTCCCCACTCCTCTACTGTTGAATGAGATTGTCAGGGTCTCAAAGTCATGTGCACGGAGCTTTGAGTTGTTTTCCCTCCACTTGCCAGCACTGAGACATTCTAGACAATCCTTGGCGTCTCCGAGGTTAATTTTCTTCATCTGTGAATTGGGTGAATACCTAGTTTATTTTTTATTTCATTTGTGAAATGTATGTACAGTGTGTGTGTGTAGACCTGGGGTTGGCATCAGGTGTGTTCTTCAATGGCTTTCTGCCTTCTCTTTTGAGACAAGTTCTCTCTCCAAACCTTGAGCTCACCGATTGGCTAGACTTGCTAGCCAATGGGCCCTAGGGGTAAATGTCACTCCCTTACTAGTGCTGGAATTCCAGATGTGCAGTAGCATGCCTGGTTTTTATGTGGGTGCTGGGGATCCAAATCTAGGTCCTCATGCTTGCAAATTGGCTGACACTTTGACTAATAATTCCTGTTTTCAGCTCCAAATTGGGTGAATAATTGAAGAACGTTCATAACGCCATGTCTTAAAAGGCTCCATCCAGTGCCTACCCCTAGCAAGAGATGGTAAAGATGTGACCGCTGCTGATTGCCATGGTCACCACCATCACAGTTGTGCCAGGTTTGCAGGAACTTGCAAGCCACAGGTCCTCACCAGAGGGGAGCCTGTGCCTCTGTGATTGCTCCAGCAAACAGTTCCCACATGCCCCAACCTTTCCTATGGTTGGGCAGACTCCAGGGTGCAGAGGCCCCTCTGACTTGGCTGGACCATTTGGCTCAGAGCAGGAGTGTGGTCAGGTTGGCCAACAGTGTACCCACGTCGAAAGCAGCTGTGGTGAACATCTGGCTCTGATTATCTGACTGGGAATGGCTGGGGGTGGGAGCTCTGTGATTTATAGATTGCCCCTTTGGCTGTAAATCCCATCTGTAATTGTGACTTCTCTGTCCCTAATTGTTTGCAGAGAAGAGAGGCGCTCAATGGCTTACAATCCCTGGCAGAGCCCACAGCCTTGCTTGGGGGGTGAGGTTTGTTGCTAGGATACAGCCGTCTTTGTTTTGGTCCCTGCTCAGCAGTGTCTTTAAGGCCCTGTATACATTTCTCTGTATTGTTAATGTAATTTGTTCAGGCAGTGAACAGCCAAGTTCAGCTGAAGGAATCCGATACTCATAACAGAAACACCAGAGGCCAGGTTTTTGTGGTCAAATTAGGGTTTTGAGGCCTCGAAGAGAATGAGATGTTGAGCTATGTGAGAGGGACAATCCCTCTTTCTCTTCTTGTACTAACGTTGGCCTGGGTTCAGCTTCCTCGAGGAGCTTGGCTTTGAGGGCACAGAGTCCACTACGCTCAGGGCCATTAACAGAGACCTGCCCTTCTGCCAGAAAGAGAATGCAGATTTTATTCAAAAGAGATGAAAGGAGATTCTCTGAGAATAAGCTAGCCTTAGCCCTGGGTCTCCCAGCTCAGCCTCTCCTGGCTCCTGGCTCCAGGCACCTAGATCAGCCCCTCCTCCACTCCAAAGAACTCGACTGCTGTGGAAATAATAGTCAAGTTCTGTCGGGAAGTTATGTGACTGTGCAAAATGCAATTTGCCCATTTCCGTTGCCCGCGAAGATCTAACAGCCCTTTGCCATCTGGGGACCCCATGTCCTGCTGTGCTTAGGGGTTTCGGAAACGATGGATTCCAAACAAATCCCAGTGAACGAGCCAGCTAGAGTTAACCTGCTTCACAGCCTACCCTCTCCATTTTGCCTCAGAAGGCAAAATAGCATAAGACCAAACATTCCAGCCCACAGACATGTACCATGCCTTGTTTTGCTCATGGAATGCATATATGTTGTGAAGTTAATCAGCTCAACCTTATTAACACGCCCCCACGCACCCTTGGTGTGCATGCATGCACCTACTCATGTAACAGTTGCTGCACACAGTCTGCAGTTATAAGGACAATGAGATAAGGTCCCTGGCCTCTATAGCTCAAGATGTCGGGGAAGATACCAGAACACAAGTCCTTACCTTCATCATGCAAGGAGTGGCTGGCAGGGCAAAAGTAAACCTCACCTGAACATATCACCTGAGGAAAGACTAGTTCATGCAGGGAGATGCATAACTAATCATACCGAAAGGCATCTTGTGATAGAGAGCTTCAGTAGTGACATGAGATATCCCATCATGAGTTTCTGTTTGAAAAAAGAAACAACAGGGCTGGAGAGATGGTCAGCAGTTAAAAGCACAGGCTGCTCTTCCAGAGGATCCAGGTTCAAGTCCTAGCACCTACATGGCAGCTCATAACCTCTGTAGCTCCAGTTTCAGGGGCCCTGACCCCTTCCTCGGGTGCTGGGAGCATATGTGGTACACAGACATACATGCAGAGAAAACATTCATACACACACACACAAAAAAAAGTTAAAATTAAAAACAGGGCCGTATGAATGCAAAGGAAAACAATGGGATGAAAACAAAATTAAAGCTTGACATGACACATATGTTTGTAAGAATATTAGCTAATAAAAGATACTTCAATAGTTTCCTTGCTTTGAAGAATGATTTGGCAACATCTAGTAAATAAGTGTATATCTTAGGACCCAGCAAGTCTTCTCTACATGAAGAACACGAATAAGAATGTCTCTTGTTGCATTGCCTGCTGAAGCTTAAACCGTGGTCGTCAGTACAATAACTTCACACATGCAGTCATAGAGCAGAATCAACTATGTCTACACATCATGACAGGCATGAATTCTAGGGATCTAATGTTGGAAAGAGCCGCTCACAAATGCCTCAGCCCTCTGAGGGGGTTCAGTGTGAGGCTCAGTGCTAGAATTTCCTGCAGGGCCCCGGGTGCAATTCACAACCCTTGGAAACAAGCTTTCCAAGAGAATAATCATGACATCATTCCTGTAGGAGAATCACATGTGCTTAGAAGATGGAGGCTGGGTACTTGTAGGTGATGTCTTTATTAATGGCGGTATCTACACTTGATTTAGACAAGATAGAAATATGTGTGGGAATAGGAAGAGTCGAGACAGAGGGAATGAAATTTGGGAGCATGTTAATTGTGGTGAGACTGGTTGAAGGTCAGAGTTCACAGTATTCCACAACTTTCCTGTACATTTGGAGCTGTTAACATAGCAAATTGTGGAAGACACTCAGTTGGAGTCTATGCACGGTTTATGGGTAATGGGTTTGTAATTATAGGAACAAGCAGAGGCCTGGTGAACAGTGCCTTGGAGACAGTAATTATGTCTGGGCAGTGTGGGGGAAAGCCTGAGGACTTCAGTTGTTAAGAAGTTTTAGGTGATGGGGAAATGTCTTCTTTCTAGATAATGGTACGTTAGTATAGCTAGTTATTTGCATTTTGAAATTAAGCATACATAATTTTGACAAAAAGATGATATGGCATTAGTTTTTATAATTAAAAACCATGTGTGTGTAGCCAGAGGACAAACTCTGGATCATCTTCAGCAATACTACCTACCCACTTTGAGACAAGGTCATCTTTGGCCTGGACCTCACTAAATAGGCCAGGCTGGCTGGCCATGTGCCCCAGGGATCCTCCTGTTTCTGCCTTGCCACTGCTAGGCTTATAAACATACCATGCTTGGCATTTTGGTGTGAGTTCTGGGGGTAAAACACAGGGCTGTGTAATTGCCAGACAAGTATCATCCACCAACCCCAAATTTAAAATAATTGCATTTAAAAGAATTTATGGGCCAGATGTGGTTGCGCACAACTTTAATTACCAGCACTCTGGGGGCAGAAGCAATTGGATCTCTGTGTTCGAGATCAGCCTGGTCTACAGAGTGAGTTCCAGTTCATCCAGGGCCACAGAGAGAGCCTGTCTCACTATTTGCAAGAGGATTTTTATCTTCGATTTTGAATTAAAAGTTATTTTTAGGGGGTTGAGAGATGGCTCAGTGGGTAAGGTGCTTGCTGCATAGGTATGAGAAGCAGGGTTCATACAGAACCTACCTAAGAGCCAGGTGAGTGCAGCAGCCCAGCGGGAGAGTCCCGTTCCATAGGAGGCAGGCATAGACAAGGGATCCCAGGAGCCGCAGCTAGACCAGCGGAATTGGGGAGCTTTGCGTTTAGCTGGGGCACCTTGCCTTGCTATGTAAGGCAGAGAACAGTGGAGAGAACCACCTGAGTCAACACTTCCACATACACATACATGCACACAAGCCACACACATACACATTCTAAAAAGGATAGTCTTAGGAAGAATTTTGGCAGGTTTTTGTGGTATACTTGTAATCTCAGATACATGAGAGGCTAAAACAGAAACAAGGCCTGGGGAAGTAGCTCAGTGATCATGTTCTTCCTAGCATGTTCAGTGCCATGGGTTCAGTTCTCTGCATACATGCACAAGCGCGCGCACGCACACACACACACACACACACACACACACACACACACACACGAGCGCACACACGTGCCCACGAGCACAGAGTGTGAAATGCTAGATTTTCTTCAATAGATTCTGGCCAATCACCTGTGGCGGAGTTCTGTCAAAGTCTGGACAGTGCCTGTGTAAACTAGAGGTCTGCTCCAGGTCCCCTGTGGAGAGCAGCACTCCTCAACACTGCTGTGGGAGGTGTTTAACTTTGCCCTGAGCAGAGCCCAGAGTCAGGTGTCTGCTGTGGTTGATCTCTGCTCTGGATTGCATATGTCCAGCCAAGAGAAGGCAAGTCATCACAGCTTAGCTGCAAGTTCCCAAGGACTTAAATCAGGCTGGAAACCAATGACCTGTGCAAGACCTAGTTGTACAAACACAGAGATTTGTATATCCCTAGTGGAACAGAGAATAAGAATTAAAAGACATCCCAATCCCTTAACGTGTTTTCATGAGCTGAACTGCTGATGAGGCAGTGTTACTCTGAGCTGTTACCTGCACTTTGAGTGTCGTAAGTAAGTGATTGCATTGGTGGCACAGAAGCAGATTTCTCAGGCTGGAAGGAAGGAAGGATTGAAACTGATAACAGAATCTTGAAGTTCTGACTGAAAACGAAAGAATGGATATAAACACAAGTGTGTGTGTGTGTGTGTGTGTGTGTGTGTGTGTGTGTGTGTGTGTGTGTTTCCGTGTTTGTTTCCTAACTCTGA